>JAJTUV010000534.1:0-592500 GCA_021653895.1 Mastomys natalensis
TTATTTGAAATATTAATCTTAATATTTTCTGATTTCTTTATGTAATTTTATCACACTCAACCAAAGTAATATTTTTTTAAGTAGGAATATGTCTCTCTATTACTAGCCTATTTTTATTTCATTTTCAGATATCTTTATTCTGCTATTACTTGTTACAAGTAAAAAACCTTTTTATTGATAGCCTCTTTTCTATTCACTCCTTATTTTTACCAGAGTTTTATTAGTGGTGAAATGATTGCCTAATTATGTCTATCATTCAGTTTGTTACTCCTCATGTCAGATTGCCTTGCTGATTTATTCTAAAAATTAGGCTGATATGTCCCATATCAGTCTAGAGGGATTAAAAACTTGAGCAAAATATTGAAATAGCCTTTGTTTTTATAGTGAAGGAAATAAAAGTTTTTTATGAAAAGCTCTCTAACTAAAGATATAAAACACATGATGTGCTAACAACGATTAAGATTCTATTCAGGATAAAACAAAGAAAAGCAAAACCAAGGATTTTCATTTACATGGGGGTAAGAAATTTCATAGAAAATGCATCAGTAATTGACAGGTGAGCAGAAACGTGAAGCTGTGTTGCAGAATATGTTTCAGATTTCATGCAGAGTACTTCTATATTCTTTGACCCCTCCAAAGTCCTCCCAAATCCTTCTCTTCTCTTCCAATCCAACTTTATGGATTTTATCTATCTTTATAACATATTTCACTTTTCTCTTCCTTTTCTTCCCTCCATCCAGCCTTTCCTATCCTCCTCCACTCTCAAGTTGATAGTCTCTTTTTCATTAATTATTAATGTGACATTTAAAAACTCTAGATCCAGTAAATAAAAATAATAAATCCCTGTTTTCCAAGCAGTTAGGCAATGCAAACATCTTACATTAGGAACAGGTATGTTATTTTTTAAAGAACTAATATGAGCTATGCCTGAGGCAGAGTAAAGAGACTTAGAGGATGTCGGTAATCTTGAGGAAGAAAATCAGAATAGGGGAACAGTTCCAGGTAATTTGTAATCTTATTGAGGACACAGAGTAGCCAGCTTGAAGTCTCAGTGATGCACCAAGCCATTTGGGTGCTATGAGGAGCGATCAGAAAAATAATTCTATTTTCAAAATGTTTTGTCTACATATTTTATCTTATCTTGAGCAATGGAAATGACCATTAGTCTTTTCAGGGTTTTAGTGAAAATGGATCCCAGAATTCCAGCTTGCACCCTAATGAACTATTTTCTGTCTGTCATCATACATAGCGGCAGACATTAACACTCAAGATTCAAGGTTTCATCATAGAATCATTGATACCTATTTATTGCTGTGAATTTTATTGATGTTCCTTTACATTACAGAGTAAATCTGAAGAAAGCATCTAGGCTGTTCTACAGAGAGCCACAATTAACTACACCTGGGCTTGCCTATGCTTTCTCCATCATCTCTGGCATCTGGATTTGGCTGTAAGACAGGAGATGGTTACATTTGTGGCTTTATGCTCTTTCTATTAGCACAGGTTAGTTCTATTTGCCTTTACAGGAATACTCTTTAACATCCCTTGTTCACTGTTCTGGCTAGGAGGGCTTAATCTATAGAGATAAAATCAGTGTCTACTTCATATCTCCATTTAGACATTAGAAATCAGAGGGAGTAAGAATAGCAATGGGGGAGAATGAGTTTGGGATATTTAATACTTTCTCATTGAATACTCATTATCTCTTTCAGTGAGTTGGCTTCGCAGGGCTCTTTCATTCCAGATTCCAGTGGATACTTCCTTCCATGTCCCAGGGATTTACAGGTGGTGACTGCTCTGTGGCAAAAAGCCCAGAATCCCACACACACTCCCTCGAGGGACCTCTACACTCTGCCCATGCTTCAGTAATTAGTCTCTTTGTTTACAAATCCTCTTCAAATTATCCTAATTTGCTCATGCCATCTGTCTTCTGTTATGACTGGAATGGAATACCCTAAGTTCCACAGCTGCTCTGTAAACACAAATGTTTAAATCAGGAGAAGGGGCTTCCTGATACACATGGTGCTATTCTACTTGTCTTATTACATTGATTTTTGACACTAATTGGTTGTTGCTTCCATTTTGGAGCACCCAAGGACTAACAGGTTATTAAAGCTTTAACAACTTGGGAGACTGTCAGCTCTCATTCACTAATTCTCTAAATGGGGAAAACAGGAAAAAGGGTTAGTGAGGTAACATTGGCTGCAAATAGCTGGCAGGCATTTGGCTTATTAAGCCATCTCTGCCTGGCTCTTGCAATATAAACAACTCTCAGGTAGTAACCACAGTCTCTGTTTAATTTATCAATGTGACAATGACAACTGGTTCATTAAAAATCTTTAAAAAAAAATCTCCTCTCATTCTAACTTAAATATAAGCTCCTAAACTCATTGCTTCTGTATGTAACTCTTGGACATCTATACCTTTAATCACATTTTCTGATACATTTTGCTATATTGCCTTCACAACCCCCAACTTGTTTATATCTTGCGGTATATAAAGGCATTTTGACTGGGCAACTGTCTCCAAATACTTCCATGGATTTCCCTAGCAATAAACTCTTACGGTATTAATAAGCCCTTCTACATCCACACTATTTAAAATAGCAGCATTGACATTTACATATCATCTACTCTGCTGCTTTACTTATTTATATATAGGTTACTGGTACTCATTTTACAGTTTATATTATACTTTGTTGTTTACTTTAGAATGTCCTGTATTTGCATCTAAGGCTCTGTTTTAAAAGAAAAATTGTTTCTTTGGTTTCTTAACAAACCCATGCTTACATAATCTCTGCCACATAGCACACAGTGAGTAAATATTTGTTGGATAAAAACCAAAAGAAAGAATAAACGATATGCATTTTGCTGTTATACTGGTGTATTTGATGCTGAAGTAAAACATCGTGGCATTTTGGGGATGTCCTGGTATGTGGCAGCACTGAGAGGCATATGTCTATTTAATGGGGTTTTATGTAATGAGCATGAGCAAGATCATTCCTTTTACACTGTTGAGAAAATTAACTGTGTATCACAAAGAATGAAACACTAGGACCTCATGCTTCTAGGAGGAAGAGATGTAAAATCTTTCTACTCAAAGATATTGAAGCAAAAGCACATACAACGATCATTGTCCAGAAATTCCTGCCTGATTTATTACTGAATATATGAGCATAGAGGAGATGAAATGGCCCTTCTGCTGACTTACTTGTATAATCCACACTGACTGTCTGAGTTTAATTAGGATATGAGCTTGTCTTAAGGCTATGCTATGGAAAATGAATACCGTTATGTTCTCTGAAATAAAAATTCAGGGAATCATTTTTTGTTTTCATTATAATAAGTAATTTCAACATTATTTAGGATATTCCATAGTGTATCAGAGAAAAACATCCATCCTACTGAAGGAATTAAAGAACAACTACTATCAATATTTTATACAAAAGAAATAATCTGGTGTTCAAATACATAGTCACATTGTGCCTTTCACACTAGACTCAAGAGAAACCTATTTTTAAATTAAAATGGACTTATAAAGTTCATCCAATAATATAATTTGTTTTTGTCATATTTTAAAAAATTAATAATTTTATGTTCTTTATATTTCTGTATTTTTGCTTGGGAGGCTTGAGGCCTTTGTTTTCTTCTTTTAACCTTTTCTCTTGCTATATTTTTAGACTTACAAAAGTTGTTAAAATGTACAGAGAATTCTGCATGTGGTTCAATGATATTTTTTTCATAATTAACATTTGACCAGATTTAGTTGCTTTGGCTCTATTTTTCTTACAAGACATATGTATGCATTTCCACATGTGAACATGCACATAAGCTTTAATGGATGCAAGCTTAGAAATGATGCCTTAGAATTTGAGCTTCCCTCATGAACATACATACAAAAATTCTCAATGAAGTAGTTGCAAACTGAATACAAGAGATATAAAAAAATAATATTCCATGAATAACTGAACAACTGTTTTTTTTGTTTTTGTTTTTTTTTTTTTTTTTTTTAGAAGACTATACTCCATATACAGGCTGCATGTTTTGGGATAGCCCCACTCCAGAAGTTTGAGACCTACATGAAAACCAAGCTGCACATTTACAACATATGTGCAGGGAGGCCTAGGTTCAGCCCATGGAGGTAGATCTGTGTAGACTAGGTATGCTCTACGGTTGGTGATTCAGTCTCTGAGAGCCCAAGGGTTCAGGTTCGTTTACTCTGTTGATCTTCCTGTGCAGTTCCTATCTCCTTAGGGCCCACAATCCTTCCACCTATTCTTCTTTAAGAGTCCTCAAGCTCCATCCACTGTTTGGCTCTGGATGTCTGTATCTGTCTGAGTCAGCTGCTGGTTAGAGCCTCTCAGAGGACAGCTTGCCCCTGTCTGTTCTCAGGCTGGAGGTTTAGATCCTGGGAGCTCTGGTTGAATCTTTTGATACTCGTTCTAAAAAGGACAAAAGCACCCTCACTTTGGTCTTCCTCCTTCTTCTTGAGTTTCATGAGGTTTATGAGTTGCATCTTAGGTATTGTGTGTTTTGGGGCTAATATCCGCTTATCAGTGAGTGCATACCATGTGTGTTCTTTTGTGATTGGGTCATCTCACTCAGGATGTATGTTCATGAGGGATACTGGACTATAACTTATATATTTTGTTGGGTTTACACTTGATTTCACTATTTCAATATTATTTGCTTTGTGAAGGAGCTTATTGTGGTTCTGAATTTTTTTAAACATAACTCAAAAAGTATTGCTTGTTTGAAGGCTCTATAGAATTCTTGTATAAGTATATCTGACCCTTGGTATTTTGCTTGTTTGTTTCTTTTCATTTTATTCTGTTTGAATGCTTTTAAATTTTTTTGATTTGCTGAAAATAAAAATTATAAAAAAAAAAATCAGGATTACGTCACACTGGTATTGATACCTAACAATTAGTGGAAAGATAATGATTATTACAAAATACATGCACTTTTTAAAATTTCCCTCAACTACATATTATCATTTATTTTATGTATTCTTTGTGCAGAGGTTCAATGAATGTATATGGCCTTTTACATAAAAATGATAATGTTTGCTCTCCTTTTCCGGCTGGAACCATGGAGGCTGTTCCAGAGAAGAAAAGAAGTTGCCGGTGTGGCAGAAACCTTAAGAAAAGGTTCCTGCTGTGCCAGAAACCCTTAAGAAAAAGCGAAGGAATTTCGCAGAGCTGAAGGTGAAGCGCCTGAGGAAGACGTTTGCTCTGAGACACTTCGAAAGGCCAGGAGGAAGCTTATCTATGAGAAGGCAAAGCACTACCACAAGAAATATAGGCAGATGTACCGGACTGAGATTCGGATGGCCAGGATGGCAAGGAAAGCTGGGAACTTCTATGTGCCGGCAGAACCAAAATTGGCGTTTGTCATCAGAATCCGAGGTATCAATGGAGTAAGCCCAAAGGTCCGCAAGGTATTGCAGCTCCTTCGCCTCCGACAGATCTTCAATGGCACCTTTGTTAAGCTCAACAAGGCTTCAATTAACATGCTGAGGATTGTGGAACGTACATTGCATGGGGGTACCCAACCTGAAGTCAGTAAACGAGCTCATCTACAAGCGAGGCTATGGCAAAATCAATAAGAAGCGGATTGCCTTGACAGATAATTCCCTGATTGCTCGATCCCTTGGTAAATTTGGCATCATCTGCATGGAGGATCTAATTCATGAGATCTATACAGTTGGGAAACGCTTCAAGGAAGCAAATAACTTCCTGTGGCCTTTCAAATTATCTTCCCCACGAGGTGGAATGAAGAAAAAGACAACTCACTTTGTAGAAGGTGGAGATGCTGGCAACAGGAAGACCAGATCAACAGGCTTATTAGACGGATGAACTGAGGTGTCACCCGTGGTATTTTTGTAATCTGGTCAGTTAATAAACAGTCACAGCTTGGCAAATTTGAAAAAAAAATGATAATGTTTATCTATTTAATAAATAAATAATAAATAAATTGACAAAAAAAAAAAAAAAGAATTTGAGCTTCACATTGATGATTTATTAGTAAGGCATATGAAAGTCCTAGGTTAAAAGGACTTTTGTTATTTTATGCTTTTAAAGAAAAAAGTTCAGTACTCTCTTATTTAAATATGTTTGACATTTAAATGTACTTTTTAAGGATGATAAACTTTTGGATATATTGTTAATCATTTCTCTTGTTAATGTCTCCCAAGCACCCTACTCTGCAATTATGCTGAGCTGATTACAGTTGGAAAAAAAAATTTTCACTCTCTGGATTCTTTTCTATTTAATGGGGGGTAAATTGATATCTGAGGACCATGCTGTGCCCAATCTGTATCAGAGAGGAAGCTACACTCAGATGAGCTTACTCTCAGCACCAGATCTCTTGAACAAGTCCAGGTCATCTTTTCTCTGCATTTATTTATGCAGAAGTAAGCTTTAACTGGTGCCATAAATAAAATAGAATCTCTCTCTCTAGCCAGGACCACCAACTGCTCTTTCTTTAATTCTAACCTTGATTGCTAGATCTTTGAATATGCATTGTTATTGCTTCTCAATAATGTCACTTGAGAATTGCTTAAAATGATAGAATGAACATATTTTTTATCTCAATTCATAATTTAATAATTATTAATAACTTTTGGAAGCAATATGTAAATAGCCCAATATTGTGCCAAATACTAACATTGTTCATATTAAATATAGATCACATTTGGATTAATAGAACAGTCAATTGACTGGAATTTTACATCATATCTTATTGACCTGAAATGTTATTTATTTATTCATTCATTCATTTATTTACTTATTTGCATTAAGGACTAAAAGCAATTGCAAAATCTCATTTTCCATACTTACTATGATTTCTCTAGATTCTAAAAAAGAGGGTGACATATTTGAAAATGTTCCTTTTGTATGTGCTTTTAACATCATTTTGCTTTAGAAATAATAAAAAATGGGGATTAATTATATGTAGTTGGGCAGTATATTGAAGATAAAAAATAATATCAAGTTCAAAATTTATTTATAAATGACTTCATTAAATTTGCAGGCAAATGGATGGAACTAGAAGATTCCTGGGGACAGCATACAATGGCAGGGACTGCCTGAAGTAGGCTAGGATGAAGACATCTCAGTAGCCAGTGGCAGTTCTTTGTAAAAAATACAGTTGTTCCCATATTCTCTAACCTTAGCCCTTGACAACAGCTGTATAGATTTCATTTGTGTGTGACTGTTTTTCAGTTGGCTTTGGGGTACATAACTATTCTATTATATTTGACTTTCTTACTTTTCTCCTTCTGCTCTGGTGAATTCTCTGAAACTAGATGTTCCTCGATGTAATGATTCTTAAACAATTAAAAATTGAGGCTTGGGGCACAGCACAGCACAGTCCTAATGGCCTAGGTGCATACTGTGTGGAAACAATGGAATAACTGCACAATGGTAGTTCCAGATTAATGCTTGACTTGCAAAGAAAGTTTGAAGAAATTATCAGAAAATGAAATAGAGTGAACACTGGGACCCCATGAAAGGAAATACAATTGAAGTTATAAAATAAGTTTTGCACAACATTTAAGAGTGGTTCTTGGATAAGCAAGTATAGAATGCATAAAATTATATATTAGTAAAACTAAGTCAAACACTGGGACTCTTAGGAGAGTCATTGTGTGCAATGTACAGAACTAGCAGAACTACTGAGTTAAAGGTTAACTTGATTCTTTGTGGCCACTGCCTGGCAGCTTTGCCCATGTCATTTATCATTAGAGCTTCACAGGAAAATTCAAGTAGCTGACCTCGGAGCTCTGAGCTCTGAAGTATAATAAGTCAAAAGTTAAAGTTTAAATAAGGATATGTTTGCAATTATTATTATTTTAGCTACAGGCCTGGGGATAGGGAAAGCTCGAAACTTTGGGGAATAATCGTAATTCTTAATTCTTTGTGGGATGTGGTTATTCTTTTGAATTTGATTTGACAATGATTCCACGATGTCTTTTTTTCTATCTGCTTTTAGAGTATCAATGAAAGACTGAGGCAAGAAAAAGGCAAGAGCATGAGTGAAGAGAGAATGTGAAGAGTGAGTGAAGAGAGAATGTGAGGTGTGTATGAAGAGTGTGTGTATGAGTGAAAGGGGAGTGCATGTGGTGTGTGTGAGGTATATGTGCGATGTGTGTGAAGACTGTGTGTGAGAGTGAAAGGGGAATGCACAGATGTCTAGGAGTGGGAGTTCAAGAGGAGAAAAGTGCACCAGAGAAAAGCAGAGTGCACAGGAGAATGATGAGTGTGTGCAGCCTCAATCTGCCAGCAAACTAGCGAGAGAAAGAAAGCAGAGTGAGAGAGAGAATCAAGAAAATTTAGGCCTTGAACAATTTCCTGTCAGCTTGTACCCAAAAAATTACTCTATGTATATTTATTCTGCACTTTCCAGATATCTCTGCTTCCAGATGAGAACTCCGATCCTGTGTTGAGGCTGGACCCCGACAGAAAATATCATCCTGAATGATGTAACCCAGACACAAAAGGACACATCTGGTGTGTACTCACTGATAAGAGGATATTAGCCCAAAAGCTCAGAGCACTCATGATACAACTCACAGACCACATGAAACTTAACAAGAAGGAAGAACAAAGTGTGGATGCTTCAATCCTACTTAAAGGAGGGAACAAAATACAGGAGGTAGAGAGAGGGAGGACCTGGGAGGAAGAGAGGAAGGGGAGGGAAAAGGGGGGTAGGATCAGGTATGGGAAGAGACAAGAGAGAAGTCCAGAAGGTCAGGAAAATGAATAGAAATATGCAGCAGTGGGGTGTGGGGAACTAGGGGTAGCCCCTAGAAAGTCTCAGATGTCAGGGAAGCGAGGTTTCCAGGACCTGACTAGAATATCATGAGCCAATATACCCAACGAGGGGAGAAAAAACCTACAGAGACCAACTGCAGTAGATAGGCACAGCCCCCAGTTGAGAGATGGGGCCACCCACCCATCTCAAAAATTTTACCCAGAATTGTTCCTGTCTACAAGAAAGGCAGAGACAAAAAGTCGAGCAGAGACTGAATGGAAGGCCAGCCAGAGACCACCACTCCTAGGGATCCATCCCCTCTGTAGTCACAATATTGCTGATGCCAAGAAGTACTTACTGGCAAATGCCTGGTATAGCTGTCCCCTGAGAGGTTCTGCCAGCAACTGACTAATAGAGATGCAGATACTCACAGCCAACCATCAGACTGGGGACTCCAATGGAAGAATTAGGGGAAGTGTTGCGTCCGCCTTGACCAGCAATTAAGACACGACAAGGTTGGATCCTTCTCAGCCAGCTTTATTGCAGGAACGACTCTTGACTTATGGACGGGGACTGGGACGGGGACCTGGACAGGGACAGGGACGGACCGGGACGGGGACTTATGGCCGGGGCCCTCCAGCACAGAAATGAGCTGCTTATATAACTGCCCAAGGTGGGCTGGGTGACGTGTTCTCTCAGGATAGGTTAAGCTGCCAATACCTCATTAGCATAAGCCTGCTCGGGAGGGGCACAAGGCCGTCGCATGCACAAAGGACTTGTTTACCAGTTTAGCTGAGCTGGCCAAGCTGGAAGCCAGCTCCTTATATTGTCAGGTGCTAGTCATACCTTTGCAACTGTCCCAGGTGCTATCTTAAACACGGCTGCCTACAGGGAAGGACTGAAGGAGCTGAAGGGATTGTAACTACATAGGAAGAACAATAATATCAACTAACCAGAACCCCTACCCCCACCCCCCAGAGCTCTCAGGGACTAAACCACCAATTAAAAAGTATTCATGGAGGGGTCCATGACTCCAGCTACATATGTAGCAGAAGATTGCCTTATTTGGCATCAATGGTCTTGTGGAGGCTTGATGCTCCAGCATAGGGAGATGCAGAGTGGTGAGGCCGGAGTGAGGGATGGGTGGAGGAGCACCCTCATAGAGGCATATGGGAGGGGGAACTGGATGGTGAGTTTGAGGAGGGGAAACAGGAACTTTGACAACATTTGAAATGTAAATAAATAAAATAACTAATAAAAATAATATTTACCAATTTGAATAAACTATGTAGGTTGAAAAATAATTAGACATTCTGCATGTGCCTCATAAAGAGGATATAATTCAGAATTCTATTAACCCTCCTGCCAAAAAAAAAAAAAAAAAAAAAGTTGCAGACATGGAAAGAACCTCTATGTCTTGACTTTAAAAAGTTTTTCAATTTCCATTTTAGACAATTCTTTTGTGTCTTCATTGGATGTGGGCTGAGAACAGAGGAAGCTGCCTTTTGTGATTCCTAAGATGATGTAAATGGACAAAGTGAAACGCAATTCTGGAAGCACAAAAGATGGGTGGTAATAATCATCACATTCAGGTGGAGCAAATGAAAGAATGCATATGACTATATGAACTATTTCCATCTAATATCAAATTAAAGCATGTCTGAGGGGAAAATTGTCTCATAAGAAGAGAGAGTATAAAATTGATGGTTCCTTTAAATGCTCTATAGTTCCTATAATCAAAGCAATAGAGAAAAACATAAATGAGCAGCTATAAGAGCTACAAGCACATATAATTTTAAAATTGAACCAGATTACAATTCTTGGACTATTAATAGAGGTATCATGTTATATTTTTACAAATCACATAATTTATTTTAAAAATAATACTGATGGGACTCAGACATTGATAATGGGTAGTAAAAACTCAATTAAATGAACAGAACTGTAATTCAAAAAGTATTCATGACCTATAAGTTGATGGCTGTGGAGTGAATTGTCAGAATATTTCATCTGATGAAACAAAACACATTTGAACAAATGAAAGTAACAGTGTGGTATGCTGGAGCTGCTAGGGCATTTATTAACTGAAAAATTAGAGTCTGCATTAGAGACCATTGCTTAACTGTGACCAAATATTACAAATACAGCTTAGGACTCATGGTTTTGGAGGATTCTACTTCCTAATAGTGGAGAAGACACGGATGGGATACTGTTGGCAGGAGCCTGTGATGGTTGTTTCTACCTCATGGTTAAGCAAGAAACAGAGGATACTGAAGCGCAATAGGGCAATAACTATCAAAGGTCCACTTTCAAATGTAAACTTCTCACCAAATAAACGTTCCAAAGCTCTCAGAAAAATACCTGAAGGCGAGGATTGTACAACCATAATAGGAGCTTGTGGAGAACATTGATGTTTCAAATAAGCACAACTATTATGATAAATGGCCATTCATTACCTTTCAGGAGTGTAGGTCAGAATTGACTTTGAAGAGATTAAAAATATCAAAAATCCCCATGTACACTGTTTATTGCATAAAGACATTATTATTTTCTGCCCTACTAGTCCTGTCTGTATTCAAACTAGCAGACATACAATACTTTAGAACTAAGAACTCTAAAATCCATCAGCAACTTAAAATAAAGAAAATGTGGCTTATTTACCCAAAAGAATAGTATTCAGTTATTTAAAAAAAGAAAAAGCATCATGAATTTTGCAGGCAAATGGATGTAACTAGAAAATATCATCCTGATTGAGGTAACCCAGACACAAAAGGACATGCATGGTATGTGCTCACTGATATCTGGATGTTAACCATAAAGTACAGAACTACCACACTACAATTCACAGATCTAAAGAATCCAAATAGCAAGGAGGGAACAAAAGAGGAAAATTGAATCCTTTTCAGAAGGGGAAATTAAATGGATATTGGAGGAGGATGGATGGAAGGAACTGAGGGCAGGGGAGAGGGAGAGGAGCAGGCTAGAGGACCATATGTAGGAAGAACAGGGGAGAGAAATGGAAATCAGAGTTGGGCAGACTGGGGAATATCTAGGATTTGCCAAAGACCTGGAGATGTGGAGAGGCCCTCTAATGTCTGTGGGTATGACTCAAGCTGAGACTTCTAGTAATGGGAGATATGGATCCTGAAGTGGCCACTTTCTGTAGCCAGGAAGAACTCACAATGGAGGTATAAGGACAACAATCAACTCACAAAACTTTCAACACAAAATGTGCAGGGACAAACACAGAGCAGAATCGAAAGGAATGGCCAATCAATGACTTGCTCAAATTGAGACCCATCCCACAATCTCTGACACTATTAATGATATTCTATTATGCTTGCAGACAGGAACCTAACAAAACTGTCCTCTGAGAAACTTTACCCAGAAGTCAATGCAAACAGATGCAGACTCACAGCCAAACATTAGATGGAATAGAAGGAGCCTTGTGGAAGAGTTGGGGGAATGTTTTAAGGACCACACAAAGACAGGAACTCTACTGGACAGAGTCAACTAACTTGGACCCATGGGGGCTCCAAGAAACTGAACATCCAACCAAAGAACAAGCATGGACTCTACCTAGGCCCTCTGCACATATATAGCAGAAGTTCAGCTTGGTCTTCATTTGGGTTCCTCAAACACTGGATCAGGGGTTGTCCCTAAATCTGTTGTCTGCCTGTGGATCCTGCTCCCCTAACTAGAACATCTAGTCTGCCTTCGGTGGGAGAGAATGTGTCTGGTTCTGCAGTGATTTGATGTGCTGGGGATGGGGGTTATACCCAGGAGGAGGGTAGACTCTATCTTCTCAGAGAAGAAATGGAGGTGGGGGGCGGGGGATGAGGGAAGGATTTGTGTGAGGGCACAGTGGAAGGGGCTGATATTTGGATGTAAATCAAGTAAATAAATGAACTAAAAATTGTTCATATATACTTAAAGATCTATTTTATTTATGAATATGTATTCACATGTGCATTTGTGTGCCTATATTAGCAGAAAAAAAGTTCTGATGCCCTAGAGTTGGAATTAAAGGTGATGGGAAGTGATCTTGGATCCTCTGAAACCACAGAGCCATCTCTCCAGCTCCTAAATATACAGTTATATAAAAAAAACAAAGCAACGAAAAAAAAAATCCAGTTCAAAATAGTCACATGTAAAAGTAACTTTCATTCATCTGAGATAATTGTTGTGTTGAAGGCTTACTGCTGGGTAGGCTCCCCTTTTTATCTCTTTCTGGATCCAGGCTGGCTGGTTCAACTTGGCTATTCTGGCTCAATTTGCTCTCTAAGCTGACTGTGTCAAATTGGCTTCTCACTGAATTGCTCTGCTCACACTCAAGTTAACTCTAGCAATTTGTTCTAATCTTTGGCTGGTTCTCTTTCACTGGCTAGTTCTGTCTTCACCTGTGTTGACTGATCGTGTTCTCTTTGCCACCTGTCTGTAAAACTGCCCCTGCTCCAACTGACTGAACTGAACTCAATGAAACTTCCCTTGACTTAACAGAACTGATTGATTAAAACTCAGCGTTCTGTGTGCCTCTGTCTCCTGAGTGCTGGATTAAAGGCAAGTACCACCACACCTGTATGAAGCTTTTCTATACCTGGAATTTTTTTGTGCCAGGCTTCCCTTGAACTCAGAGATTTGCTTGCCTCTGTCTCCTGCGGTGAAACGTGTGACTGTATTCCAGCCAGAGCAACCATGCTGCTGAATTAAATTCCTCTATACTCAAATAGCTTAAATGATCCTCCAATCAAGAATTCTATACCTCAAACGAACGAATTCCTTCGAAAATTAGGGAAAAACTAAAATATTCTTAAATAAAAATATCAAAATTTGTATCTAGATTCTAATAGACCAACCACACATGATATGTTAAAACTACTTTGATGGACATATTGTTTAGTGGTAGAATTATTGCCTAGCATGTATTCTTAGTAACACACACATGCACACACAGACACACACACACACACACACACACACACACATTTCTGAAACTGAAAACAAGGTTCATCAATAAAGAGTACTTTTTTGTTTAAGCATGAAAACTAGAACATCTGAACAGCAACTGGTTAAAAAAAATAAAGTGGAATCACTGCCAGTCAACCAGTAAAAAAAAAATAAGGATCCAGGATCATCATTAGGGCTTCGCAGACTAACCTTACAACAAAGCAGGAGCTCATTAGGGCTAAGTGCTACCTACAACATAGAATGTGGATCATGAGTAGACAAATGACCTCTTTTCATAATTTAGTGTGAATCATAACGAAAACAACCATTTTCATAATAGGGGTGCAAAAATAAAAGAAAAAAATCTGATGGGTAAATTGCTTACATTTTAAAATAAAAATAATTATTTTGCATATGCCTTTTATATGCATTTTTAAATAAAAATAATCAGTAATTTGATTAAGGTTTGAGTTTTAACTGGTATATTACTGTAATTTCTAATGCCGTTGATTTAATATTCTGGAATATTTTAGTAAGTGTGGCACTTTTGCTAGATACATTTTGTCAATGTTCTTGGCTTTTTGTGAACATACCATGTTAGCTATTTTGCTTAGTTTTTTCAAAAGTTTTCTTTCTTCCACTGTAAGAACAGACAACAAATATTTCTTTTTCTGTATTAGCTTACAAGTTTCATTAAATGCATCTTTAATTACCATTTGTTAAGGAATAACTCTTCTAACTTGTCCAAACTAACTTCTTCTAGCTTGTAAAATTAAAGTATGCAGGTCCTTTCCAATGTACTTTTGTTTTCAGCTTTTCAAAAGAATCTTCTATAATGCTCTCCTCAGTAGTCTATGACTCAATTAATTTGTTTTCATTTTAATATTTTATAAGTCCTTTTCTCTAAAATTTGCTTTAAAATTCCAGTGCAAGGGTTCTGTTTTTTGTCAAGCCTTGTGTGCTGCTAAAATGTTGTTTGAGACGCTCAGAATGTTAGTGCTTTTTTGCCTTGTTTCCTCCATTCTATGTATGGGTCTCACACACTTTTCAGTGACTGCTTGGCGGATTCCTTCCTCCTTTATGGGTAGGCAATTTAGTACTCTATGAAGCAGACCTTCTAGATCAGAACACCATTAGAATAGGCATTAAGACCATAATAAACAGAATCGCATGAAATTGAAAATCTTCTATAAGGCAAAGGACACAATCCTTTGGACAAAGCTTACAATTTGTAACTTACAAATTGAGAAAATATTTTCACCAACTACTTATCTGACAGTAGCCTAATGTCTCTCTCTCTCTCTCTCTCTCTCTCTCTCTCTCTCCTCTCTCTCTCTCTCATACAACACACACACACAAACATATTTACATGTACATCTATATCTATATATATCACACACACACACACACACATATCAACTAAAATAGGGTACAGATCTAGACAGAATTATGAATAGAAGAAACTCAAATGGATTAGAACAGCTTATAGAAATGTTCAGCTTTCTTAGTCATCCAGGAGATGCAAATCAAACTACATTGTGATTCTGACTTATACCTGTCAGAATGGCTAAGATCAATAACACAAGTAAGTGACAGATCATACATATGTGTATATGAAATAAGGGGATCACTTCTCCATTGCTGGCAGGAGTGCAAACTTTTATAGCCACTTTAGAAACCAATATGGTGGTTTCTCAGAAAATCTGGACTCAATCTACCTCAAGACCCAGCTATACCATTCCTAGGCATATATACAAAGAACACTTCATCCTACTACAAATAATACACTTGCATAACTATGATCATTTCTGATCTATTCATTTTTGCCCAAAACAAGAAACAACCTAGATGTACCTCACAAGAAAAATGGATAAAGAAAATTTAGTACATTTATACAATGAGGTATTTTTCAAACATTTAAAATAATATATCATGAAAATTTGCAATAAGAGAGAAGTGGATTGAACTAGAAAAGATCATCCTGAGTGATTTTACCCTGACCCAGAAAGACAATGCCTTCTTCATAATCTCTAAAATTTATTCAATAAATAGATATTAGGTCTATTTAAGCATCTCATTATTATAAAGATAAATGCGAAAAGAAAAAATAGTATGCTTAAAAGAATTAGTTATTAAGAAAATAGTAACATTTAGTATAGTACTTATTTCAGTGATCAACAATTAAGATAATTTGAGTAGAAAATGTCTATACATTAGGTCTATTTTTGTAGGCCTCCTACAAAATGATATATCTAAAACTAACACTTTACAATTTTGTAATAAATGTTTATTAACAGATCTCCTTGTATATATGAGTATATACATAACAAGTTGGAAGAATCTCTAACAAGCATGCCTTCAGTGCAGTGATTCATTTAAATGATTCATGACATGAACTAAGAATAAAATATTACAGTCTTCAAAACAAAATATAATTATAAATATTTTTGACACTGTATTTACCATATAAGCCATTATGTGACCACATAAAAGGATAAGAGTAATACATAACTACAATTAAGATATTGCGAAGGAATTCTCAGGAAAGCTATTGAAATAAGGATAGACAATTTTATAGTATCAATTGGAATTAGTTTGAATTATTTTCTAACTTTTTATAAAACATCACTGTTCCTTTATAATTGTTAGTACAATTTTCGTACAACTAGTGCTCTAAGGTTAACACTAGTTAACAATTATTTAATTGGAAATGAACATGTACCTGGACACACTTGTTACATATTGATCTTTAACTCATTAATTGGATAGTTTTACAGCATCGTATTTCACATAACATTTTACTATCCTAATTATATCATGTCATCTAATAAGTCTTTGCTTTCGCATTATAAAACCATTTTTCCTAATAAGTCTTTAGTTATCACATCTTAATAATGAACATCTTTTAAGGACAATAATAATGTCTACTTAAACCATAAAGTTTAAGGTTTTCCATTTGAACTTTGATTATACCTTAAAGTAATAATATAAGCTCTGAAATCACCAGTACAGTTAATTTATTGATTGCTACTCACTCTCCATTTTTTTCAGCTTTGCTACCACTGAAACAATGACCACAGGATCTTATATTAGGTTAAGCCTTCCCAGCTAATAAAATATAAGCCTTCCAAGTTATGGTCTTGTAGTTGTTAAAATGAGTGTTTAAGTACAGGAACCTTTCCTCTTAGAATAAGGAGAATTTGTTTTCAGAGAAGTCTTATTTTTCTGATGTCAGTTCTCACCTTAATGTTCTAAATTTCAAGTCATTTACTTACTCAATTGTTTTCCTTTGTACATGATTTTATAGAATAATTGAATCAAGACTTACCTCATATCAGTAAAAAAAAAAATCTAAAAATAGTAATCATTCAAATATAAGGCCCAGGATCTTCAATGTCTGTAGTAAACAAGCGTAAGTGTGATACGTCACATAAGGAGGGAAAAGTATGGCATCAGGAGGAATAATGCCTGGTCACTTGCAATAAGGAAGGGGACAAAGGTCAAGAAATGGCAGTGGACTACAAAATCTCAAGTTCTACCTTCATTGACCCCCTCAGACACTCCAATAAGGTTCCATGACCTTCCAAAACAACACCACAAGCTGGGAAGTAAGTGCTCAAACACATAAGACAATGAGGACTCTTGAAATTCAAATGTTAATGCTAATTATTTAATTGTCTTGCTCAAAGCTCAAACAATACTTTTCAATGGAATTTCATTGGGTATACAAACCACTCTTATCAGTCTTATTAGAAAAGACCAGTGCCTAGAACTAATGTTCAACAGAAAATGAGCTCATTGTCATTTAAAATTATTTATCCACCTTAATGGTCCATAGTGTATTTATTATGTTTGCAAGTTTTGTGCTGTGGAGATTTCTATGTGTGTAAAGAGGTGTGTCTCTGCATTTATATGTGTTTCTTGTGCTTTTTATTTGGTTCTTTGTCTTTTGGCTTGGTTGTTTAGTCCTATTCTTGTTTGTTTATCATTATTATTATTTTAGTTTTTATTAATCATTCCATTCGTTTACATCTCAAATAATATCCCACTTCCCAGTTATCCCCTCACCACTGCCCATCCCATGATATCCCACTTCCCATTTATCCCCTCTGCAACCCCCATCCCACATTTGCCCACCCCCCCTCTCTTTTGCCTGTATGAGTGTGCTCCTCCACCAACCCACACTCTCTTGCCCTACTGTTCCAGCAGCCCCCTACTCTGGGGCATCAAACCTCTCCAGGACCAAGGTCCTCCCCTTTCATTGCTGTCAGGCAAGGCATACATATGTATAATATGGCTCTGCTACATATGTATCTGGAGCCAAAGACCCTTTCGGTACACTCCTTGGTTGGTAGTCTAGTCTCTGGGAGAACTGGGTGGTCAGGCCAGCCTACGTTGTTCTTCCAGTGGGGTTGAAATGCGCCTCTGCTCCTCCAGTCCTTCTGTCAGCTCCCCACCAGGTTCCCTGAGTTCAGCCTGAGGGTTGACTCCAAGTATCTGCCTCTGCATTGGTCAGTTACTGGCTAGACCTCCCCAGGAACTGCCACACTTGATTCCTGTCCGCAAGTGCCACTTGACCACCACAGCAACAGTGTTGGATTGGCTGTCTACAGACATGATGTATCCTCAGGTGGGAACTTTCCCCAGTTGGCCCTTCCTTCAGTCTCTGTTCCATTTTTTGTCCCTGTTCTTCCAGTGGACAAAACATTTCTGGGTTAAAAGAACTTTGAGATGGGTGGGTGGCTCCATCCCTTGGCAGGGGCAGTGCATTTTATTATTTTTTAGTTTCTTATTTGTATTCTAATGACAGAGAAAAAGAAAATGTGTGAATTTCTGTAACTATGGTGGTGAGGAGGATCTGGGAAGAAGTGGGGGAGAGGAAACTATAAACACAATAAAATATATGAAAAAGTCCATTTGTAAATAAATAAATAAATATGTTCAACATGAAACAATAGAACAAAATTCAGATTTTGACTTGTCCTTCTGCTCCACTGTACTGTCTACATTTCTGGTCTTCTTGTCGACCATCTTTGTAATCTCTGGCCAGTGTTCCTTCCTTACTTACTTTTTCCTCACCTTTGTGTTTCAGCAAAAATACACCAGAATAAATGTTTTTTCCATGTTTATACTGTGTTGTTACACAGTCAGCTTACTCTTTGCTACTGTTGAAACACAGGATCAATTCCTTTCATAAGTCTTTCCAGTGAATTTGTTAAGTGAGTTTTTTCTGTATATCTCAGTTCTTAGAATTATTCTCATTTGTATTTCTTTTTCATAAATATTATGTTGAGCTGGCTGAATAACAATTGGTTGTCCAGAAGTGTATGAGAAGAGGAAAGTAAGATATGATACTTGAAAAGTGGTTAACAAAGTACAGAATTAAAGTGGAGCGAATATCATTTTACACTCATTTTCAAACATATAATAATCAGCTTTTGAGTTGTTTTAGGTTCTGCACATGACAAAGAAAATGGGATTACTGTCTCTCGGTTTCTACCTCACTAAATCTATTATTATTTTTATCTTCATTCTTTTTTATACTTTAGGTACATTTCTCCTACCTTCTTTTTTCCATCCTCCACACAAATCTCCCCATTTCACCATATCTACTCCTCTAACTTTTCTCCTTTTTAAAAAAAGAAAATAAAGCAGGCCTCCCAGAGATATCAACTGGACATAGTATGACAAATAATGATAAGACTATGCTCAAACCCTCATCTTGAGGCTGGATAAATAGATGAATTAAGAGGAAAAGTGCCCCAAGCACAAGCAAAAGAATCAAGATATATCCCACTCCAGTTGTTAGACATATTACAAGGGGGCTTCCATTTGCTACTCCAGAACTCTGCTTGTTTTACTGAAGGCCTTCCAGACGCAGGGGCAACCTGGTAAGCACCTCCCCTCTGAAGTCTTGCTAGCAAATCCCCTGAAAGCAGTCTCAACAGCAGTAAACTACAACCTGTACCCTGTGCCCCATGTCCTTCCCGACAACTCTGCCTATATTCTCAGAGGCTTGTAGTCACCAGGAACAACCAGGAAAGACTCTCCCCTTGTCCTCCATATTCCCCTACACACACCATCACCTTTGAACTGCACTTTACTCCCATGAATTCCATTTTGTAGCCCCAAACATGACTTGCTTCTCTGGGGACCCACCAGCACCAGAGACCCTAGGCCATCTGGCATTAAGGACCCCAGAGGCAAGGGTAGCACCCACAGAGGACACAAAAAGTCCAGGGAGACACTGTACTAGACCTAAAGACTCCTTGGAAACTAGAACTCCAGGCCACTCAAACAACCAAGGGTAAAACATCTCCAAACACACATCCAACAGAGACAAACACAGAAATCAGCATTTAAACTGATATCAGTAAAACACAAATGGCTAAGGGCCAGAATAAAAACACAATCAATTTAACTAACACCTGAGCAATATGGCACTACTGGAGTCAAACTATCCTATAACAGCCAGCCCTAGATATCATAACACTACTAAAGCACAAGAAAACGACATAAATGCATTCTTATGAAGATGCTAGTGGCTTTAAGGAGAAAATGAATAGCTCCCTTAAAGAAATACAAAAAAATTACAATAATACAGGTGAAGGAAAAGAATAAAACTATTCAAGAACTGAAAATGGAAATAGAAGCAATAAGGAAAATACAGACTGTGGGAATCCTGGAGATAGAAAACCTAGGTAAGAGAATAGGAACTACTGACAAAGCATCACCAATAAAATACAAGCCATGGAAGTAAGAATCTCAGGCATACAATACATACTAGAAGATATAATCAGTAAAAGACAATATTAAATCTAGAAAATTCCTGGTATAAGACATGCAAGAAATCTGGGACACTATGAAAAGAAAAACTAAGAATAATAGAAGTAGAAGGAAAAGATTCCCAGATTGAAGTTCCAAAAAATACTTTCAATAAAATTATAGAAGAAAATTTCCCTTACCTAAAGAAAGAGATGCCTATAAATATACAATAAACTTACAGAACATCAAGTAAACTCAACAATAAAAGAAAATTCTCCAGCCACATAATAGTCAAAACACTAATTCTAAAGAACAAATAAAGAATATTAAAAGCTACAAGGGAAAATGTTCAAGTAACATATAAAACTGTACCTATCAGAAAATTACACTTTACTTTTAAACAGAGACTAGTCCAAAGAACCTGGCTAAGTATCTTGCCGTCTCTCAGAAACCATGGATGCTTGCCCAGACCACTCATCCCAGAAAAACTTTCAATAACCATATATGGAGAAAACAAGATATTCTGTGACACAATCAAATATAATATCTATGCACAAATATAACCCTACTGAAGACACTAGAAGGAAACCTTCGACAATAATTACACACAAGAAAACACATGAAATAAATAAATACACACCAGAAAATACAAAAGAAGACAAACTCACACACAAACACACACACACACACACACACACACATGTACACATCTACAACCATTACTTTCAAACTAACAGTAATTAACAATAATTGGTCATTAATATTTCTCAACATCATTGGACTCAATTACCCCAATAAAAAGACACAGACTTACAGAATGGGTGTGAAAACAGGATCCATCATTCTGCTGCATATAAGAAACAGAATTCAGCAACAAAGAAATATATTACCTCTGAGAAAAGGGATAAAAAAGGTTTTCCAAGAAACCAGGACTAACAAGAAAACAGGAGTAGCTGTTCTAATATCTTATAAAATATACTTTTAACAAAAAATTGATCAAAAGAGGTGGGAATACACTTCATACTCATCAAAAAATTTATCACGATAATGTCTGAATTCTGAATATTCTGCTCCAAATACATGAGTACCAACACTTATAAAAGAAACATTACTAAAGCTTAAATAATGCATTAATTGTGAGAGACTTTAATACCTGACTCTCACCAATGGTCGGGACATCCAGACAAAAACTAAGCAGAGAAATAATGAAATTAACAGATATTATGAATCAAATAATCTAACAGATATCTACAGAATTTTTCACCCAAACAAAAAAGAAGATACCTTCTTTTCAGGACACCATGAAACCTTCTCCAAAATTGGCCATACACTTAGACACAGAGCAAGTCTCAACAGATACAAGACAAACTGAAATAATATCCTGTATTTTATTAGACTACTATGAATTAAAGCTGAACTTCAACAACAACAGAAACAACAGAAACCCTACATATCCATGAAACTGAAAATCTTGCTACTCAATGACCACTGGGTCAAGAATAAAACAAAGAAAGAAATCACAGACTTCTAGAATTCAATGAAAATGAATGCATATCATAAGCAAATATATGTAATATAATAAAAGCAGTGCTAAGAGGAGTGTTTGTATCATTAAGTGTCTCTATAAAGAAATTAGTGAGGTCCAATAGTAGCCACTTAACAGTACAATTGAAAACTCTAGAACAAAAAGAAGCCAAAAGGAGTAGATGATAGGAAATAATCATACACCCAAGAGGATTAATGATACACCCAAGAGGAGTAGATATAGGAAATAATCATACCAAGATGAAATCAGTAAATTAGAAACAAAGAACAAATTAAGAATCAATAAAACCAATATTGTTCTTTGAGAAAATAAACAAGATAAGATAAGCCCTTAGCCAAGCAATAACTGAAAGTTAGAGACACAATATTCAAATTAACAAAATCAGAAATGAAAAGGAAACTTAACAATAAACACCAAGGAAATTAAATGAATCTTGAGGTCTTACTTCAAAAACCTGTATTCACAAAACTGAAAATCCAAATGAAATGGATGATTTCTTGATAGATTTCCACATAGCACACATTAAATCAAGAACAAGTAAACAATTTAAATAGGCCTGTAGCCCTAAGGAAATAGATGCAATCATTAAAAATATATGAACCCAAAAGAGCCCAGGCCATATGATTAAATGAGAATTCTACCAGACTTCAAAAAAGAGCTATACCAAGTTTCCTCAAATATCCACAGTATAGAAATCTAGCTACCATTGCCAAATTCATTTTAAGCCTCAAAGTCACCCCAATAGATAAACAACATAAAGACTCAAACAAGAAAGAGAATATCAGACCAATCTTCTTTATGAAAATTAATGGAAAGGTATTCAATAAAATACTTGCTAACTGTATTCAAGAATACATCAAAAAACATCATCCACCATGATTAAATAGGCTTCATTCAACAGATGCAGGAATGGTTCAAGATACGAAAGTTCATCAATGTGATCTACCCTATAAACAAACTGAAAAAACACACACGATTATCTCATGAGATGCTAAAAAAGCCTTTGACAAAACCCATCACACCTATATGACCAATGTCTTGGAAAGAGCAGGGATATGAGGCACATACATGAACACAATAAAGGCAATAAACAGCAAGCCTATAGCAAAGATCAAATCAAATGGAAAGATATTTAAATAAATTACACTAAAATCCAGGACAAGACAAAACTGTCTATTCTCTCCACATATATTCAATATAGTATTTTAAGTACTAGTCAAAGAAATCAGACAACTAATGTAGATCAAGGGAAAACAAAATGGAAAAGAAAGAAGTCAAAATATTGCTATTTGCAGATGATATGATAGTATACATAAGTGGCCCCATAAATTCTACCCAGGAGTCTCCTACAGCTGAAAAACCTCTTCAGCAAAGTGGCTGGGTACAAAATAACCCTCCTATATACAAAAGATAGAATGGCTCAAAAAAGAAATTGGGCAAATCATACCCTCCAGAATAGCCACAAATATAAAATACCTTGGTGTAACTCTAACTAAGCAAGAAAGGAACTGAAAATAATATCAGAACTTGAAAAGATCTCTCATGCTTACTGATAAGTAGGATTAACATAGTAAAATTATCCATCTTATCAGAAGTATTATCTACAGATTCAATGCAATTTACATCAAAATTTGAACATAATTCTTTACAGAATTTTAAAGAACAATACTCAACTTTGTGTGGAAAAACAAAAGAAAAAAAATCAGGATTGTTAAAACAATCCTGCACAATGAAAGAACCTCTGATTGTACCACCATCACTGATTTCAAGAAGTATTACAGAAAAATAGTAATAAAAAAACCCACATAGTATTATCATAAAATCAGGTTGAACAGTGGAATCAAATTGAAGACACAGAAGTAAATCCACACACTTATGGACACTTGATTTTTGACAAATTACCCAAAATTATACAATAGAAAACAGAAATCAATTTCAACAAATGGTGCTGGCCTAACTGGCAGTCTGTATGTAGAAGAATAAAAATAGATCCATATGTATTAGCTTTCACAAAGCTCAAGTCCAAGTGGATCAAGGACATCAACATAAAAACAGATACACTGAATCGAATAGAAAAGAAAATGGGAAAGAACCTTGAACACATTGGAACTGGAGAAAGCTTCCTAAACAGAACACAAGAGCTCAGGCACTAAGCTAAACAATTAATAACTAGAACCTAATGAAATTGAAAATCTTCTATAAGGCAAAGGATGCTCTCAATAGGACAAAAATAGACAGCTTGCAGAATGGGAAAAGATCTTCACCAGCTCTATTTCTGATAAATGGCAAATATACAAAATATATAAAGAACTAAAGAAATTAGACACCATTAAACCAAATAACCCAGATAAATAATGGGATACAGATGTAAACAGAGAATTCTCAACAGATTAATCTCTAATGGCTGAGCACTTAAGGAAACGTTAAACATCCTTAGTCATCAGGTCAAGACAAATCAAAGCAACCATGAGATTCCATCCTACATCAGGCAGAATAGCCAAGGTCAAAAACTCAAGTGACAGTACTAGCTGGCAAGGATGTGGAGCAAGAGAAACACTCGTCCCTTGCTGGTGGGGTTGCAAACTGGCACAACCACTTTGGAAATTAGTTTGGCAGTTTCTCAGAAAATTGGGAATCGTGTACCACAAAACCCAGTTATAGCACTCCCGCACAAAACATGCTCCAGCATAGGGACACTTGCTCAACTATGTTCACAGGAGCTTTATTCATAATAGACAGAAACTGTAAAAAATGTAGATGTCCCTCAACTGAGGAATGGATAAAAATATATGGTGCATTTACACAATGGAATATACTCAGCTATTAAAAATAATGACATTATGAAGCTTCCAGGCAAATAGATGGAACTAAAAAAGATCATCTGGAGTAAGGTAACATAGACCTAGAAAGACAAATATTATGTGTTACTCACTTACAAGTAAATAGTAGTCATAAATTACAGGATAACCAGGCTATAAAACACAGAACAAAGAAGTCAAGTAACAAGGATTGCCCAAGGGGAGGTGATTAAATTTCATTGAGAAGTAGAAACAGAATAGATATAGGGGGTGAATGGAGGGAAGACATTGAGGGGGGTAGGGAAGGTTGTAGGGAGGATCATGTGGGGAAGGGGCAGAGAGTACTAAGAGTACTCAGAGAAAATTGGAAATGGAAATGGGGACATCTCTTGGCTGAGCTAGAAATCTAGGACAATGGAAATTTCTAGGAATCTATGACAGTAACCTTAGCTAACACTGCTAGCATAAGGAAAGTATAGATCCTGAAATGGCCATCTCCTGTAAGCAGAAAAGACTTCCAATAGAGAAACTGAGACACAAACTCAGCCACAAGACAGACCCACAATTTTTCTTGCCCACAAGATGTGCAGGGGTAAATATGGAGCATAAATTGGAGGAATTGTCAACCAATGACTGGCCCAGCTTGAGACCCATGCCATGAGAGTCCACCCCAAAACTATTATTGATAGTCTGCTATAGTTCCAGAAAGGTACCTAGCATAACTATTATCTGAGAGACTTCAACCAACAACTGATTGAAATAGATAGCAAAACTCACAGCCAAATATTAGGAAGAGCTTGGGGAACTCTGTAGAGGAGGAAGGCAAAAGATTGAAGGAGCCAGAAAGGTTGAGAACACAAGAAAATACAGAACCAACTAATCTGGGCCATAAGAGCCCACAGAGACAGAATCACCAAACAGAAAACATACATGGACAAACATAGGCCCTTGACACATATGTAACAAATGTACAGCTTTATTTTCATGTGGGAACCCTAATAGCAAGAGCAAGAGCTGTCTCTGATTCTACTGCCTGTCTTTAGATCTCTTTCCCCTAACTGGGCTGCCTTGTCTAGCCACAATAGGAGAAGTTGTGGTTAGTTCTACTGCAACTTGATATATCAAGGCAGATTGATTTCCATGGAAGGGCTCCCTCTTTTGTGAGTCCTTTTAGCAGAGAAGAGAAGGACTAGAAGATGGCAGAGAAGTGATGGGAGAGGGAGGAACTGGAAGGAGGGAAAGAGGGGAAGCTAAGATGGGAACCAAATGTCAATAAATTCATTAATAAAAAGTTTAAAAACAGAAGTACCACAAGAACATCAAGTTATGCAACCATAACACACATGCAAAGGACCTAGAGCCAGTCCATACAGGGTCTCTGATTGTCACTTGTCGCTTCAGTCTC
This sequence comes from Mastomys natalensis, assembly GCA_021653895.1. Classification (NCBI taxonomy): domain Eukaryota; kingdom Metazoa; phylum Chordata; class Mammalia; order Rodentia; family Muridae; genus Mastomys; species Mastomys natalensis. The sequence continues at coordinate 26,218 of JAJTUV010000534.1, forward strand.
TGTGAGGGCCTCTGAGCCATGGTATTTAACTCCATGGATTTAAATCTATTGTTTTGATAGAAAAGGAAGTATTATTTGATTAATTACACAATAGAGAATATATTTACTTCTCCTTATTTGGTGTAGAATGTATCATAAACCAGTAAATGCGATCTTTCACCTTGATCATGAAATATGTTACCATTTGCTATCTTTGTATATTGTTGTTTTCTTCATTTATCATAATACATAAAATCTAACTAAACTAATCTGATTTCTTTATGATTTTATTAACTACATGCAATTAAAATATCATGTTGAATTTTGACATTACTTCAGTAGGAATCCAATCAAATTAAAGAAATTAGAATATGAATATGATTTTATGTAAGTTTATTTCTTAGAAGAAACTTTAATGTGTTATATTCTCCCAATTTGTTTTCATTTTATTCCATTTCAGTTTTTATGATCGGGATGTTATTATGTCACATTTGTCTTGGAAAATGTGTCTTCCTAATTTATCATGTATCTTAATTATAGCACTCCAAAAAAACCTGCCAGGAGTTTAAATTGCTGTCAGTGTTTTAAAAAGTAGATACAGAGAAAGGCTTTTTATTCTTATTTCACAAACACATTCGCAAGTTCTAGCACTATATTTATCATAATATAAATCTTTCTTATTTGCCTATTTCATTCTTTGATATACCTTTTCATCATTTTTATCTCACATCTTATCTGTCAACAGATACAATTATAATCTATAATTAAGTAGTCAAAATTCACATTCACAACACCTTGCATATGGCCTACAAAATCTGTCTTAAAATCATATTTCTAAGAAATATTATGTTTACTCATAAATATAAAAATTGCATTTCTTGATAAATGTAATTCTTTTTCCTATAAAACAATAAAAATAAATTATAAAAACATTATTGATTATATTATATGCAAGGACTTCAATTCACAAAAAGTTGGATCTTTAATATAGTCTAATTAATATTCACTGTGAATACCCTATGTTGCATTTGTATGTATTTACACATCATATATATATATATATATATATATATATATATATTCTTAATATTATTTCAGTAAATGCCAAATTGCTAGTAGTATAAATTACCTTTATTATCATTGGTACCAGCATTTTATGAAATGTATAAACTAAATTTTTTTATTAAAGAATTTTTTTATTATTTCATATTATATGTATAATATGTACTACATATATGATTATATATGCTTAAATATTTATAATCTATTGCATGTGTATGTTTTTGTATATGTTTGTGTACATGTGAGTACAGGTACTTAAAAGGTCTTTGAAACCAAGTAGGAATCACAAGAGGCGGTGAATTCCCTAATGTGGTGCTTGGAATGACACTCATGTCTTATGTTAGACTTTAATTGTTGTGCCATCTTTCTTGCTCTGGACTCAATTTCTTTTTTTTTTAAATTTATTTAGTTATTTAAATCAAATCATAATTTACTTATTCACACAGGGGTTATAAACACAAAAATGCAGGATGTGGGGAAGGGAATGGCACTGGACTCAGTTTCTTAAAACAACCAATTTTATGTGTATTCCCTATTGTAAATTAGTTGAGACCATATTTTTAATCATGTGCTATATTCATGGTGAACTTTGTTCTCAACATAAATTGTGGGCTTTTGTGAGTAATAAGCAGTAATCATACACTAAAGTAAACCCATATTTGTAATATTCTTTAAGGATGTTTGTTCTACAGAAATACTAGTGTTCTATGAATCTTGCAATGTCCTAAAGGAAAATAAAAATATATGTTACTTTTCTCTTATATTCTTAAATTTTTTATTTGCATAATTAGTAAATAAAATATAGGTACACACTGTTATAAAAATAAATGCAAATTTCTCCAACTTTGTCTTTTCATCTGTCTCCACAATATTTTGTATAACAAGAAATAATTGGTTAAAATAATTTACTGAAAGAAAAAGATACATCAATATTCCTTTATGCATGAATTGGCTCTCAAAAAAAGCAGGATTAGAGACATGTATGATCACAGTAGTGTCCTGCATACTGAGGAAAATGGAAAGTGAGAAAGAAACGCTGTGGAAAAATGGAAAATAACAGAAGCTTGCCTCAGAAGAAGTGCAGGTAGGCATCATCAAACCTACAGCTTCTGTCTCTCTGTCTCCCTGTCATCTTGTCTCTCTGTCTCTATCTCTCTATCTCTCTGTCTGTGTCTATCTGTCTTTCTGGCTGTATGTATGTATGTATGTCTCTCCTCTGTGTGTGTGTGTGTGTGTGTGTGTTTATGTCTGCTAATGTATGTGTATGTGCATATGTGTGAGTGTGTGTATATTTTTTTTTTTGTAATATCAGTAGAATAAACTGAGTAAGTTAAAGAGAAAGAAGGTTTATTTGGTGTCACAATTTGGTGTGAATTGCACAGCTTCATTGATAATTCATTGATAATTTTGTCGGCAGATCCATAAGACTGCATATACATTACCATGACAGGAAGGGAGAACATAGGTTCTTGTGTGCTTATATAAGAAAGGAGAGCATAGGTGTGTGCGTGCGTGTGCGTGTGCATGTGTGTGCATGTGCGTGTGTGTGGTCAAGCTTAAGCTTCTCTTACTTCTCAAACAAAGCCAGTAGGATTCAACATGGTATTCTAACTAATGACCTCTCCTTAGTCAACTCTTAAAGCCACTTCTCAGAAATTCTGTTCTAATTAATTCCTCATGTTGTGGATTAGATTTTAGTATTCACTTCCAGATGTGGCAGCTGTCTACCTCCAGTTTATGGAAAATGAATTAAAACTCAAGAAGAGTAAGTACATACAAAGATTTTTTTAAAAAGCCCCCCGCTTGCTCTTAGGGAAACAATTAAACACTGTAGACACATCATTTACACATGTCTTAATTTTACATTATTACTTTTATATTTTTCTTTAACTTCCACTAGATTAATTTGTGATCTTCTGATGTTTTAACCACAGTGTTTTATAGTTTGTTTGATGTCAGATTTTTAAATTTTTTTTACACGCTTAAAACATTATCACAATACAAATGCATGTAGATGTTAATGTTAATATTCTCTTGTTTTTCATAGGTCTAGCTACCTGCACTTTCTAAAAAAACCACAAACTTCCTAGATGAAGTTCCTAGGTTGCTATAACTATGAACCTGAAGTTGGTTTAGGATTATGTTATTATCAAAATTTCTGCTGACGCTGGACATTTGGAGAAACTCTGACAATGTGCATTATTGTATACTGAAGAAGACAGGAGGATTAATAGGACTGTTATTAAAATTAATAATCCACTTTTAAAATAGAAATGAAGCTGTATGACAAAACGTTCACTTCAGTGTTTAACTGCAGAATTATGTGACACATGCCAAATTTGATATACAGTTCTCCAATGGCCTTTCCTAATACCTGTCAGTTATACCACATATATTCCATTTTCTTCTCTTCTGGCCTCTAATTTACTACTCCCCTTTCTAATCTTAAGAAACTAATATGCTCAATGTTCAAAATTTTCTTGAAATGAATTAATTCATGTTTAGGACTCATATTCAAAATTTTAACTTTAAAAGAATTAACATGTGTCAAAACCTATAATGAAAAGGAAAAATAAATATCACTTTCAACTCGATAATTAACTATAATATTGTGTTTAAAGTCTCAATTTTTTTTTTTACTTACGCAAAATCTTCAATAGAGGATCTGCTTTTATATAGCCATGGAGAACCTTCTTTTTATCGTTCTGTACATTAAGAATTGCCCATGTATCATCTCATCCAAGGCTTTGGAATATTTAGAGAGTTCAGAAATAGTATAAGAACCAGAGGATGGGAAGGGAGAGTACTGTGAAATGTGCTATTCTGAGCATGCTATGGCCCTTGTACTCAGGAGCTCACCGCTGCTGTGGGTAACTTCACAAAATGAAGCCAACACATTCAGTCATCATCCCAGCAGGCAACAGTAATTGGAATCAGTGTTGAAAATACCTATGAATGATCAAGAGATGAAATGAGGTCTTCATAGAGGAGCCTTGATATAGATGCATGGTATAGAAGTATGAAGTTTTCAAAGACTGAGTAAAATAAATTCTTAAAATGAAAGAATGGTCTATATATGGAATAGAACTTTTTTGAAAATGTTGGTGTGAAATTTAGCTTTATGAAGGTTTACTGATGAGATTTTTACTAAACACACAAAAAATTAGATACTCCCATTAATAATTGTTTCATATTCTACAAAGTTACATCCAAGGAATCAGGTTATATAAGACTATGTTAAAAGATAATATGTAGAAGTTAAGAAGACTACTAGCAAGTTATTATAACAGAACTTTTGGATTTATCTTACAGTAGGTCTTCTTACAGAATCCATAATATTTAAGAAGTTTTCTAAAGAAAAAAATATTTAAAAATGTCTACACTGGAAAAAAATGTGAAAATTATGAGGAAGTAAAAACCCAAGAAACTCTGACTTGGTCATGTGAGTTCTTTATTAATTGTTTGTTTTCCAAAGAGCTCTATGATGTCAGTTGTCAAAGAGAAGTAAAAGTTTCACTGTCTCTAGGGAAAATTGACATGTTATTAAGGACACAATTAGCTTGGAGTTATTTGAACATCAATTACTATATTCACTGAATTATTTGTTTATGATAAATTATTCATATTAGTACTTTACAAAAAAGTTTTAAAACAGAATAAAATACTTTAAATTGTAGGAAATCAAAATAGTAAAGAGCATAGTAAAACTACTGACAAAATGAAATAAATAAAATATAATTGTATTGCAAATTATTTCTCAAGGAAAATTAAATACAGTTAAAATATTCTATTTTTAATTTTTTAAAATGCATATACTTTAGTAGGGCGTAAAAGTTTCTAGTGGTACACATTTAGAACAATTAGGCAATTTCTTAGCATTTAATTTTCAATAGTAATTATGATAAAAATTTCCATACTTTTTAACATTTGAAAATACAAGTATTTTTATGCAAAAATGTGTATATGTATCATGTATAGGATAGCAAAATGTAATTAACAAATGAGGATATAGTTGGTTAAAATTCTATTTTAATTATATAAAATATAAACCTACTTGATTAAAAATAATCCCAAAATTAAAATAGTTGACTTTACTTTTGCAATGTTACTACAAACCATTTTTGAATGTAGTCAAGAAAACATGGCAGTAATCTGTGTATACTAAGAATTCTATGACCAAGTAATCAACCAAATCTCTTCTACTTTTCAGTACAGTCTACTTATGATTCAAAAGAGATTTGTCAAACTATGCCCATCAACCAGAACTCACTTTCCACTTTTCATTGCATTATGAATAAGCAAAAACTTAGTTTAGTAACTATGTGGTTATTAAACAATAATAATTTCTAGAAAAATAAAACCACAGACTTACACTAATATCTGAATAGTCTGTAGTGTCTCATATATCAATGTTGTTTTTAATTTTATAAAACATTCATTAAAGTATTATACATTTAAAATCAGAAGATTCAATCAAATGATTTTCTTTCTTTCTCTTTTGTTTTGATAAAATATAATAAGATTAAGCAAAACCCTAACATCGAGGCTGGATGAGGCAAACCAACAGAACGAAAAGACACCAAAGAGTATGCAGAAGAACCAGAGGCCTACTCATTGACACATATAGGAGTCCCATAAAAACAATAAGCTAAAAGCTATAATATTTATGCAAAGGGTGTGGAGAGGACTTGTATAGGCCCTGTGCTTTGGCTTCAGTCTCTATGAGTTCATATGAGCCTTGCTCAGTTTATTCAGAGGGCCTTGTTTCCTGGTGTCTTCCATCGCTTCTGGATCTTACACTCCTTCTTCCTTTTCCTTGGGTTTCCCTGAGCTCTGAGGAAATTGTTTTGATGGAGACATCCCACTGAGAACTATGTATTGAAAGGACTTTCTCTCTGTGTAATGTTCTGTATTCACATGAATCGACTCTTCACTGATGACATAGAATATATTTTACAACTTATTTTTTCCTACTTTTTAACCAAAAAAAGTTTTATGGCTACAAAAAAAAGTAAAAAGAAACTAGCTGCCAAGATAATAGCAAATCCAGAGAAATGTTTGGTAAGAATCCTGTATAATTTGTTTGACAGAGAACAATTTTTCTGATCCATGTAATGTAATCACATAAAATGGACCAAAATGAATATATTAAAATTCCTAGAAAATTTCACTTAAATTTGAGGTTTTGTAAAATAAATCTTTGATAATTCTAGAGCATTTCTTATATTTATTCTTGCTATGTGGTTAACAAAGATTGACCTGAGTAATTTAAATGATCATATTATCATCAAATATGGCTTACCACTTGATCTTTGTAGTCCCAAACTACAAATCCCATAGATCTCCATCCTAAACATTTAAAGCTATTAAAAACCTGCACTTGGCTCCATCCTTCATCTTCTTTGTCAAGAAAATACTCTGTTAAATGTTTTTATAAAATACTTGCTAACAGTATTAACACAGGCTGTTTAGTTTTAATATTTTTCTCATGTATCTAGTTAGAAAAATTAGTTTTTAATAACACATGTGTGTTTGTGTGATTGTGTATGTACATGTGTGTGTTTCATCAATTGATAAATTGTTCACTCATTTTTCTGTAATGGCTTTCATTTTTTAATTGATTTAGTAGAGATATAAAACAGTGTTAGTCTTACCAAGTTATTTAATGTTTTTGGTGGTAGAAGTTCTTAACTATTTAATTAATATCTGTTATTATTTTAAACAAATAGCCTCTGCAATTTGTTTTCTTTCAAATATCCTGCACTCTAAGGGCGACTTCTACAGTAACTTTAAAAACACTAATCAGGGCCTAAACCAACGAACAAAGAGTATACATGGGCCATCTATACTTCCTGCTACACTTATTAAAGACTCTTAGTCTTTGAATCCATAATTCTCAATGCACTCACATGCTCTTTAGTTTTTAATTCTATTTGTTTTGTGACAAGAACTTGTGTTAGCCAGATCGGCTTTGAATCACTGTGTATTGAGGATACTTTGAACTTTCACGTTCCTTCCCCTATCATCCATGAGCTGGGATTACAGGGATGTGCCTACACATTCACCTGGTAAGCACTCATTTTTTTTTATTCACAGCATGGTAGGTTACAGGGAAAATGGAGGAGATTTATTGATAAATTATTGGTACCTATGTGAACTTATTCATTAATAATTATTTTTTTAAGCCAAAAATATACATTCTTAAATTTTGTAAACTAAAAATTTTTTAAACTAAGTAAAAATAAAAATATTGCTCAATACTTTTAGTAACAAAATATGATATTTAATCATTTAAGCAAAAATAATGCAAATTACTTTGCTATGGTTTGAATGTATAATGTTGCCACAGCTCACTGCTGTACACTTAGTCCTTAACTGGTACTATTCCTCATGAAAGTTTTGAATATAGATATATGAAACCAGCAATAGCAAATTTGTATGAATTGCAATCAGTCTAATTCCTTCTCATGCCTCTGTGTCTGTTTATTTTGTTTTCTGACTACCAATGGGTGTATCCAAAATCTCATATTGCTAGTTACTTACTTTTTGACTGCTGCATCTTACCATGCCGTTTCTCCTAAATGAGTTACTCAAATGTGAACATTCTTAAGTTGCTTTTTATCAGATACTTGGTTGCAATGTCATAGAAAAGTAATTTAGATTAACTTCTAAATTACTCTCTGCGAAAATTACTCCAGCTTCAGAAGTGTTAATTCTTCAAAGTAAATGTAATTAACAACATGATCAACCAGTGGAGAATTTGATTACTCTTAAAAGTCTTACCTTGTATTATGCCAGATTAGCATATTAATTGCTCTCAGTTCAAGAAATAATATTATTTTCCAGAAAATTTCAAAATATCTAATCTTTCCCAATTTTACAAAATGCATTGTTCAATATGTTCACATTTTAAGCTTTTATTTGTATTGAAATAGGATGTGTCATTTATAATAAGTGATATTCACCTTTTTAATTGTTTATGAGGTCAATTTTACATCAATATCTTTTTTGAGATGACAGAATATATGAGTGTTGACAGCATTGATAACTCAGGTCTTTATAGAGAGGCAAAGTTCTCAGAGCAAGTTTCAGTTCTCTTGAAATTTCTCAGTGAATATTGCTACCACTGTTGTAATAAAGTTAAAAATGCTTAATGCTTTGGAGCAGTAAAAATGATATTTGTTAAATTATATTACTAGTTTATCACAAAGTTTACATATTATAAATATACTAATAATAGTCTGCGTAGAGTATAATTATGTAAAATCTACTACACAGCTGAAAACTCCCATTCAAAGCTAGATAAATTAAACAAGTGTCTTCTTACATACGGGGCATATTAGCAAAATTTATTTCAATATTTAAAGGAAAACAAGTTTTCTAACAAATACTTAGATAAAACAAGAATATAATTGGGAGGCTAGTCGTTGAGCCTGGACATGTTGGAAGGAATAATACTTTCGAAAGATAATCGAAATGGAGAGAATAAAAAGTAAACAAGCTATACAGAAAAGGTGAATTCACCCTTAGTATGGAAGAGAAACAGATAAGTCTTCAATCAGGACTCCATTTTTAAAGATGCCTTCATCCTCACAACTTCATAATAACCTCTTGCAGATGTTCATTCCTGAAATGGCTTTTTTCCCAGCTATCTTTTCATAAACAGTGTTCTCCCAGGAAGCTCATTCTTTCCTGAGTGTATCCTTCTAACATTCCTATTGAAGAATATTATTTGATTATGTATTTATATTCTCTAAATTCTGTTGCCTACTACTAATCAGTAATAATTAGGGAAGCCAACAGAAAATACTAGAGCAACATATGAAATAAGTTTGATTGAAGAAACCCAGAAAAATGACTGTCAGTCTAAGAAGAGATGAGAATTCTCAGAATCTGGCTTTCCTAGAATAACATCCAATGCTGGAGGATAGAGTTCAAACTATACTAGGTATTTTCCTAAATCAAGTACTCAGGTTGTTCCTGAAAACCAAGTACATATTGCTTTATTTGTAAGATGAAAAAGAGAATAGGTCTGAGCAGAACAAGCTTCGAAGTCAGAATTACCAAACTTAAAGCAGGGATAAAGCTAAGTGAATTGAAAATCAATCCCTCTTCTAAATGTATTGGAAAGGCAAAGGAATCAAAGAAACAAGACTACTACTCTTTAAAGTCTGAAAGAAGAAGAAAAGGAAGGAGGAGGAGGAGAAAAAGGAGGAAGAAGTGTAGGAACCATTAGGACTGAGATACTATTTTCTGAATAAAAATCAGTGGTGTCGTGAAATGGAAAGGTATGATAATGCCGACGATATAATAGAGGATCTATTTTAAACAAGAATTAGAGTGAAAATTCTTCTATTTTGTGAGGGGGCTATTATATAAATTTCATGTCTGAGAACCTCACAAAGTTTTGCATGCTAAAATCTAAGACAAAACAAATAACAAGCAAGCAATAACAAAAACAACAGCAACAACAACAAAACATCCTCTCTGTCCAGGGAGGGCCTTATTCACTAATTTAAAATAATTCCATGTAATTACTCATTACTTGGGTATGTCTTTGGCAAAATAGACATCCCAAGCAATTCATTTTCTATAAGGAAAATACTATACTCCCAATTTTATTCCATCATTTATGTCTATTTTCAAGGTAGGACACAATAGTCATGTATACCTTCTGATAATATTGCATATAGTGAAGATTTTGAAATTAGCAGACAGAACATAATATTTGTTAAAGCCCTAATGAAAGAAATATGGAACATTCCAGAAAAGAGGATCAATATAAATGGGGTCCTCCATCTTGGAGGGAGGCTCTTTAAGATAAGAAAGTAAATAGTTGAGGTATGGAGACACCCACCCACCTCAAAAATTTTAACCCAGAATGGTTCCTATCTAAAGGTATCACAGGGACAAAAAATGGAGCAGAGACTGAAGGAAAAAACATCCAGAGTCTGCCCCACCTTAAGATTCATCCCATCTGCAGACATCAAACCCTAGACACTATTGCTGATGCCAAGAAGCTCTTGCTGACAGGAGCCTGGTATGGCTGTCCTCTGAGAGGCTCTGCCAGCATTTGACCAATACAGATGCAGATACAGCCAACCATCGAACTGAGCCTAGGGACCCCAATCAAAGAGTTAGGGGAAGGACTGAAGGAGTTGAAGGGGATTGCAACCCCATAGGAAGAACAACAGTATCAACTAATCAGACTCATCAGAACTCCCACAAATCCACCAAACAGATTATTCATGGGATGGTCCTTGGCTCCATTTATATATGAAGCAAGGTCTGCCTTATCTGGCATCAGTGGAAGGGGAGGCACTTGGTTCTGTAGTGGCTTGAAGCCTCAGAGAAAGGAGATGCTCGAGGAGTGAGGCAGAAGTGATGGGTGGGTGGTGGAGCACCCTCTTAGAGGCAAAGGGAAGGAAGTTCCTTGGAGGGGAGACGAGGAAGGGTGACAACATTAAATAAAATAATTAATGAAAAAGGAAAAAATTAAAAAGTTCTGAAAAGCCCTGACAGTGAACAAACACATTAGAATGTTTTTCCCCAAAATGTTTAGAAGAGTCTCAAATCATTTCAGAAGTCAGGTAGAAGCAGAGACCAATCTAATGGCATGGAAATGTCTCAAATCACACAAACGACTTAAAAGAGATACTCTGTAATCTGGTGAAATAACTGTTCACTTTGTAATGCACCCCTGGGTTTCCTGCATTCATGAACTTTCACCAATGGAGTAGCATTTTCCACTGCTGCTGTATTTGAGTCTTACCTGGTCTTGTAAGTAACTCCAAATAAAAATCATTGGTTTGCTAATTTTGTAATGTTCTTTCTTTAAACTGTTAGTGATTTCCTCATCTGAAATGAGTAGACATTTATTCTTGTCACCTCAAGAACATTATATAAAACAATTTTTAAGAAAACATAAAAAGAAAATACTAAACATATAAATATAAAATAATTTAGTAGAAATAATGACTTCCTTATAATAGACCTTAAAAAATTTGTGATGATTCCAAAACTACATTGTTCTTAAAGCCAATAATTTAGTCAAATGAAATGCAAGAAAGAGTAACTTGTGCTTTGTAGGTTATGTCAACTTGACACAAGTTTAAGTCACTTGGAATAAATAGAACATCTTAATTGGGAATATACCCATATCTGCTTAGTCTCTGGGTAAGCTTATGGTGCATCTTCATGGTTGGTTATTGATGTATGAGGGGCAACATCTCAAATTGTGTAAATTTTAAAGTATAGTCTTAGTGTTCTATTGCTGTAAAGAGACACTATGGCCAGGGTAATTCTAATAAAAGGAAGCATTTAATTGCAGGCTTGCTTACAGTTTTGGTTAGTCTGTTACCATGATGGTGGAAGTAGACACATATGGTAGTGGAACAGAAGTATAGGGCTTTGCACCCTGTTCTGTAGACAGCAGGCCCAGAGAGAAACACACACGGAAAGATATTGGACTGTAAAGGGCTTTTGAAGTAACAAAGCTCACCACTGTCAGTGACCCACCTCCTCCCATCAGGTCACACCTACCTTAACAAAGCAACACCTCCCTCCTGATCTTTTCCAAGCATTACCATTTCCTGATGACTGAATATTTAAAAATATGATCTTATTGGAGGCCCATTCTTATTGAAATCACCATATATTGCCACCATCTTCTTGAGTTCCAGACTGATATTGTTAGTTCAGGGGAATAAACATTTATGGGAAGTTTAAAGGGGCTAAATCTTTGGTTTACAATTTCTTTTCAAGCCAACTCATTTTATCACCATAACAAATACCATGGAGAAAGAATCATTTAGGTTAATTTCTAAGCAGACAGATGGGAAAAGCTTTTGAGATTTCTTGTTGGACAAATCTCATCTGGTGCTTATATTATTTGCATGGATTCTGAACATTTTATGAGGCACAGCACCTGCCAATTAGTACTGCAAAATCTAGGGATAAATTCTGCATGTGCTGTCAGGGATATGTTTTAAATTTGTATATGCTCCTGGCTATCAGTTTAGCATAGAGTCAAATAAACATCATAGCTCTAATTTGAATAAATTCTCCTTGGTAATGCTTTTTTTAAAAATCTGATATTCACCATAATATCCTGTACAAATTAGACTTCTTACTATAAATAATTGAAGAAAACATGTATCTATTTTATGCATAATGGAATTTATGCAAAAATACACTATAGAATAAACTTGTAAAGTCTGGCTATCTGAATGTAATACTAATTGGTATACAGTAGGAAGTACAACCTACTTCAGATGTGTGGAGATAGAATATGCTTTATTCTACATCCCTGACTTGAACTGTATAAGAAACTTTATGATCATATTTTTTGAGAAGTTTCAACAACATTTTTTGCTTTTAATGCTATTTAAAATAGTATGCTTTGGCTATATTTGTCTTTGTAAAAATGAAGCATATATGAATACACAAACAAATACACGCAGATGCACACATAGGCATTCTTGTAAGATTTGTAATAGAGCTTAGTATTAAGACAACTTGCCATAAATTATTACCGAAGTATGAATGCTAAAAATACCATTTTAAATTAGAGTTTATGTATATACATGTAAAAACTATGAGCTGAAAATGTAAAATAATCAATCAATGAGTTATGTTGTCTGCATGATGCCAAAGACCAAACTTGATTGATATTTATTCCCAAAAGAATGAATCAACTCTTCAGAACCATGGAATATCTTTGTTAAGAACAACATGGATCATGTCATAGCTGTGTTTAAAGCTCTTTGTATGATGGGTTACAATATACTTACCTTGATATAATGGACTTTAGAAGAGCAAGACTGGATTTGATTTTCTGACAACCTTTCAGGCCATATCCCTTCATGCTTGTCATTGTTTGTTGGATAATTTTATGTTTCCTTTCAATTTAGGGACCCTTCTCTGATGGTTTAATGTGGGGTTGTCCTATCATATTATTTTGCCAACATTTCATCCTATGCCCAATGACCTTTTCATGAGACAATTCCATTTTCACTGTTTAAATCTTAGCATATATGAAATGAGAAATAAATAGAGATCAATAATTTTCCCTCAGGGCTGTATCTATTCATTCTTCTAATTTCCTCAAATTCCTTTAGCCACTCTTCTCATTCTCCTTATATACTTCCTCTTCATTTCTTATTTAAAAATTATTTCCATACAATACATTTTGATCATATTCTTTCCCCTCCCAAACTACTCCAAGATCATCCCCATGTCATTATCCAGAAAAATTCGTGCACACACACACACTGTCTCTTCCTCTCTATAAAAATAAAGAAAATTAATACAAATATCAAAGTAGTTAACCATCCAGAACCAACAAACTATTTGCCATTGATGCTTGTCGGGAAATAGAAAATCAGATTTTTCCAATGGAATATCACTGAACATTTCAATCACACTCCAGACTAGTCTGTTGCCCTAGAGTTAGATCACTGAATGACAGCATGGTTGGTTGGTTTGCTTGTTTGTTTAGTTTTTATGTTGTGGTTTGTTTACTTTTGCAGGGTTTTGTTTTATTTTCTTTTGTTTGATATCTTTCGTCTAAATGAACTTTGTTCTTCCTCATTCTTTATATCTTTATACAGAAATATCTCCTGGGCCTTATCTTTTAATACTTGTGCTCAACATTATTTTTCTAGCTCAGGATATAAACACAATCCCAATATCCTTATGACTGTAATGTTAATCTCCCCAAATCATCTCTCTCTCTAACTGTTGTATTCATTGTCAACCTCACTACTTATAAGAATATCTTTTTAAAAAGTTAATTTATTGCCAACCCATTTCTCTGGATATTTACTGTCTACTGAACTGGCATTCTTTTTATAAACCTTAATTAGCAGAATTTCAATTCATCTAGAAACTCAAGAAACTTATGAAATCAATAATGTAGCTATTAAGAAAATACAGATACAGATACTGCCAACTCCATGGTATGATGATATAGTAGAGTCAATGACTTCTTGCACACCTCCTGTACTTCAGAATGTAATTTAATGAAGCATATCTGAGATATTACCACTTTCTTCCCTATAAGCCTATTCCCTGGTGATAATGTCATAATAGTCCATAATCTAAAATCATTAAGCAACCTGTCTATCTGATTTCTGTATTATATTCTTCAGCCATAAAATATTCAACTCAGCAGTCAAAGGGCTCCTTTCAAAAGGGAAATCCAACTCCATTGCTCTGCTTATTATTTGATGGCTACTATTAAAATTAATCATAGATGACAATACATATTCTCAGCAGATGCTACTAGTAAACAATCTGCTACTGTACAGCTGGAGATATTAGGCAGTCACTCTTACATTTCCTCATTCAAGCTAGTGTCCATGACTCAACACAATCATCTTAATGTTTCAAAAGATTTCATTGAATTTCATCAGAATTGCAGCCATTTTAACCCATAGCTTGTTGATCTCTTTAGCCATGGTGGGACATTGGAGAATGTAACAGATGAAGGAGGAGACTAAAGTCTCATGCAATAGCCAACTTTATTCACAATATCAGACAATTTATACTATGATGGTTAAGAGGAGTCATGATCGTGTACAATCAGAAGGACAAGCCTAACGTGATACACAGACTTCACAGGACAAAAACTTGTTTTTTCCATAGAAGAGGATAAACAAATAGAAATTACCAGTTGTAGTGAATATTCTGAAATAAACTAACAGCTACACCTGGGCGTGGCATGCAAGCATACTCCAAGAAAAATTTTGTGTTTTTGAAGAAACTGTAGACCATCCCTGTTATTTTGTTTTGTTAGAATTTTGTCACAAGCACTTAGAATTCTCAACACCAGACTCTGTTATTGGACTGAATTTTAACAGAAGCTCTTGATAATTTTTTTTTCAAAAAATAAGTCTTAGGAATTCTAAGGCCTAACAGTCAGAACAAGATCTGGTTCAGTAGTAAGTGGTTTTATTGGTAGTGAATATTTAGAATACATACCCACATATTAACAAACAAAATAATCTCTCTGGGATATAACGGCATATATATGCGTGAAGGAGGCAAAGAAAGAGATAACTGAAGATATAGAAATCAACCATTTGAAGAATATTATTTATAGAATATTTTTGAAATTGCTAAAACCTTATTTTTTTTTTACTTATTCACTTTATATCCCACCTACTGCCCCATACCCATTTAACCCCTCCCACAATCCTTCCCCCATCCCCATACCTTCTCCTCTGAGTGGGAGTCTTAGTTAGAGTTTTACTGCTGTGAACAGATGCCATGAACAAGGCAACTCTTATAAGGACAACATGTAATTGGGGCTAGCTTATTAGTTTAGAAGTTCAGTCCCTTATCATCAAGGGAGGAACATGGCATCATCCAGGCAGGCATGATGCAGGAGGAGCTGAGAGTTCTACATCTTCATCTGAAGGCTGCTAGCAGAATACTGACTTCCAGGCAGCTAGGGTGAGGGTCTTAAGTCCATATCCACATTGACTCCATTCCACTTCAACAAGGCCACAACTCTCAACAGTGCCACTCCCTGGGCCAACCATACACAAACCATCACAAGGGGTGAGGTCCCCTGTGTATCACTCCACCCCTTCCTGGCACTCCGTGTCTCTTTGAGAACTAGGTGCTTCCTTTCCCACTGATGCCAAACAAGAAAGCCCAGATAAAAGAACATATTCCATGTACAGACAACAGCTTTGGGGATAGCCCCCATGCCAGTTGAGGACCCACATGAAGGTCAAGCTGCACATGTGATACATATTTGCCCAGAGGCCTAGGTCCAGCCTTTGTATGTTCTTTGGTTGGTGGTTCAGACTCTGAGAGCTTGCCCAAGGGTCCAGATTAGTTGACTTTGTTGATCTTCCTGTGCAATTCCTATCCAAATTTGGGACCCTAAATCCTTCCTCCTATTCTTCGATAAGAATCCCCAAGCTCTATCCACTGTTTGTATGTGGCTGTCAGTATCTGTTTGCGTCAGGTGCTGGGTGGAGACTCTCAGAGGACAACATGCTCCTGTCTATAAGCATAACAGAGTATCATTATTAGTATCAGGAATTGGTATTAGCAATTAGTCTCAAGTTAGGCTGGTTATTGGGTGACCATTCATTCTCTCAGTCTCTGCTCCCTCCACTGTTTCTGAATTTCTTGTAAACAGGATAAATTTTGGGTCAAAAGTTTTGTGCGTGGTTGATGTCTCTATCGCTCCACTGGGGTTCCTATCTGGGTACAAAAGGTAGCCTCTTCAGGTTCCACGTCCCCAATATAGGCAGTTACAGCTAAGGTCACCCCCACTGATTCTTGGGTACCTCCCTTATCACAGTCTCTGTGATATCTGGAGATCTATTTATTTAACTAGACCAAAGGCAAGAAGAGAGGGAAATAATCCTTGTATTGCTATTCAAGTGGCAGGGTTTGAGTGGAGTTACATTCAACCACATAGGCAAAATGAAACCAGAAAAAATTATTTCATAGGCCAAAAGTGCATGAAGATATTTTAGTAAATTTTAAATCATTGTCCACTAGTTTAATTTTCTATAAAACAAAGTAGTTAACATGCCCCATCCCCAATAAATATCTATAATAGAATTTCAAATGGACACAACTCAAAATTTTTATATATTGAATATAGTAATATAACATTGTCTATTATAATCTACATAAAAATTGGCCTGTTATCCAGTACAGTTCCCATGTCCAGGCATTTGTTAGGAAACATAAAACAAACTCCATGTTGTTGTTGTTATTGTTGTTGTTGTGTGGTTTTGTGGCTTTTTGATTCATCTTACTTTGTTTTGTCATTTTGGTCTTTTTTTGATTCACTTATGTAGTTTTGAAAGAGAGAGAGAAATAATAATGAGTTGTGTGTGAAGGGTTAGGGAATATTAAAAAGGAGTCGGGAGCATAGAAAAACATGATCAAAGACTGTTGTATATATAAAAAATAAATGAAAAACCAGAGAAGAAAAATTTGATCAAAGCAGATGAGAACAAGACATTGGGAATTTTGCATTGACATAGATTATTTATATATAAGAATATCCATATGATTTTCTTTATTTCATTTAATATAGTAGGTTCTGACTGACAGATCTAAAGTTATAATTAGTATAAGCAAATGAGTTTTCAGTAAATTTTGTTTGAATTATAACAAAATCTTCAACTTCACATCTGGAAAATTAAACATGACTACAATATATAAGCAAGATATAGCACAGCATGATTTGGAAAAGATTTTCTCTAAAAGACCAGAGAGAAAATAGTTTCAATGTGCCATCCCATGAAATAACCATTCAAGTGCTAAAATCTGCTCTTCGTCTCTAAATCGCTCATAGACTACTTATAATGGAAGGACCATTACATGTATGGCATAGAAATCTATACTTTACAGACACCTTGGGATAGAAAGCCTGGTTTTTATTAAAATGGCAGAAACAACTAAACAAGAGACTTCTCTTGTAGGACACAGATGAAAGATTTTTTTGAGTTTTAGCTTACTGCATATTCTAGTCCTTAGAGAGTTAAACAAACAAACAAACTAACAAATATAATCCAAACTGGAACCCTCTAGCTCTTATATTAGTATATTAGAAAGAATGGTCTAAGGAAACCTAAGAGAGAGAGAGAGAAAGAGAGAGAGAGAGAGAGAGAGAGAGAGAGAGAGAGAGAGAGAGAGAGAGACAGAGACAGAGACAGAGAGACAGAGAGAATCTGATTTAGTCTCCTGAATAATGCAGGCTCTCCTATTCAAGTATTCTTGACACTAACCCACAGTTGCACTTGAAGACAAGGTTTGCTGCTAAAGGAGAAGGGAAGGGAAATATTTCAAAAGACTAGAGAGAATAGTACTCAAATCCCACACAAGGCTAGAAATAGTGCCTGTCTATTCACCTGAGCCAGAATGGGAAGCCATAGAATTCAGGAGACTTATAAGACAATTCAAGAGCTCCTTATCTTCTTTAGTACAAATGATTAGGTTCTAGTCTAACTACTACTCTGCTTCTTCCTCAAAAAGTATGTATTACAACTAAGTTTCCAAAATCAAACTAGATTCATTAATTTATTTGTAACACAAAACATAGGTGTGTGTTAACGCAAGAGCATCTGTTACCATTTGAATATTTTTTTTGAAAGCAAAGCTATAACTTATAGATAACTATATGAATTTGTAGTGGGGCAAAGCTCATGTCTAGAAAAAGGTATTATTGAAATTTGTATTATTCTAATTTTCCTATTTAAATATTTAAAGTAATATTTAATGTGGCATTATTTTTGTATGATAATTTAAAGGGGATATGGCTACATTGGATTAGTTCCAGGGCATTTTATAAAACCTGGGGTGTGATAACAAGAAATTAAATACTCAAAAAATATAATGCTATAAATTATTAATTATCATTATGAATGAAAAATGAATAAAATAATTCATATACAAAAGTTTACTAAAATACAATTCCTAAAACTGAAAAAAAATTTAATATTGACACCATGGCCAAAGCACCTTATAAAAGAAAGTAGGAAGCTGGAGGGTTGGCTCCATGGTTAAAAACATTTTCTTGCTGCTCTCACAAGAGGTTGAAGCTTTTGTTTGCAGTACCCAAATTGTGTGGTTTATAGTCATCTGTAACTCCCGTTTCCAATAGTCTGATGCTCTCTTCTGATCTCTATGATACCTGTGTCATGCGGTGAACAAGTAGACCAACAGTGAACAAAACACACACATATATATATATATATATATATATATATATATATATATGTTAAAAAACAGCAAAATTAAATTAAAAACCTGTTTAATTGTATAACCTAGTCCCATCTTCTCAAGGATATTACTGACTACACAGTGCTGTACCCTCCCACATTAAGAAAATGGCCCTGAAGACATGCCCAGAGATCAATGTGATGGAGAAAATTCCTCAATTTAGATTATTTTTCTTCTAAAGTTACTCTGTTTGTGTCAAGTTGACATCCTCAGGTAATATAATAGTCAGGGATGTTAAACAATGAACAAAAATGAACTTAAAAAGGTATTAGGGTTTATGCAAAAAAAAAAATGGGATGCTCTCTAATTCTGGTAGAAAATGTGGGGAATATTTTTGATGTCAGTCTTGGCATTGAGTCTGTGGATATTAAAAACTCTTAGGAAATGCAAACCAAAATAAATGACTGGTAAAATACAAAACTAAAAAGTTTCTGCTCTCTCCCTCAAAAAAAAAAAAAAAAAATCCAAGCCAAAATACTGTCTATAAAGCATCAGTGTTTCAAATATATAAATACCTCTCCCCCTACTCGGTGCAGTAACTACCTTAAGTAAAACCTGTGGAAGTACTTAATTGACATTTCAGGCGACAGAGGTTTAGTGACCAACACATACACACACACAGATACACACAACACACACACACCCCACATATGTCTTAAATGGACATTACTTTTTAAAGTATTACCATATGGATAAACTAAGAATATAATAAATGAAATGAGCCAATGAGCAAAAGTACAATATCTATTAATATACTCATGTGCTCTTAGATTAAATAGTTCAGATGAAAGACATTTCTTTAAGATAACATGCTGCTTAAACTTAGGAATAAACTTACTAAGGAGATTAAACCATACAAATTTTACATCATCATTTCAGTGTCATGTACCCTACTAAAGTTTATTTTTAGTTCTGTTTAATGAGAAAACCCTAGAAGGGAATCTAGAGCTGTGGTTTGTTTGTTTGTTTCTTTTAATGTGAATCTGTTGCATGAAATATTTTAAAAGAGGCACTAATTTCCCACTCTACACCCAGCTACTCTCAGTCCCAGTGGTCTCGATGGCCAGTTCTTATCCTGTGGAGACTCTCTGACTCAGAGCTCCAAAATCTCTCTACCTAGCTCGCTAAGTTCTCACTGACAGGTTGCTATCACATCAGTCGCATGCTTCAAAATCCCCACAGTCTTTCTGGTGCACATCAGGTAAACCCACGTTTTGCCACAGTACCTTTCTCTCTGGAACCCAGAGGAGCCACAGCATGAAAGAAAACACAACACAAACTTAGTTCAGAAACAATGGTAACTCAATCACTGGGTGCAACATCTAGAATGCTAATCTTGTAAGTCATTATAAATCTAATTCTCTAGGGCAAAACCTGGTGATCCATCATGAAACCAGAACATTAGTAGCTACATCTTGCCTCATGCTATCTATGTCGGAAAAGACCCTATCCTTCTCTTCTTCTCTTCCTACCAACCCGGAAGTCCCTCCTACTTGCCCAGTGATTGACTCCCTTATTTATTAGGGGATGGTTTACAAGTTACCTGAGTACGTTACTCACTCCTCTTCTGCATTCCCTCCCATGAGAGCAGAATCAACAACAAAATACAAACAGCACCAGGCCCATCCACAGCATAAACTTACTAAGGAGATTAAACCACATAATTTTACGCATCATTTTAATGTCGTGTACCCTACTAAAGTTTATTTTTATTTCTGTTTAGAGCTATTTTTTATGTGAATCTCTATAACCTTTATTTGTCAAAGTTAGAAGCATTATCAGAAGATGTATACTAACACTTTTCTGATTAAACTAGTGCTGAAGGTATACATTACCACTACTCTAAGATAAAAGATAACAACTCAAGCTTTAAAATTAAAAATGAAAAACACATTTACTATTATCCTCCTATAAAATAGTTGATATATGGAATTCAAAAATTTCATGACCAGACAGTTAAAACTGTGTAAAATCTAAAAATGTACTGATTATAAAAATTTGGCCCATGTAATAATAAATCCAATTTTATGTACCAGTAATAGAACAATAATTTCAGCAACAAATTTTGTGCTAGAAAAGAAGAATAATGGAAGGAAATGTTTAATAAATTATGTTAAAATATTTTTAAACTATCAAAGGGCTACTTGGATCAGTGAATTATTATGCCAGTCATTGTATTTTGATATCTGTATGTCTAGAGACCAGGAACGAAGTATAGCTTTTCTTTTCCAGATCCCATAGAAGTATAACTTATTTAAAATCTAGTCAACGAAAATTTCAAGTATCATGCTATAATTAGACCACAAACAGGTAAGTAACATGTATTTTCAATTATAATAAAAGTATGACTTCAATTTTCTTTGTAAATTGGCATCATATTTCACTATTTACAAATAATTATTGTGAAGCAACACACACTTTTCTAAGCAGTGCAAATAATTACACGTTCTATAACAGGCTTCCAAATGATGCATACATTTATCAATCATCGCTAAATTTTTATGATTATAAGTGACAGATATCTGTAGCTTGCAATCATTTTAACATGACATTTTCAATTATTATAGCTGTATTGATGAAAGAAGATGAAGGCACTCTCAGATGCCAAAGCCTATTATTTTAACTTTATATACAGCTGTCAAGGCCTAATAATTCCAAAGGGAGATGACTGTTCTGGAATAAAATGCATGGGGAGATCCTCTTGGCAACTTGAAAGTAAGTGTGATCTTGCGCATATAAATGATAAAAAGATGAGTCCAGATCTGGATTTTCACTTTTAGTTCTCCTTGGAAATGATTCTTTAAGCTTAAAGTTTAAGGAATAAGTCAGACCAGGTGCTTAATAAGTTTAACAATCTGCTTGTTAATTTTTAAAAAAATAAATATATGAATTAGAATATGTAATCAAGAATGATAATTGTTTTCTGAAAGAAAGTCATTTCTGTTTTCCTTTTGTCTAACATGTCTCAGTAATATGAAGCCCAGTCTTCCTTGATTCATTTTTGGAAGGTGATGATTTTTAAAGAATATCTTCGTTAAATCCCTGATATATCTCAGAATTCCCTTTATTACTAGCCCAATTATGGCTTACTGGAGATCTGCTGAAAGCATGACCATTAAAAGTTATGATTAATATTGTCAAACATATTTTTATCTGTATTCTCTGTGTTACTAAAATCAGATTTTTCTTAGACAATATCACACATACAGACAACACATACTGACTGCATTTTACCCTCTCCTGTCTCCCCTACCATCTTCTTCCTTACAGATATTTCTCCGTTATTCATAGCTATATTCATTTTGTTTTGTCAATCATTGAGTTAACCAGGGCTATCTAGGTGACCATGGGTTAAATACTATCTTTTGTAGCCTTGGGGGTTGAGCATTGGATAAACTATTACAATGATTTGCATCTCCCAATAATTTAACAACACTTCATTGGAAAAAAAGTGAGCCCTTTCCTTTTCTCTTGTTTGTGACTTAAGGAAATTATTTCAATGATTCGAAGAGTTTTGAGAATAAAATTTCACAACCCTTCACAACAACGATTGCTAAGTCTTGGAATGGAATGGGTGAATGTCTTACTTGTGTCTGAGTTTGTAACCATCATTTATTAGCATCTTGGGAAGTCGTAAGTTATTTCTTATTACGGTTCATTATAAGGAGAGCATTCTCTGGAGTTACTCTGGAGTAGCATGTTTGGAGTAACTTTCAGGTACTTGAATAACTCCATATATCCAAAAGACAGTTGCATACTATAAGAATTTATATACAGCAAGTACAATACATTACTTCCTGAACCCATGAAATTCCAAGACTGAGTTTTTCATGAGCATACAGTACCAGGGATAGGTCCTCTACCATCTCTCCCATGGAGAAAGCATCATATCGAAGTAAAAGGAAGCTTGATTATCACCACAATAGTCAACTCTCTATTATATAGGTCTTATCTCATAGGTCTGGTTCCTAGGTTGTAAGATTCATACTTGGACAAAACTCAAGATATATAATTATTTTTTATTACCCAACAACAACTGCAGAGTCCTCAGGTGGTTTGAATTCTAGCCAGCAAGGAGAAAGTTTCTAGTTCAATTCTAGCCTGTCTAACCTACAGCTTTCTACCAGGATACACATTATCTTATGCAATATGGTTTTACTTACTGGGTCTTGTAGACAACCGAAAGAACTGAAAGGAGTCATTTTGAGGCCAATGAGCTCTCCTTGATCAAATGCATGCTGGTATATCACATCTGTGAATGTGAGAATTGTTCAGTAACCACTGCTTCTAGAAAGAGAAACATCTTGTCATGCAGGGCAACTCCTTTCTATCCCTCATTTATATATTTTGTTGAATGACAAGACAAAATATCTCCATTGCTTATTTATACTCCATTTGTCTTACTTCCCTTCACGTACTCAGCATCTTCATCTTTCCAATTTTCCCTCCGAGCTTCAACCTGTTTACCCACAATATTCTTCATCTCTCATTTATTCTTTAGTTACATTTAAGAAGGAACATCTTAAAGAGAAATAAGGTTCTTTGCTTTAGTACCAAATAAATTAAAATATTTCCTAATTGTTAAAAATCCAGTAAATAACTATACTAAATTTAAAATAATGTGGAGTTAGAGTTGGAAAACTAGTAATTATTTTAAAATAATGACATCATCTTTTTATTTTCTTTGTCAAACTTCCTCAACAGTTTTCTTTCACATATTTGTATACAGTTGTAGCATCTCTATTCACCTATCAGTGATCAATTAAGCCAATGCTTCCATCTCCAATCTTGATATTTCTCATAAAATATATTTTGGCATATAATTGATGTAAAATAAAGTAGGTAACAAATTTGCATGAAGGCTACATTTTGGTGTGGATTTTTGAGTTTATACTTATTTTTGTGTGTGTGTGTTTTTTCACTAACCTGTTGTGGTAACTGAGTCCCATGCCTATAATCTCATTAATTAGAGGGCCAAAACGATGCCTTCAGTGACTTCAAGACTATCAGGGCTACATTGGAAATTGTCGGACAGATTTCTTTATAGAGTAAAACCAAGTCTCAAAACCAAACATACAAACAAATAAACATCTCCCAAACAAAATCCATACCATTAGTAAATCATATAGTAATGAACTCATCTTTACTTGCAGAAGTTGCCTTGTATTTGTAACCCCAGACTTTCATTCTTTCTCCCTGTCCAGGTGAATACTGACAGTCTTTCGACCTTTCTCTGTATATTACTTTGTATTTTATACTTACTCTGTATATTACTTGGTATATTTCTATAGATGCTATTATACACAAAAAACTATTTCAGTATGAGATAGTCTGTTGTTCATCAGTGATGATGGAGTATTAGAGGTCTGATGGAGGAGTCTATCTGTCTCTTTTTCTCTGTCTCTCTCTGACTCTCTCTGTCTCTCTTCCCCCTCTCTCTCACACACATGCAGAGAGAGAGAAAGAGAGAGAGAGAGAGAGAGAGAGAGAGAGAGAGAGAGAGAGATTTATTGAATAAACAATTGTAGACAGAGGAATATTGAATCCCTAAGACTGTGTGTTTTCATTTCAAAAATTTGTAAACTAAAAAATGTATATACATGAGTCTATTCATAATTCACAGTGGGAATTCCCACCTTTTTGGTTCAGATTGACCAATATTTGGAGAAAGAGTCTCAATGAATGCTATTCATAATAGATTTGATCTTTATTATTCAACTGTACTGGCGTGGGATGGAATATGAGTGAACACTGTTAAGCATTACATATTGAAAAAATAAATTAAGAACCCAGAGAGTTGAATCACATAACTGAAGTGTTTGCCTATATTGATGCATCATTGATTACATTAAAAGATGGCAACTGTTTTATAATTGCTTCCTCCAGTAATCAGAAGATGGTCATGATAAGTAACATTAGGTAGCACTAATGTTGTGGCCTACATAGTACCTTGGCCAAGATGTAAAATTGGCATGAGCAGAATAGTACGAAGATTGCTAGGTCTTTGGTGGGGAAAACCTGATCCTCTTAATCCTGGCCAAAGTGACTTTCTAATCAGAAGATGCCAATAAGCTCTTCTGTTAACAGGCTGTCGCAAACAGGCCATCTTTCTTACCACTGGACATTGTTAATGGCATATTCCCATAAAAGCATGATAGAATAACATAAGCACAGAGGTCTCCTGAAGTTGGCATCATGTTAGCTTATGTTGTCTGAACCCAGTTGCTTCTCCTGCATCACACAGGCTTGCACATTTGGTACCATGCAGAACTATATAAAGTAAGCTTGGTGTGAAAACGTGGGCAGTTTTTGGATGTGCCAGTGCCGGGAATGAGATGATAATATTCCTGTAACTACCCCTAAAAAATTAGACTTGTTGAAATGGTTCTGTTATCTTGTCTGACCCTTCTTATAGTCCTTAGAAGAGCCAAACACTGGTCACAGAAAGGAAAGTAGACACATTCTTTAGTAGTAGTATCAGGGGTAGGTGAGATTTCTAACTTGAGATTTAATCCACCACTTCTTTTCACCAGATAGAGGACATGAGATATTGAAGGATGATTATGGAGGGGAGGTCTAATCATGCAGCTGCCTGTGAGCCACACTTGTTCTAAAATATCTCCAGTGCACTCATTGGTCCACCAACTTAGTTTTGAATGGCATCATTTCTTTACACTGCCAGTGGATTGTGTTGAGTAAACCAATGGATGTCCCTTAAAATTTCCTCAGGAAAATTCACACATAACAGTTACATTTTATAATAAATAGAATGTTTTATAGTCAAACTCACCTCAAAGCCACCAATATTAAGCATTACATATATGTTATACTGAAAGAAAATGTATTATAGTCTGGAATAAAAGATCACTCTGAAAACATATGAGAAGAGTCATGGGAAAGTTATGAAATTTGTCATGTACAAGTAATCCCGTGCTTTTACAGAGAGAATACTATTTCTCAAAAACACTGATAAAATGCTACCTAAGATGTACATTTTCATAAAAGTCACCTATGTGAGGTTTTTGGTTAAGTTTAATAAAACTAATAGCTTATAAAAATTTCTAAAATTTAGGATATTTCTTATGTATTGTATATTTGCCAACTAGGTTGGATTCTCATCCTTCTGTGGTTGGATTGTTTTTCTGAGTAACCTCTAATAGACAGTTCACAGGTTAGCCATTCTGTACTATCTAAAGCAAACAGTGTGTTGACAAAGTGGTATGTTCTTCGAGTGGCATTAGATAGTGAACTTAAAGCCATTATGACTTATAAAAGAAAAGAAAAAAAGAAAAACAACATTTATATTCTCCCTGGGAGAAATGGACACATACAGAGTTCAAGAAAGACTTCCCCTAACTTACTTTGGACTGCACAGCTTTTCTTCATGTCTCACTCATAATTCTTTTTATTTTTCAATTTGACAGGAAGGAAAATTATTGACTCGCCATCTTTTCTTTTGATGGTACCTGACTTACAGGAGTGAACATCTGTTAAGCTGTGGGTCTGTGATGATTATTTCCTTCTCTGAGATCAGTCTTTCTTTCTGCTAACCTTGTACACAACAAGTTTTCGGAGAGTCAGTAATTTGTTGGCATGAGTCATTGAAAGACAATCCCAGCTTTGCGTGCTCTAATGGGTATAGGGGTTTATTCTTAGCATCTGAGTCTGGTGACAATAACAAGCCTGGCCATTCTGTTAGGCACAGAGGAGTGCACAGTGATAGTATGATGAACTGCACATGTAAAATAAATTGTTCTGTTTGAATCAAATATGGGTGAAGTACTCATGATAGACTTTCTTCTTTCTTATTTTATTGAAGTTGTTATTGAAAATTTCTGCAAGACAGAATTTTTTAAATATACATAAATTAAAAATATTGTGTATGTCTGTACATACATGTGTGAGCATGTATATGGATAGGCAAGTATCACATGTTTCCATATATTAGGCGCATTTCCCAAATGCTTTCCATAAGAGTTTTCAGTTCATTAAATCAATGCATAAATTATCTCCACCACATTTTTATACACCCAGTATTAATGGGCTCATAGCTCTTTTGCTAATTGAACAAGAAATAAACAGAAATAGGTAGCAAATAGAAGGGGTTATTACCAGGAAGGAACAGCCATTTGTCATTCCTTTCAGATAGATGACCCACAAGTACTAGAAAAGACAAAAGGAAAAGAGACACATAATAAGTGTCTTATGGACAAGTTAGTGCCACCTGCACACTGAACACAATGAAATGTTACCTGTATGATTGCAATGCCACCATAAATTCAAGAGTCAAAAGGTTTGGCCTCTATTGTTTTCTTATGTTTTTAAATGAAGCAATAGTGTTCAAACTGCCATTCTGTAGCTTTGTAGAAGAATCCACAGCCTATCTGGAGTGAGGTCTGAACTCAGCCACACATAGCGAGAGCTCAAAAGCCATGACTTTAGGTGGGGACCAAATGCCATGTGATCAATACAGTCACTTCCTAGATATCCATCTTCAGACATACATCTCTCAGTGACTTAATTGGAAAATTCCCTCTTACATAACTTTTATAACATTGTCCTCCTCTATATGATGGAATATGTGCTCAAAACATAGATACTTGGTTGCTGATGAGTGCTCAGAAGAGCACTTGAGCTCTCAAGAAAGGTTTGAATGTCAACAGTTTGAGCCCAGCCAAGGAGGTTTGGATGAGATCAAGTAAAGGAAACACTTAATACAACTATCTGTGGACACAGAGTGTTGACAGAGCTAGAACTGGCATAGCTCAAGTTGCAGCTGGTGGAAGCCACATGCCAGATCCTGGATTTGGAGCCCACTGAGGCATTAGGCATACAGCCAGCAAGACCCATTGCAGTGCACATTGAGAACCATAAAAAGAGTAAATGGCCTTCAAGAAATAGAGACTTTCTGAAACCAACTGACGGCTGCAAACAGCTGCAGATAACAAACCACCCTTTTCTGACTTTTTTTTTTTTTCAATCAGACGTGGTATTGTGAAACATGAATTCTAGGCTACAACATGCCTAGATGAGATCTGTAGGTCTGTGGTAGGGTGGTAGGTACTCTTGCATGGGTTCTGCATCAGGCAGTGTCAAGGTTAAGCTCTTGTCAATGCTGCTACCAGTAGGGTGCCAGAAATATTCATGATGTGAATAAACACCTGATCTCTCCATAAGATGTCACCCTGACCTCTTCTGTGGAAGTCAACACTTCACCAGCATTACGGCGTAAGTTTACATGACATAGTATTTAATGGCTTCAAGAATATGTGCTCAGTGGTTGTGTTAGATGGGAGGTCAAATCCTTATCTGTAAATGCTAACAGAAAGCCCTTGATCAATATGGAGAAACACATGGTATGAGCAGTGATGGTTTTGAAATCTTAGCTGAGACCGACCACATAGGTTTAATGAATGTATTGTTACCTGTATTGCCTACTCTAGCCTTCTGAAGTTGTTTGGAAGCTAATGCCAAAAATTAGAAGATTAAAGGAACATGGAATTTTTCAGAAATGTGAAAGAAGCCTAACTAAAACATACACATGGCATTAAGCCTAAGTGTGACGATATCAAGCTGATTTAAATATGGGGCAAAAAATATTCAGGAACTCGAAAGCATACTTTTTTAGCTTTTTATTTTTCTCCTTGACTGTTTAATGCATCCTTCATCAGCTGTTTCCATGTTTCATTGTGATATACTGTTAATAGGTTCTTATAGGTGCTAACTTCAGTGTCAAATGATTTAACACAAATGTGGAACAATAATAATTCATAGTACTCCTCTTACACATATATACAAATGTGGGGGGCTAACTTAACTTTATATTATGTAGGATAAAGTGTATTACACTAAAATATTATTTTAAATGAGGTATTCAATTTGCTAAATGAGATTGGTAGTTGGAAGAGTAAATTTATTTTCTTAAACCAAGCATGGTGTCACATACTATAATTCTAGTATTTGCAAAGCAGTCTCAGTAGCTTTTAGGGGCTCAATATCATCCTAGGCAAGATAGCAAACTGGAGCCTCATCTGATACATGAGACCCTTTTTAAAAAATAAGATTCTCAATTTATTTTGTATCTAAGAAATGCCATATGTGTGCATTACTGCTGATGTATTATCCTTACCTGTTCTCACTACTGACTAAGTCAGTTTTAATTGTCACCCTGAGATAGCATAGAGTCACTGAGAACAGAAACTTTAGTTCAGTATAGCTTGGATCAGATTGGCCTATCAGCATCTTTTGAGTATTGATTGATGCAGAAGAGTCAGGTGTATAGGAAAGCTAGCTAATTATTAGCTATGTGAGAGATAGAAAGTGATCTAGCAGTGAGTGTCCCTCTTTGATTTCTTTCAAGCCAAGCTTGGGTGTTTGCCTTGATTTCCATCAGTGATTGCAAATGTAAGCCAAATAAATTCTTTTTTCCCCTCCATTTCTTTTAGTCAGAGTGTTTATTACAGCAATAGGAAGGAAATCAGAACACTGCCTGAAGTAGTAAATATTGTTATAATATTCTTTATGGAAAAATTATGTTTTTTCTTATCAGAAAATAGCTCCCTGTCAACCTGGTATCAAGAAGAATGTTTAAATTCCCAGAGCATGGCAAGGCCAGAGAAGTATTCCTTAGTTTAACACAAGAAACATTATTTGACTTTTTTTTTTTCACAATAAAAAAGTACAAATTGAAAGGATTATGCTCCATTGTTTCAATCAATTGCTTGCTTAGTCTTTTATTTATTGGCTGTTTCTTAAAAATAACTATAATGATGTCATATGCTTTAATCAGAATAAAAACAAATTATTTAGAAATACATCAAAAAAAATAGATTTTATTAATGACCAAAATCAAGTATCATGTATAAACTCTTATAAGATAATACGACGAAAGCATGGAAAATAGAAAGGTGTCATATAACAGATGCAGTCGGTATCTATACACTGTTCAGACATAAGTGAAGTAGATGGAGATAGGTCAGGGTGTGGTGCAAGTGAGGAGAAGCCTCACTGATGGAGAAGAACTCCCAAAGAAGCTTAGTGAGAAACAGAAAATTAGAATCATTATATGAGAAACAGAATCAGAAACTGTGTCCCTCACAGTGATATCAAGAGCACACAGGAGGTGATAAAAACTGTGAATAAAAGACCTTCAAGGATGTACTATCTGCAGTTTTAGAAAAGGATATAAAAAGGGGCTAAAATTATCTAAATGGCAATAGGAGGGCTTCAAAATTAGACTATCTTGAAAAGATGATAATGTAGTAAAATGCATGTGTTCATGTGACCAACTCAGTCTTGAAATGGTATGTAAAAGTAACATAGATTTGAAAGAGGACTTTTAGGCTCTAACTCTCTTGGTGTCACCATGGAGGAAGAAATAATTAATGAGACTTGTAAACTAAAATGGCTTTCACATTCTAGACATGTGTTTGGTGGCATGCCTGTGAGGGGTCTAGAATAAATGGTCCTTCTTTAAATCTTTTAAATCAATGCAACTCTTTCAGGATTGTGTTTGATAGAGCATATGAAAGATTTAAAAATTATCAATAGTCATCTTCATGTTATCTCAGCTTTTACTTATGCAAGGGGGGGAGGTGTTTTAATATATATAGCTAAATTCAGAAGAGTAACTGCTTTAACATTTATATATGACATGTACAAAAAATGAAATTTATTTTTGTATATAGTGATATTTTATCACAGAGTAATTTCACTTAGTCTGACAGAAACAAAGCATGCAATATACTTTCCATTTAGAATCATAGTATGTCTGAGCAGCACAGTAATATTTGAAAAATAATAAAGTATCATGAAGAAAATATATTCATCGTCTGGATTTAAAGAAACTCAAAATTTCCTATACTGTGAAACTACTGTTATATTTCTCCATTGTGAATAGTATATAAAATAATTTACATTTTCAAAATTGATTCCTGATAATGTGAAGTTACATATGTTTCAGGATAAAAGGGAAATAGTGGTTATGCATATCGATTACAGAAATTACTGAAAAGGACAAAGCATTATTAGGAAAAGAAATACTGTGAACAGTAGAAAAGAATAAATTAAAGATACATTGGGGGTCTATGCAAGCAGGATGATCTGACTCATTATAATGTACTTTAATAAAGTTAAATCTTCATCCTATAGTGTTAATGTATGTTAAAAGTGGAACAATATGACCAGAGGCAGCACCAAATCAGATTGTCTTTCTCTAAACCTGAATTTGTAAATGTGGAAATGTTGCAAGAAAGCAGTGAAGAAATAGCTTAATTATGAAACATTTTTAGTTTGCAAACCCTGTTGAAATGTAACCTTTAAATCTGGCCTCAGATAAATACTATGATCCATGTTCCGTGATATGTGTTGTTATTACCTAAAGGGGATTGGAACCCCATAGGAAGAACAACAGTATCAATTAACCTGACCACTCAGAGCTCCCAGGGACCAAACGACCAACGGAAGAGTATACACGGAGGGTCCCACGGCTCCAGCTGCATGTGGAGCAGAGGGTGGCCTTATCTGGCATCAATGGGAGGGAAAGCCCTTGGTCCTGTGGAGGCTTGATGTCTCAGCATAAGGGGAAGCTAGAGCAGTGAGGCAGGAATGAGTAGATGGAGGAGCACCCTCACAGAGGGGAAGGGGATGGGGAGATGGGGGATAGGACAGGTGGTTTGCTGAGGGGAAACTTGGATGGGAAGTGACATTTGAAATGTAAACAAATAAGACAATCAATAATATCTCTTTCTCTACATACACACACACATACACACACACACTTTTAGATAGTGAAAGAAAGAGAAAGAGCCTTTGTATTTGGACAAAAAGGTGGCAACGTAATGGCTTGGTCTGATGCTGCTTATATTCTAATTCTAAATACTGGTTCCTCCTCAAGATGTGGTTGCAGATCCTCATATATGCAAAGTGATGTCATATGAACTGCTCCCCAATTTAACTAGTCAATAAAAAGCTACAGCCTGTGATTGGGCAGTGGAAGGAGAAAGATGGGACAGAAGATTAGAATGAGGGAAGTTGCATATAGAGAGAGGGAAGGAAAAGAAGAAGATAGATGAAGAAGCCACTATGGACCAGAATTCCATGGTTAGGAGAAACAGCAAATTAAAGGATACCTATTGCTGGGAATGAGTTAGTATAGCCCTGGATATGCTCAATCTGGGCTTATGGCTTGTAAATAATATACCTGGATTGTTTGTCTTTTATACATGGTTGTTAAGATCATAAGTTCTTACTGCAAAAAGCTCTGGTTTATTGAACATGTAGACATTCTTAGAGGCAGCACCATATCAAGACTTCTCATTCCAGAGCCTATTCTGATCTGGACAAAGCTATTGTTGGTTTTCTACACACCAGTGCTATCTGTGCTACTACTGTGATATCTGATTCCAGGTCTCTTACATTGATTTAACTAAGCTGAGTGAGTCACCTTCATCTCCTATTCCATCTTTAAATCTTTCAGCATCATCTCCTTCCAGTGAACATCCTCTTTGTTAGGTCACACTAAAGCTCCTTTCCTTGTTTCTCCTGTGCATACAGACTGTTCCACACCTAAGACAAAAATCAGGACAAAATAAATACTTTTATTCAAATATTATTTAAAAAATAAAATGTAAAATTTCTTAAGACTGCAGTATTCTGAAAGGACAAGCTTCTTCTGTAAGAGCTTGTGTTTGAGACAGCTCACTATTCACTCACACTAATTTCATATATCTATATACCTAAATATCTACATCTACATGATCTCTATATCTATATATACATCTATATTTATATCTTCTGCTTTTGGTCAAGAATTTTTACCTTATTTTTTATTTAGCTTTTATTGACGTTTTGCACCCCAACCCCACTTATCTCCCCATTCCTTTGTACCCACCCTCTGCCCTTACAATCATCCCCACAAATGAAAAAAGAAAGTAATCTTGTGGAAGTTGTAGTGTATCAGTGAGTCCCATCATTTTATACTCACTTCTTTGCTTGCAATGAGTCTTTCATTTGGTGGAAGACCTTTGGCTTCTACTCTGTCAATACTAGAGCCTCACTATGACTCCTCTCTTCTATCCTGTTGCTGCGCTGTGTCCTGGAGATGCTATGGCTTTGGATCTGTATGACACACCTGTTCACATAATCCAGCCATGCATAGACGAGGTAGATATCTCTCTTGCTAGACCCTAACCCACAGACTGAACAGCAGAACAGGCCAGAACAGAGGACACCCAAGAAAACACAAGAAATAAATAAGGCCACACCAACAAAACCCAAAGGGAAAGACACCACCACAATCAAAATAACAGTAATTATCAGTCCTTGGTCATTAATATCTCTCAACATAAAATGAACACAGTTTTGTAATAAAAACACACAAGTGAACAGAATGGGTGTGAAACAGGATTTTTATTTCTGTTGCATACAAGAAATATATCTCAGCATCAAAGATAGACATTGCCTCATAGAAAGGTCTAAAATTAGATTTTTGAAGAAAATGGACCCAAGATGCAAGCTATAGCAGTCATTTCTAATATATAATAAACAGACTTTTATCCAAATTTAAAACAATTCTGCAGCTGTTTTATTTAGTTACTATTATAAACTCTTTTGTTTATTTAATACTTTATTTAATATCAACAAAAGACAGATGTATGTAGAAAACCATATGTTAGAAAACTCAATATAAAACTGGAAAATTGTGCTTTGTTTAAAACTTATTAGAACTTAATAGAAGTTTCTCTAAATAGCCCTTCCTCTGTCTTATATTTTGTTTCTTGTTCCCTTATAGTCTTTCTCACAATGAACAATAAATCTCATTAATGTTAAGGTCCAACTGGGGAATTTTTAATATAGGTTTATGTATAACTATTAGTGTGAAGATTTTTCTTTCTGAATCACTATAATAAAATCAGTGTAGGTAAGCAACAACGTTTTAAAGTGAGGCTATGAGAAAGTTTGCATGGTTGAAGAGAGTCTTGAGGGACTATGTGACAGTCAGTTAAGCAATTTTGAAAATACAAATACAAAAGTTAAAAGAGTTGTAATAGTAATTCAGTTTGTTTCTTTGTTTGTTTGGTTGGTTGGTTGGTTTTTTGAGACAGGGTTTCTCTGTGTAGTCCTGACTGTCCTGAAACTCACACTGTAGACCTGGCTGGCCTTGAACTCAGAAATCCACCTGCCTCTGCCTCCCAAGTGATGGGATTAAAGGCATGCACCACCACTGCCTGGCAGTTGTTTTTAATAATAAGGAATTATTATTATTATCATTATTATTAATGAGGATCTCATGATGACCTTAACCATGCTTAGTAATTGCTTTATATCTAGTGTCTTTAGGACTGATCTAAGAAGGTCTGTGAAGTCAAATTTGAATTCATTCTATCCTGTGTTCTATACATCTTAATTTTCTTAAAATAGTTGAAGACACTGTTTCAGGTTTTAATAAAATAAATACAAGTGGTTATAAGTCACCCATGTTAAAACTCCTAATTCCTCAAAAAATAATTAATAAAAAAAAAAAAACCAAGCAGTTGAGATGATTAAATTTTTGTATGTATTCAAATACATGGTTGTCTCCAGGGTAATGATCAATCACTTAGTTATAGCTGACCTTATTACTGTTAAGACTTTTTATGTTTTATGAAATGGTATACTGTCCTCTATAATTTCAAAGTTGTAAATATCTCCAGTACAGCAGAAACAAGATACAAGCTAGAGTGTGACCTAACCAGCACATCATATATCAACATCTTCCTGGTCCATCTAAGTCTTGCACATATTTTGTTACTGTCCAAAATTCAATTGTACCCTATTCTTGTAAGAATGAGATTTCTTATTATAAACCAATAGGCAAAAGTAAAGAGACAACTAATTATAAAATATAAAATAGTATACAATTCTTGAGTTTGAAAGTTTGCTTCAAGCTAAGAACATGTGGTAACACTATTTTATTCCCGAGGCATGGCAACTCCATTGCTTCCTCTCTTCTCTCCTTACTTTCTACTTTTATAATACTGTAGGAAAAGAAGAAGGAAAACACAGGCTGCATTGATATTCTGCTGAGTGCACAATTGGGATGTTTAGAGAGAAAATATTTACCTTATTTGCTGAATATTGTGAAAGTGAAACAAAAGGTTATGTTGAGACTTCATATTGCTTCATAGTTTTTTATCAGTTAAAAAGAAATATTGAAGAACATAAATCTCATGAATTATTAATAATTAAGTCTAAGCTTGGTATAAAGTCCTGTAATATGCAGGGAAGAGTGTCAAAAGCAAAATCAATATACAATAGACTAACAGAAGCAACAAAAAGTCTAAATAGTACTCATTATTATTCAGTTTCTTTTTATTTGTGGAACAAATAAATCTACAAATCATAGCCACGTCTTATAAAATTCCTTCTAAGGTACAAATAAACATGAGAAATTATGTTTCTTAAGTACGCATAAGTGTACTAAGGCCAGAAAAAAAAAGAGCTGTGAATTTTGTTTCTTCATTATTGATTTAAAGAGAAATTTACGTGTTTTGTAAACTCCAGCAAAGAAATAAAAACCAATAAAATCTCAAATTTCTGATCATGTGATTATGATAAATTTTTAATTCATGTTTGCTGCTATACCAGTCAAACTTAGAACACAAGAGTTGCTTCATAATGTCCTATTTAATTTAGATACCCACAGGTGAGTTAAGACATAGGTTCTATGATGTAAAAACATTTGCAAGCAGGAATTACTGAGCTCAGTGTAATAGTGCCTTCACCATAAAGGTGAAGTCAAGTGAGTGTTGCATCAACCTTTACACAAAGTTTAGTTAACTTCAAAGGATAAAAACGATACTATCAATTTTATTAATAAAAGAAAATAACTAGGCAACTTTAGAAAATACTTATATCCTTACATTTGACTCTTAACCTTTTTCCAATAATTTGAATAGGATAAAGAACATCAATCCATTATTCCAAATGCCTATCTAAATCCTCTTGTATATACAATACATTAGTAACATTTTTTTCTAAATGATTCACAAAAGTAGCTGTCTTAACTTCTTGTGTCATATCCATCGCAGAAGAGGTGGTGCTAGCAATTAATGTAACTAAAGCTGTTATACCTGCAATAATCAAGCCCACTACCCTCTTGCTTCTGCTTAAAGCCTGACTCACTTCTTCCAGTACTTGCAGGCTTTTTTCAGAAGACCAAGTTTCTGTTATACTCAGGGTAATAAAACAAATGCTGGTTGATAGACCTCCATAACTAACATGCTGGATTTCAGCACACTAACACAATTAGAAAGGGTATAGCAATGCAACTTACATGAAATACTGTAGAAGAAACAAAAGTATTTTTAACTTGACAATTAAAAGAGCCTTTACACATGTACCAAAACTTGTTTGAAATCTAGATCCTGTCCCAACTTTATCTCTTGCTAACATAACATCATAGAGAACTGCAACTAACTTCCAAATATGACTCTGAAAATGTACAGAACCTGCCTTCCCAATGAAGACTGTTATTTCCAATATTGGATTGATTTCTAGACTAGTACATGATTGAGTCCGAATAAGTGGTCACATTTAAGAAAACTACAAGAGTCATTATAACTTCTCTTTTTGATTCTCTGTTCCACACGGTCTAAAAACTTGAGGCAAGGCAGCTTGTCCCATCCAGTGTATATGTAAGCAATGGTGGGTCAGGAACATATTCCAATACAGCTTCCCAGTCACCATTGTCAGAGCACTCAGCAAGCTCACAGGTCAGCATCATTCTTTGTTCCAACATCAGCATATCTCACCAGTAGCTCTGGCAGCCACCATGCTGCTTCAGCATCTTGCAGAAAAAATACAAACATGCCTTCTTCCCCATATTAAATACCTGATCAGGATCATGCCATATGCCAGTAAGTGGATTCTTCCCTTTCACCTATGCATAAGTAAGTCTAGTCTAAATATTAGGCTAGAACAAAGAAGTAATTTCAGGCAGGAATCTAAATTTTAGGCTAGAACAAAGAAGTAGGCTTCAGAAATGAAAATGATTTTGGGCTAGGACAGGGAAGTAGGCTTAGATATTTTGGTCATCCTGATAAGCCCTTAGAAACAGTGATCACAGGAGTGTTCATGGAACTTCACCTTGCTTATTCTTTGACTATGTTTATTGTCTTGCTTGTTCCTTGACTATTTGCATCCATTGTATTGCTTGTTCCTCAACCTAGAACTGACCTTAATACTTGCATGTAATTAAAATGGTATAAAAGAATAAGAAGGAGGGAGGATGGGATGGGGGTTCTAGGGAGGGGAAATTGGGAAAAGGGATGGTATCTGAAATGTAAATAAATAAAATATCCAATAATAAAAAAGAAAATACTTATATCATTTAAAGCTGAGAATTTCAGCTGATTTCCAGTTTGAATCTAAAATTTTAAGTAACAATATCTTCCATTTGTAGCTTATAATATAAACAAATACTGATAGTGATATTTTATTGCTATATTTTAAAATAATTTGGTTTTTAATAAATAAAAGTTGAACTATGAATATAATGTTTTTCATATCATCTTT
Organism: Mastomys natalensis; assembly: GCA_021653895.1. Classification (NCBI taxonomy): domain Eukaryota; kingdom Metazoa; phylum Chordata; class Mammalia; order Rodentia; family Muridae; genus Mastomys; species Mastomys natalensis. The sequence continues at coordinate 63,574 of JAJTUV010000534.1, forward strand.
CTTTCATTATTTCAAGGTTATGCTTTAAGATGAACTAAATGTTTTATGTCTTTATGATAGCTTCTTTTTAGTTACATTTACAACTATTTTTTGAATCGGATATCTTGACAAAGCATACTATTTTAAAATACTGCATACTCTGTATAATTTTCTCCCAAATCCTTTCTTATCTGAAATGTACATCTGAGAAGTAAAGAGGGCATTTGGTATTGTGGTAGAAAATGAAATCAAGAAGCTTCTGTACTTAACACTTTTAGAATCTGGGAAGTGCCTTTTGAAATGTCTTTTTATAAAAGATGGATAATCAAAGAAACATGAGAGGGTAGATGGGAACAGGAGAAGTTGGAGCAAGGCTACCTGTGAGGGTAGGTAGGAGGAAAGAGTAAAAGAGTGAGAGAAAAGTGATGTAACTTATTTTAATATGTATTATATAATATATAGATAGTGGGTAAATAATACATATGTGATTCTGCCCCACATTCCCTCCACCTCCTTTCTTCCTCCCAGGTCCCTCCCTCCTGTGATTATTTTGTTCCCCTTTCTAGAAGGACTAAAGCATCCACACTGGTCTTCCTTATTCTTGAGCCTCATATGATCTGTGAGTTTTATTGTGGGTATTCTGAGCTTTGTGCCTAACATCCACTTATCAGTGAGTACATACCATGTGTGTTCATTTTTGATTGTATTACCTCTCTCAGGATGATATTTTCAAGTTCCATCCATTTGAATGGAGTTGTGTAGCAGGAGAAGGTGGGGAATTAGTAGCCACTAGAAAGTCTCAGATGCCAGGAAAGCAAGAGGCTCCCAGGACACAACGGAGATGACATTAGCTGAAATCCACAACAAAGGAGAGAGATAACCTGTCGAGACCATATCTAGAGGTTATGCACAGCTCCCAGTTGAGGGATGGGGCCACTCACCCATCTCAAACATATTAACTCAGGATTTCTCCTTTCTAATGGAAATAAAGGGACAAAGAGAGGAACAGAGACTGAAAGAAAGGTCATCCAAAGACTGCCCCACCTAGGGATCCATCCCATCTGCAGACACCAAATCCTCACATGACTACTGATGCCAAAAAGCACTTTCTGACAGGAACCTGTTATAGCTGTCCCTTGAGAGGCTCTGTCAGAGCCTGACCAATACAGTTGTGGATGCTAGCAGCCAACCATCAGACTGAGCATGGGAACCCCAATGGTGGAATTGTGGGAAGGACTGAAGGAGCTGAAGGGGTTTACAACCCCATAAGAAGAACTCCATAGGAGTATCATCCAATCAGACACCTCTCCTCCCCGGGAGCTTCCAGGAATTAAACCACCAACCAAAGAGTACACATGCAGGGACTCATGGTTCTAGTCGCATATGTTTCACCTGATGGCCTTGAAGGACATCAATGGGAGGGGAGGTTGTTGGTACTGTGGAGGCTTGATGCTCCAGCATATGGGAATGTTAGGGCTATGAGATGGGAGTGGGTGAGTGGGTGGATGAGTACCCACATAGAAGAAGAGGTTGGGGGGGTTGGTATAGGGGGCTTTTGGAGGGGAAATCAGGAAGGGGAATAACATTTGAAATGTAAATAAATAAAATAGCCAATAAGGAATGAACCTCCAAGGGAAATATAATATTTATGTGTGTTTTCTTTCTTTTGTTCTTCTCTTATATATTATATTCAGACAACAGTTTGTCTTCCATTCCCCTCCACCCACCATCAATGGCCCCTCTCCCTCAGATTCACCATTACCTCTACCTCCCCTCAGAAAAGAACAGACTTTCCAAAGACATCAACCAAACACAGCATAACAAACTACAATAAGGCCAGGTATATACCATCCCATTAAGGCTGGATGAGGCAACCCAGTAGGAGGAAAATGGTCCCACAAATAAGCAACAGAGTCAAGGATAAACCCCGCTTTCACAGTTAGAATTTGCGAAAGAACACCACCTAACTCAGCCATAACAGGTAGGTAGTGGACCTAGGTCAGACTCCTATAGGCTCCCTGATCTTCATAAAAGCCCATGAGTTCTAGTCAGTTGATTCTGTGGACTGTGTCCTTATGGTGTGCCTGACCCTATGGTTCTTTTGATTCATCCTCCTCCTTTGCTGCAGGACTCTCTGAGCTTCACTTACTGTTTGGTTGTTTAAGAAGAGGGTTTATAAATAATTTGTTTCATCTTAACAAATTCTAGAATTAATAATTTCTAAAACCTAATTGTTATTTTAAAAGGTTGTCAAGTGCACGTGCGCGCGCGCGTGCGCACACACACACACACACACACACACACACACACACACACACTTTTGACCAGAAGCATAATATCAAATAAGATATTTATTGTCTCACAGCTTTAAAGTTGAGTTGAAAGCACTCAAAGAATTGCCAAGGCAGACTTCTTTGGAGACTATGGATAAAGGATTTTGTTGCAGGCATTCTGTTAATGAGATCGAGACCTGAGACCACGGAGATGATGTCTAGAGGAAAACCTACTACTATTAGTCTACAAAGTAAGCATAATAATAAAATGAGTTCTAATGACACTCCTGTATATGTAGAATGGAACTTCACTAAGGTAACATCAGAGATGTTTCTTCTTTCAATATGTGGTATTCAACACAGAGATGCAAACTATTCAATGTGCAGAGCCTGTGAAACACTCAATCTTAAATGAGATGTATATCATCTCTATACCTCAAGACTCTGGTGTCTATGCAGAAGCAGAAAGATCATAATAACCAGAAGTAGTGGATGCCTCCAAGAGAACAGTCTTTTCCAGACACAGCATGGTTGTTATATACATGAACTAACAGAGATTATGACATCATGTCTAAGACCTGTACAAAATCAAGCTAGATAAAATCTCAGCGTGTGAGTGGCAATTCTCATTGGAGATATTGAAAACCCTTAAAGTCTAAACAACATACTCAGAAAAAATAAACATGCAATCTGATGCAGTTTTCATTTTGTCATAATTTTTCTTTCCTGATTTTTCACAATAGTAAACAATTGAAAAAAGGGAATTTATATTATATTAAGCAAACAGACTGGGGAAAGAATATTGTATTTTGTTTTTGTAGGTCGTATGTATGCTCAAACCAAAAGTAAATCTTCCTTGAAGGAAATATATTGGGCCATGGTAGCCTTCAACAGTAGTAATTTATACTTGGAAATTTATGAGTTTCTTACTGACTATATTATTTCATGAAAAAAATCCATACCTATTGTAAGAGCCTGATATTAACTCTTGTTTAAGAAATATAAAGAAGAGAAAGCATCAATACATTGTGATACCAACCAGGATCTGTGTAAATATATTCTTATCAAATGTATGCTTTATTAGGTTCAATGAGAATTTTATTGCATAAAATTGTGGTGATTTTTTTTATTATACCAATTTCAAAAGAGTTAGGTAATATTCTACAAATAATTTTATCAAGAATTCTTATTTAAATAAGACTTCTTCCCCGTCAGGAACTATGTTATTCATTATTTTAGGATATAGCATCATAAAGAAGAGAAAAGCAAATGAAAACAAAATACATTGAGAGAAGTTTTCTATCTTAGGTTTTCAGAAAGCCAAGATTTTAAAATAAGAAATAAAAAGAATCATGGTATAGACATTTTTGGAAAGTAATGAACAAATATAAATATTTTTATGCATTCTTCTCTTTTCTACTATCTAAGTTTATACAAGAAGAGGATTATTTCAAGTTTTGTGTGAGAGGGGTATTTTTGAAGAACAAAGAATGCAAGTTCAGCCAGGCGGTGGTGGGGCACGCCTTTAATCCCAGCACTTGGGAGGCAGAGGCAGGTGGATTTCAGAGTTCAAGGCCAGCCTGGTCTACAGAGTGAGTTCCAGGACAGCCAGGGCTACACAGAGAAACCCTGTCTCGAAAAACCAAAAAAAAAAAGAATGCAAGTTCAGATGAGAACTTTCCTATGCTTTGTCATCTTTGTCTTTTCAATTGTAAAGGTAAGGTACAAGAGATTGAGTTTGAAGAACTAACTGTGACTCTTAAGTCACATATATATTTTATGTCAACAACTATGGAAACCTGTCTTGTTACATAGAATATCCTCCATAACATTGATTGATTTAATAATACCTTGAATGAAACCATAACTTTGTCATATTTCAAGGTTTTCTTTCAGGATACATGAGAAAGCATGAAATACTTGTTATAAGCTGTGAGAGTCATATCAAAGTTATTAAAAAGTCAATGATAATGATCTTAATACTAGTTTATATAGAAACAGAGTATAAGTCTTTATAAAATATCAAGCATTATTACTTAGAAATGTGGTGCTCATTAAATTTGAAATTTCCAAAAGATAATCTTATGTGTGCAGGGTGATTTCTTTGCAAGAAATAAGGTAATTTCTTGCAAAATAATTTTATTTTTCTGGAAAATAATTTGTAAATTAAAATAAATAAAACCTGAGAAAACAAAAATAATAGACTATATGCTTAATATTCACAAGCCTTTGTGATAATGTTCTTGCATCAAGCCATACCAAAAATAAGTCAACTTTAATGTGAAATAATTTTCATGGAACTGCCACAGAAGATGCCATAGGAAATTAACAGTAATCTTGGCAATATTTATTGAAGAAATTAAAAAAAATACAAACGTCTGTATACACACCAAGCTTTACCATTTAAATGTGTATTATCCTAATTCTTGAGATGACTCCTGGGAAGAGGAACAATTAAGTTCAATGGCCCTTTAAATGCAGATTTGAAGAAACAACATATGAGCCATTTTCTTCTTAGTTTACATGATAAACTAACTGATTATGAAGGTCATTTACTAATAGGACACCTGGACCAAGAATTAGTTTCTGTTATTATGGCCATTTGTAACCATTTGCTGGACACTAGGATACATATTGATGCCATTTCTTGTCCTCTTGTACTTGGTACCACACTCTCAAGAGTTCATTTTCCTTCTGGGCTAAAATCCAATAATCAGTGAGTGAATACCATGTGTGTTATTTTGTGATTGGGTTACTTCACTCAGGATGATATTTTCTAGTTCCATCCAGCTTGAAATTCCCAAGTTTCAACTCACAGACCACATAAAGCTCATGAAGAATGAAGACCAAGTGGCGGGGGTTGGGGGGAGCTTCAGTCCTTCTCAGAAGGAGTAACATAATACTCAAGGGAGCAAATATGGATACAAAATGCAGGACAGAAACTGAAGGAGGGGCCATCTGCAGACCATTCCACCTGGGTATCCATCCCATGTGCAGTCAGGAGGTACATGCTGACAGGAGCCTAATATAACTGTCTCCTTAGAGGTCTGCAAGAGTCTGACATATTCAGAGGCAGATGCTCACAGCTAACCATTAAACTGACCATGGGGTTCCCAATGGAGGAGTTAGAGTGAAGACTGAAGGAGTTGAAAGGATTCTCGACCCCATGAGGAGAACAACAATACCAACCAACCAGAGACCCCAGGGTCTAAACCACCAGCCTGGGAGCACTTAGGGAGGGACCCATGGCTCCAGCTATATATGCAAGGGTGTTATAGGTGGGAGAAGAGAACCTTGGTCCCATGAAGGCTGGACGTCGTGGCGAGGGAATTTGAGGGTGAGGAGGTGAGGTGCGGGTGGGTGGTGTAGGTGGGGGGACACCCCCATAGAAGCAAGAGGAGGGGGGATTGGATAGGGAGTTCCTGGGAGGGAGGGAGGAAAATGGGGTAAGGGGAGAACATCTGAAATGTAAATAAAATTTCCAATAAAAAAAAAAAAAGAGTTCATTTTTCTGAGAGTATGAGGGAGAATCATCAATGAGTTGTATACCATGACCATGGCCAAAACACTGAACCAAATATTAAAGTCAGAGCAGTCCCATTCTATTCTGGTTGATGGTGGGTATCAGAAGGTCTGAGCCCATTGTTACTAGAGCTGTGTGGGTCAGAACCTGAGTCCTGGAAATTTCATCAGCTTAAGCCCAGTTCTCCTAAGCCCATTAAGCAAACACAAGCAATATTCCTCATTTGTTGACATTGAGTGAGGAACAATGAAGTTCAATGCTCCTTTAAATGCAGCTTTGAAGAAACAAAGAAACAAACAAACCTACAAGGTTTAGATATAAATAGATGATGTATGTAAACACTTTGGAACAAGGTGTAAATTAGCCATAGCCACTGTCTCAATTCCAATCTATAAGGCAAGATGGTTTGAAAAATTAACACAGAGTGGAATCTCTTACTAGGAAGCAAGTTCTTCTTCTGGGTGATACCATATTCTAGGTTTTTTCCCCCAATACAAGTTTTCTGAGAATTATGATTCTGTGGGGTTAACTGTCTCAATGTCATTGTTATTGCCAGTATAGTTACATAATTGTAAACTCTTATCTAATATCTAACTTGACCAGTTACCAGGGTCCCCATGTGCTGCTTATTTGTGTGGATTCTAAAACCATCCTACTTACATGTATATCTATACACCAATTCCCTAAAAGAATACATTAAAATTAAGCACAGATTTTTAAGTCCATCTTTTTCTCAGATTATAAATTTTGTGGATAAGAATTAAAACCTAAGGATAGAGTTTTACCCCTTGCTCACTAGAGAAGCTGAGTATTTATTTGTACATAAGGGGGAAAATGTCAATAACTCTGTCATGGTTTCTGAAGTGACTAGTCATTTCATACTTTTAGGACCCGGGTAGACACTGACAAGAACTTCTTAGTTGAGGTGAATTTGAAAGAATAATAACAGAAATGTCTCCTAAATCATTGCAGCCATTGTGCAAACTTCCTCATTTGCTGCCTCAATTTTTTTCTACCCTAGCAATGATAAGCTTCAATTAAAAATATCAGAATTTTTAATGCCCTCACAAAGGTTAGTTTATACTTTTAAGCATGAACATAGATATTTAGTTCTCTTTAAATATACAAAATTATTTTTGTCATGAAAATTACAGAAGTTCTCTGTTAAAAATAGAACATCTTAGTGATATCTTTATTGTTCAGGAAATGCTGTTTGAGTCTCAACAGTAACAAATATACCGACACTGTTGATCTATAATAACTTATTACATTTTTATGAACAAATTTTAGATTAAAAGTCATATATATTTATATGTAACTAAAATTTTATAAGAAATTTTCAATTTGAATATGTATTGAGAAAACAAGAGAAGGAAAGAGATTGATTTAAATCTTACACTCCAGAAAACTACGTTTGCAGCCAGTGAAATTGTCTTGGGCAGAAGGCAAAAGATCTAATCTGATTTAGGTATTTCAGCAGCCTCAGATCTAAGGCGATGACAGATCATGACAAGACAATCAGTGAAAAGCTTGGATGACTTCGTAGCATTGAAGGCAGTCAGGACCTCTTTAGTACAAAGCATTCATAAAGCAGTAGTGTCATCCAGGTCCTTTTGCATGATATGTGTCTAGGAAAACAGCCAAGAGACAATGCATCCTAAAACAGAAAATCATCCTGCTGACTTGTGTCATTTCTCCAGAGGAGGAGACACAAGGAAAGATAATGTGTGCTCTGTGTTAGAAGAGAAGGCGCAGAGAAACAATTTAAATGCTTTGGTTAATAATGAAATTCAGGGCAGCACTCAAATCTGGTTTCATCAGTCAATAAACAGTAGCAGAAAGCAAGATATGTTACAGTTTGGTTTTCTTGGTGCCTCAGAGTTTTATTACAGCAAGTGGAATGAGTTATCAAGGTGAAAAGCTAATTAGAAGAGGGGGACGATGGCTATTGTAATTCCCTTTGGTTACTCTGAAGCCATTTGTGAAGACTAATTCTCTTGTGAGTCAGTGAAACTGATATGAACATAAATTTATGTTCTATTTCCTTCTGTTTACTTTTACCAAAATTTATATATGTATATGTGGTGTGTGTGTGTGTGTGTGTGTGTGTGTGTGTGTGTATGTTTGTGTGTGTGTGTGTGTGATGTGCTTGCTTGGCTTTTCACATGTGCTTAATATGCACTCAAGCAATGATCAGATTTCCTGTGTTCCTCAAAACTATATTTAAAATAAAGCAAACAATACTGATTAAATTCAAGATCACTTTTAATTCATTTCAGATGCAATAAACTACTTTTTTATGATACATTTTAATGTGTCTGTATTCTTATTTCATAATTATATTACAATAAAATTATGTATATTTATGAACTAAGCTGGCAATCGGCCTTTTGTGGTTGTTTGTAGTTGTTTACTCAACATAAATTTAGAAAATATATTTCCTTTTAGATACAAATTAAAATGCCTGAAAATCAAGCCAGCAGAGTTCCTGCTCTAATTTTAGATAATTAATAGAGACTCCCGTTGACTTCCTACAAGTACTAATCATTCTTTTCTAATGTAATAATAAAATGTTCACTCCAACTATTTTAAGCAATGTTATAATTAATTTCGATCAGGAGAACACGCAGTTATGTTAAATTTATTTTAAAAAATTTGGAAAATGAAAATAAATCTTTCTCCTGAGATATTTTCTCAGTCCCTCCATATAATTCCTCATCCTTGATTTCGACTGTTAGTTTCTAGTGCTCATTTAAATAACAGCCCTTTAAATTTGTTTCTCTGACAAGGTTCATATACCAGTCCTTCAATGTTTCCACAAGAAATCTCACAATGCAAAAGAATCTGATATAGCTACCTTGTTTTCTAGAAGGCATCTTGAATACCCCTTCAGATAGGCTCACTCTCTTCTCTTTGGTCTATTCCAGCCAAGGACTGTGTGTTCATTCAAACACCAAGGTTTAATCAATTTTTGATAGGCTATAAGTATTCTCTTTTTCACAGTCACAAAATATATACATGTCTATATGTGTTTGCTTGCAAATATGTGTGTGAGAATGTGTGTATCAGAAAGGAGTGATTTTTTTCTTCACAATCAGGAACTACTCTGTGTGTGTCTGTGTGTGCACATTTTTGGAGATTATACAAAATCTTCTACCATACCAGATGACCAATTACTAGGCATGATCTGTATAAATATAATTATTAGAGTATTTGATATTAGCCTGAGCTTTGAAGTATGAAGAGAATGTAGTCATGCATTAAGGAAATATTGATTCGGCAGTCATAGAATCAATGAAGAAGTGGAGCTGACATATTTGGCATGTTTAGGATATTGAGAAATGTAGTTTCATATGTTCCAGTGAGCGAGTCAACAAATAATGTAAACTATTTTGAAAAAATTACTTGACTATTATGGAAACTACTCAATAGCACAAAAATGTCTTAATGGATATTTTATGTTACTTGGTTTGTAGAAAATATTCAAAGTGAAGTTATTGAAATGGAGCTATTGAGATAATTTATTAATATTCTAGGACTATTGTCACTAATTTAAATAAACAGATTAACTATTTACAACTGAAAGTTTTGTTTGCTTTCTTTTTTTTAATTTGCCACACAACTTTTTTCTCACCTCATTTTTGTTTTATGGTTTCTTACACAATGACATAAGCAAAAACACGTATACTCTGAAAGACTCAGAAAGTAGAAAGAAAATACATCTTATGCATGATGCCAGACCAATCCCCACTCCCCTAACACATGACACATTTTCTGGATGTTTTTTATAATTGCCTACATGCGTACCAGATTATGCTACAAATACTTTCAAACTTTAGTGACTTATACACTAAGATGAGATTGATAAAGCACAGAAGCAGAATCTGCGGAAGAACATGACACATAGACAGCCTGAGATGAACCGCAGTTGTGCTGTTTAACCACCACTGATGCTGCTGTGCTCTAGGCTTTCCCTTGCATCTTTACATGGGTGAAAACCAGAGATGACAGGAAAGGCTTATTCCCAGAGCTCTGACCTGACCTAGAGTTCCAGCTGCTGCCAGATTTCTTCTTTTGGTCAAGCTTTCTCTACTCTCTCTCATTTCATTTCACTACCTCATCCCCAAGCCTCCAGAAAGGGTTTTGTTCTCTTGCTGTGTAGCCCAGACTGGTCTCCACCCATAGCATCCCCTGCCCTGCCTCATTCTCCCATGTGCTGGGATTACAGGTGTGTGTCACCATGCCTGGTAAAGCTTCCTTAAATCTCAATAAATATACTCCAAACAATGGAAGGAATGGGAGGGTACTATTTGGGAGACAACATTGTCTAGATAGAGTTTAAAAATGTGTTACATAAAATAGTTTAACTGGATACTCAGAAAAATTAAACATTTTAGTTAAACTAAAATTTCAGTGTAGTACTCTATATACATTATACATTTTAATGAACTAGAAAGGAATAAAAACAAAATCTGTATCAACTGTAACATTTAAAAATTATACCAAAACCATGTCGACTTACCCACAGGACTCAGGAACTGTTTTCTACAATGCTGTCCAGCCCACCATTCGCATCGGGAATGCACACAACAGAAGCCACATGTCCTGTGATACAGTGTGAATATTACTCAGTGTGTGTCTTCTGTGACGTGACTGGGTCCTGATGAAGCTCAGCTAGATGTTCACACATCATGTTTCCCTCAAAGGACTAAGAATTTCAACATGACACAAAGACAGTCACAAACAGCAGTGCTTTATATAAAAATGGGTATTTAATATGGATTTTAAACTAGCTGCCTAAACATTGGGTTTGATGATTAAAATAAACATAGCAACTATAACTATAAGGAAAAAAGAAAAAAATATACTCCCCCAAAACACAATTTATTAAAAAAGAGATTGGTGGTCTAACATTTACAGTGAGTAACCTTGGCAGTCAGGGATTAATTGACATATTCAAATAGCTGCTGTGCCCTCTACATCATAGGAAACACTTAGGTAGCACCAGAGATGCATCAGAGAGCAGGTGAGACTGTCCTGTGTGGTTCTTCTTTACCAGTGAAATATGCTAATGCCACACACGTGATGTGCTGGTATTCTGGATTTATATGCTAAGCTCTAGGTATGACTCCTAGCAACCTAGAAAGTGACCATGATAGTGTGTGCCTGAAATTGCAGCAGCTGGGAGGTGAAAGCAGGACTTAAAACGATAAAAACCCCACAGCAGAGCTGCAGCATGAGCCTCCAGCTGCTTTCAGACCTGATGCGTAAGCAGACACCCGTGAAGAACACGGGGAGAAAGCAGAGGGACAGTTTCAGGTCTCACATATACAAATTTGCATTGGATACTCCTTCCACAGCTGTGCTGGGTAAGGCTGATGGGCAACCCTCTAACAGTGACCTGAGGCACCGTTGAGGAAAGTAAGGGATAAATAAACCAAAGTCTACCTCAGAAGCTGAACAGAGTGATGGAAAGAAAGGCAAACAACAGCAGCTACTCTCCAAACAAGGGGCAGAAATCTGTCCTTTCCTCTAATCTGAACACGAAACATTTTCTCATGACAAGATTACCTAAGAAATCTGAAGCAAAAGGCATCAAACTATTTCTAAACCCAGCAGCCTGCATGCAGAGTGGGTCTTGGAATAGATTCAAATGTGGCAGTGACAGTACCCACCTATCTGACTCCTAACACATGTCAGCTTTGGCTGAGAACAAGGCAAGGGCACTGGTCAAACCCACGTGAAGAGTAGGCACTTAGGGATGGGGTGAAGCTCAGTGGGAGAACCTGGTCAGGGTAGGCACGAGGCCCTGGGGCTCATCTCCAGCACAGCAAAAAATGAAAACAAAACCCCAACAGCAACAGGCAGGAGAGAACCAGCCACTCAGATGACAGCTCAAAGATGGCCTCTGTTCCCAATTAGAGTCCTACTAAGTAGCTCAGGCTGCCCTGAACTAACTCAGTATGTCAAACTGGTTCTAAACTCATAAGCCTTCTGTTTTGGCTTCCCAGGTGCTGGGATTATGGGTATATGCCACCACATCCTGCTGGGCATTTCAAAATCACTATTTAGACTTAAGGCAATTTAAAAAAGAAAATGAGGCCTTAGTCAAAACTCTTCACATTAAAAAAAATGTAAAGCTTAACTGTCTACTGGTATCTGTACAGCTGGAGCCTATTTGAGCAGGTAAGCCTGTTTACAAGTAAGAACCTCTTACTCTTGTAACACTGTCCTGATTGAAGTGCATGAATAACTCCCATCCCTGCACAGTTAGTCCAGGAGTCCCAGTGACTCTAGGAATAAGGACTAGCTATTACACAGGAACTATTTACAGCTTACTATAAACACCATATGTATATCTACTCTCAGTCAAGGGCTATGGCTCATTCAGCTACATACGCAGCAACAGTTAGTAGGCAATCAGCACTTCTGTTTGAGTTAGAAGTGAGTTCTTAACATCACTATTTACATTTCACATTTCCACCAGCCCCACCTCCCAATTAAAAACACCAAATTACTACAAATGTTACTGTAGTTTACAAAATATAGTGTTCCTTGACTTTTTCAGGTAAGCAACTATTTACTAATTTTCAGCATGCTGATACGCACAGCATTGGGCAGGAAATGGATAACTTGTTGATAAGTTACTTCATTATTTTCCTCTTTTTCAGAAGTGCATCTCTCTGTGCTAGCTGCTTCTCCTGGAAAGAGCATGCTATTTTTGACCAGACATTCTGGCTATACTGCATCACCATAAAGTTCTTCTGCTTTTCTTTCTCTTTATTTGTAGAACTGGAAAATAGGTTTATTTTGGTTTCCTTCCTCACAAACTCCTTTTGGTCTGTCCTTCCAGCCATTGCAGTTGCTAGTCTAGTCTCCTTATCGAACTTGGGATTTTTATGAAGGCATTCATTCAATGTCCCGAAGAGACAGCAATTCACCCCTGGACTCCTCGTCACTGTTGATTTTCAAATATTTCCTTTTGTGGGCTTTCCCCGTCGCAGCATCCGTTTCCTTCTTCATCTGGTCTATGCGGATTTTCTGGAAGTCATCCTGCATTAAAACTCGACTGGTGGTGATGGCTGCAGCTTTGGCTTTCCGCTCCTCCATGGGCGTGCTGTCCAGCTTCTTGGCAGTTGCTTTGCTGCTCCTCGTCAGAAGAGTGGTGCACATCAACCCACTCACCATCCTCCTCCTCCTCACTGAGACTGGCACTTCCCATACATCTTCATCATTTTCTGTATTCTCTTCTTTCTCAAGCTCTAGAACCTCTGCTCCCAGGATGTAAACTTTAGCATCTAATTCTCCATATTCTTGCTTCAATGGAGGCTTCAGTGGGTTAACCCTGGAACTTCTATAACATCTGAGGGTTCAGTGTCTGGAAGAGATGGATCAAAGTGCTAACAGACATCATTACATTCTTATCTTTGTGTGTTTTATACTGAGCCAAGTCCTGAAGAAGTTCTTCAGTCATGGCCAGAGGACATCTAGCTGTGATTTTGTATATAGCATTGATTCCTATGGCCGCGACTTCCCCAGAATTCTTGTCAGTAACAAAATTGTTGGTCATCATCACAAGCAACGATTGAATAATCTCTGGGGACACCAGATGATGAGAGGCTTGTGCGGCGAACAGAAGGATCTTCTTGACTTTTCTCCTGTGGGGCTGCAGAAACCTTTGCACAAAAGGGTAGAAGTTGAAGAGGAAAAGCAGGTGAATTTCCACGAATCTGGAGATGAGCTTCATAAGCTTAAGCATTCTCCTTCCAGCTCTCTAGCTGCTTCAGAAGCTTTTCTGCAAAGTCTCGGAGATCATGAATCAAGTGAATAGCTAAAAAGTCAAACACTTCTGGTTTCTTCTTCTTCTTCTTCTTCTTCTTCTTCTTCTTCTTCTTCTTCTTCTTCTTCTTCTTCTTCTTCTTCCTCCTCCTCCTCCTCCTCCTCCTCCTCCTCCTCCTCCTCCTCCTCCTTCTCCTCCTCCTCTTCTTCTTCTTCTTCTTCTTCTCTTCTTCTGTTTCTTCAGCACTTTCATCACCATTTCCAGCTTCTTGTTTTTGGAGCTCTTCTTTCCCATAGCATACTGCACCAGCAGGTATCTCGCTGTGGGCCCGTCATCCTTGAATTTTGAGTCACTGTCCTGCTCCTCTCCCTCATCTTTCCCGAGGAAGAATGTCAACGAAGCAACTAATATCTTAGTGATCTTGGAAAAACATGCAGTTGTGATAACATTGACAGTTTTGGCACCATTCTGTAGAGTTCAATTATCACATCCAGAGACATCACGGCTGCAGTTGCACTGCTGTCTCTCATCATGGTTTACATGAAGTTCTGCAGCAGCACGTTCACTTCGTTGTTTTTGTGTTGGGCGTTGATGTTCTTGATGTCAGTCACGATATGATTGTACAAAGTCTTCTGCAAAAGCTTGTCCTGGCAGGCAGAAGCTCAAAGAGCTCTAGCAAACTTGATGGATTGATGAGATGCTTATTTCTCAGTAAGATCAAGGCTTTGTAAAATGTCATGCGGAGACCTGGGTCTAAGACAGCTTGGTTGTAGGAGAGCAGGTCCTTCATCTCCTGCAGGAAGTGTTACTGAGATGCTCCAGGTAGCAGTTGCCAATCTGTGCATGAACCTCATCAGCTCTGTGAGTTTTTTGCTGAGTTATTTGGTTGTAAACTTGAAAAATCTCCATATTGGATTTATGTATTATATCGCTGAAAGAAAGGAGCATCCCAGTGAGCCGGATCCCTGTGCCCCCTCTTCGATGTAGGCTGGTGGGCCCGCTTGATCAGGTTCTGTAACTGGCAGATTGCTGGGCACTTAGTTGTTGTTCCTCCGAACATGGTGGCTGTAGATGGCTCCTGGTAAGCATTCCTGGAAAACTTAGGCCTCTGTTAGTCACAGCCTGGTCCCCGTGGCAGCTTAGACTCCTGTTTCTACTGTAATCGGAACAGCCACATGGGACACTCCGGTTTTGTTTTGTTGTTTTTCTTTTCTATTTAACATGAAGCATAGTACAAAGTTCAACACCTCTCATTGATAAGCTTTTAATTCTACACGACATTTGCTCATTAAGTGAATGCCTTCTTTTTAGTGTAAAAATCTCTACTGATTCACAGAACTATTGATTTAAAACACTGTACATGAATAATATTCAAAATAATAATAAAGCCAAATCCTGAAATCTTGATGGAGATTATTATTAAATGAGAGTACAGCAAATATTTGTAAAATTCGTGTGATTGAAGTGAATGAGTAAGAAATGGGACAGAAGATGAAAACAGGGTTACAAAAATCCCATGGGACCTTGAACCTTTAAGGTTTAGTTATAAAGCTAGCAAATTTTACATAAATTAAGAAATAAAAGGAGAAGATTCTTGAGAATTTTTGTAATAAGATTTTGCAAATTGAGGTCATTACTATCTTTGGAAAGTATTCTTTGAAATCATGAGGAAAATTGTGTTTCTCTCTCTCTCTCTCTCTCTCTCTCTCTCTTCTCTCTCTCTGTGTGTGTGTTTGTGTGTGTGCGTGTGTTTGTAGACAGACAGACAGATAGATAGATAGTTAAGCTTAGAGGTAATAACAGGTAGCAAGAGAAACAGATGTCAAAAGGAAGATGGCTGCAGCGATAGCAGAACGAATGACTCAGAGTTCATTTTACTATAACAAAATAGAGAATTGCTTGTAAGAATGGGACTAAATCAAGTGGATCTTATTTTTTTATTGCTCTGATATTTAAAGTAAATGTTTATTAGATAAATACTAAGACTGGGGTAAATATAACTAAGTGGAGGGAAATTTCTGGGTTGATATAACTGATTAAATAAATGGAAATGTATCAGTTTTACAAGTATGGGTGGTGGACTTTAAAAGAAATGGAGAACTCTGGAGAAACCATAAGATGGACAGAAAACACTTGTAAAGATGTTTACTGTATTTGGGAACATGTGCCTATTTTCTAGTTAGCAATTTCCTTATTGACAAGAAAAGAAGCCAAACAAAAACATCAACAACAGCAATAAAAAGAAAGAATAAAATTGGTTTGGTTTGTCATTAGGTCCTTATTAGGAGAGTATGAACATAGCTTAGTCTTCTTGGGCCCCCCATGTAAAACAAATTCTAACGGCATATATTACATTTATTTGTTAATATTATATTTTATGATATTAAGAAATAGAACTAGTAAATAAACGAAAACTGAGAATGCTGTAAAATGGATATATTATAAAGTATCTATGAGTGGAAATTTAAAAAAATACCAACAAGGAGAAAAAAAGGCGAGAGAGAGAGAGAGAGAGAGAATAGAATGATAATTTTCGCTGTCACAGAATACATAGGGCACTGTGTTGCATGACAGTTGGAGTAGGAACGTGAGAAATCACACCTCAAACATGTACAGAAGGCAGAGAGAAGGAGCATGAAGTGAGGTAAAGCTCAAAACCTAAATAACATTCCCTTAATGATATACTTCCTCTAGTAAGGCTATACCTCCTCAATGGCCTATAAACCCACTAAATATCAGCTGGTGACCAAGAGCTCAAATATGAGCTTATGGGGGAGATTTCTTATTCAAAGCACCAAAGTAGGGCTTATATCTGGAAGAAGTAAATCACTGCAGGCATGCCCTAGAAAGTTAAATTCTGTCCCTATTTTGCCTTTCATCATTTTCTGCTTCTTAGCCACCATGTGGATATCAATGTGTGCCAAGAAACATTCCATGAAGCCAGTTATGGGCTAAAGCTCTGAAACTGTACTGAGATGAAATACAGTTAATCCTATTACACTAACACAGGTGTTTTACATACTAGTAAACCTAACACAGCCTCTTTGCCAGCATTCAATTCAAGAATGTCCGCCATATCAGGAACTTAATCATCTTCAGTAGTCACAGTTGGAAAACTTACTTCTTGCCATAAAGTTTTGAGAAGTGTTTCCATGCAGAAGTGAAAAGGCAAACACAAATGATAACTCCAGCTTTCAAGTGCTGCAAGATAAACTAGCACGTGATACTATAAAAGTCCATTTCATTGAAGATCAGAAGTGGTTACCATTAGCATTTCTTCTAAACTGCCGAACAGTTACCTAGCAACAGCTTTGTATGAGCCTGGTTTGCTGTTTTACCTCTCTTTGTCTCTCTCAGTTCTCTTTCCACCTGTTCCTGGCCGGCCTCTTCCCTTCTTTCTTCTCTCTTTTTCTATCCCTCTCTGTCCCCTTTCTTTCCCACACCCCCTTCTCATGCTCCAAATAAACTTTATTTTATACTAGACCTATAGTATGAATGATACCTGGGGGAGGTGCCCAACATGGGCCTGATAAGGCACCCCTCCCACCACATCTTGCTGTCACATTGCAAAACATATCAGTTACTTTTAGATATTTTTTTTCAGTTATACTGCTTTGTATCTATAAAAGGGTGACCTATCGGTTCTTGCAATTTTTTTTTAACATTGCCTGTGGTGTGAGACATATTTGGCTCTAAGGCCTATTTGGTAATAAAACCATTTGATTTTCTATTTCTTCTGTAGAGATTATCCTTGGTTGGGAGAATAATTAATTGCTAATTATATTTTCCTAGCAGCATGAATATTGAAAGCATGGGCAATTGTGACAGTGAGCCATGGTCAAATTTTTCCAGCAATGAGAAGTGACCTTGAGGTCTTAGGTTACTGCAACCAAAACAATGGAAAGGAATACAGATGTAGGGAAATTACTCACATAAGAAGAGCTAAAGTACTCAACAACACAGCAGTTCTCTGTCTACTGTGTCAAAGTTATTTAGTGTTATTGACTTCAGCTTTGATTGTATGGCTTATCATGGTTCAAAATGCAGACCTGCACATACAGAAATAATAAGTGAGAAATATTTTCTTACATAAAGAATTATATAATTGTAACCACAATCCAAGTGATGTCAAAAGCCAAAACATGAGTGACTGGTAAATTAATTGCACAGACAACTTGTTCACTAAATTCAGAAAAAAAGAGAGGTGACATATAAAATGAGTTTGAATGATCTTTAAAATTAATATGTATGTGGCATTTTTGTAACATTCTGAAAGAATCATGTCTAAACAAGCTTTCAAGTAGCACCTAGGAGGAGTTATACATCCCAGAAGGGCTCAATACTTCCCAATCATCATACTATCAAAAGGTGAGAGACAACTCATCTAATCCAGCCCTGAGGCATCCTTCTTAAACAATCCTTGATAGAGACAAGGCTGTCTGAGTTTGAAAGTCTTCCTCGAGAAACTTTTATATAATGATTTCTGTTTTAAAAACACCCTTGTTTTTAAGCAAATTATCATTTGCTTTCAGTATAAGCAATCATATCATAATGGTTCAAGCAAAATATTAGTTAATTATTTGTTAGCTCTTTATATTGTATTCATATAAAATCTGTTATTCATTCATACATCTCTGCATTTATTCAATGTATCTTGATGAAGTGAATATTGCATTATTTGTTACTATACTGAAAATTATCCCAAACACAGCAGGTGAAAGTAGCTTCTTATTAGTTCACATGCAGTGGGTCAGTAGATGATTCTGACTCAGCCTTAACAAGACAACTAGAGTAATGTATTATGAAGAACTGTAGGTACTTCCAGGGATGAGAACAGATTAGGAGTTTTTGCTTAATGGTCAGTTAGGAGACCTTCTGAGTTTATTTATGTGGGTCTTTCCATGTGTTTATCTTATTTGGGGTTTTCTTCCAGAAGACTGTAATAGAAAAAAAAATAACAAAAAACAAAACAAGAGAATTCGCAAACCAAAAGATATTCATTTTACATAGTATAGCCTCAGAAATGGCAGTTCATCATCTTTGCTGTATTCTACTTTGGAAAATAATAAGAAAGTCCAGTCTATGCTCAAGAGCAAACGTCATGGGAGGCCACATTGCTATATGTCTTGGTCTGTGACCTAGCTATCATGTACCTGTCTCTCTACTCAACACTCCTCAGAAAATGTTTATTTAAATGATAATGGATTTGGAGGCAGAGATCTAAGTTCTTAATCTTTACTACTTATTAATTTCAAAAGGGCACAGTAAGAAACTGCCAAAATGATCTCCCTGGTACAGTAAGGTTTTTTATTATTATTATTATAGATATGAATGAGAGAGAAAACATGAACGAGAGGCACCTGGAAGAACCCATATGAGAAAGAAAGACAAGCTAACATTGTCAATACCAGAGAAGCAGGAGATTATGAAGGAGATAGTGAGATACCAAGAGATAGAGCATAGAACATTGCAAGAGAAGTAGATAGCAAGAGCTAGTGAGTGAGGGAACAGTAAAGGACATGGCTTATAAGGAGAGTGAGTCTCTGAGGGGATGGAATGGACAGGCCTGTTGGCTTTGAAACACATAACGAAGACTTGTGAATTGGGACTGAGGAAGCCTAGAATCCTGAAAGGGCTTTGGAATGCAAGCACAGCTACATGTCAATGGAGCCATATGTCTCTTCTCTTAAATGTAGGGAAATGACTCCTTTTGGATAATGGTAACTAAGTTCACAAATTCCTGAGGGATACTGGGTTTTATCTCACCGCTAGAAATCCTATAGTCCAAATTGATCTCATTTTTGGATGTTCAGATAACCTGAGACTTGACACTTATAACAAGGTGTTTCATTTAAGATTGTGTTATTCTTACCTATAAAATGACAAAAAGTATATTATCTTCATTTGTGCTATTGTATGGATGAAAATCACATTTTATGTGCTCTTAAATGTGTTACATTTTAAAGTATATTATTTAGATTATACTAGTGTTTAATGACTGGTGGGAGAGAACCCCACCTCTTAAAAGTATGTTAGACAATAAGATTCAGGGGACAGGAAATCATCATTTTCATTCTTACGTTTGCTAGTTGCATTTTCAAGGAGGCACCCCCCCCCCCAAAAAAAAAGCATTGCCATTTGCTTAAGAATTGAGGATCTTGGAGGCCTCACTGGGCATTAGAAAAGGATGTATAAAGTCCTCCTTTTTCCATCATGATAGAATTTGAGAATTTTGGGGGGAAGTTTCTGGAGTCCAGCCATCTCAAGAAAAAGTTCTACCTTGCTAGCAGGATCAAGATTGAGTTCACGTTTTTAGACTCCAGAACCCAACTCCTATCTTGATTCTTCAGATGTTTCACTTTTGTGTGTTAACCAGTAAGGGATGTAAAGAGAAAGATGCTGTTATCCCATTATCTAACTAAGGCACAAAAGTCATGAATGTTCTGCCTGTCTTGACTTAATTGACTATGTGCAGCTTGCTCACTCCTTTATCACTCTAAACTTAAGGTCGTAGTCCAGGAGGAGACCTGACTGCAAAACCTGTCTCAAGGACCCTGAAACCAGGTGACCTGGATAAGTCCCAGTCACCAAAGTTAACTTCCTTGCTTAACCCCTTGTGTCAAAAATATGATTGATCAATGCAAGAGCTTATCCCATGCCCATTGCTTTGTGTTCCTATCCTATAAAAGTTTTATACAGTCTCCCTTCCTGTACATGGTTCAGATCTGGAACTGGCTGCCTCCCTACCTGCACAGAAAGTAAAGGTTTCATTATAAGCTCCTGCTTCTGAGGTGAGTTTTCTCATCTTCCATCCTGAACCCAACAGAGTCTTTGCATTCTATTAGATATCCTGTTCCTGCAATAGTCCCAAAAGGACTAGAAGTTGGCTCTGGACAGTCTGATGATGTGGAGTTCAAGGAGAAGTAAAAGGATATAAAAGTTTCTGCTGTATAATTTTTAATTGATTGACTAAAATGAAACAGTCTTTCCAAGCATTAAAAATTATCTCAGGCAGACTTTAAAACAGAGATATTTGGTTGTATGCATCACAGCTGACTGTGAAGAGTGTGATAAGATACAAGAGAATTAATTTACCTCAGTTATTTCCTTTATTTTTCTGCAATTATGAATGTGAATTTTTATTTCACATGGAAAGGTACTCTGGAAAAAAGTATATCCAGTGGCATAGCTCAGTAGTCAAAGGCACCTGTAGCCAAGCCCAGTAACACAAGTTCTATCCACCAGATCCTCCACATGATAGAAGGAGAGTACCAACTGCTCCAAACCTCTACATGTGCACAGAGGGACACACGCGCGTTGTGCGCGCGCACACACACACACACACACACACACACACACACACACATATATATATTATATATATATATATATATATATATATATAACCTGTAGTAAAAATGTAATTAGCTTTATTGTATTTTATTTGTTTTAAGGTCTATAATAATGCAAAAGAATTATGTTGTCAGGTAATTGCAAAAATGATAAATAAATCACACCACTAGTTAACATGATGCACTTTTTTATAAATGGATCTTATAATTAAAAACATAATTTTATGCCAAATTTATAGAAATGAAGCCACAAATGATTTATAAACATGTCATTAAACAAAATATACAACAAAATTCCTTCATTACATGAAAATATATACTAAAAGCAAAGGTGGCCTTTGGCCTGGGGTGGACCAGCAGCTGGTCTGCTCCTGTGGAAACACTGGATCCTGAGACATCCTAGAGGGACCCACTGCACCTAGAGCAGAGGGTAAGACACCTTGCGCACTACCCCAAACCCCAGAATTACAACTGGGAGCCAGGTGGGGCTTAAGGAACTAGCAGGCACCCAAAGCCCGCCCCTCTGGACTATAACTTCCCTTGCGCCTGGACCCTGGTCCTTTGGCCTGGGGCAGATCAGCAGCTGGTCTGCTCCTGTGGAAACACGGATCCTGAGACATCCTAGAGGGACCCACTGCACCCAGAGCGAAGGCTGGTCTGCTCCTGTGGAAACACTCGGATCCTGAGACATCCTAGAGGGACCCACTGCACCTAGAGCAGAGGGTAAGACACCTTGCGCACTACCCCAAACCCCAGAGTTACAACCAGGAGCCAGGTGGGGCTTAAGAACTAGCAGGCACCCAAAGCCCGCCCCTCTGGACTATACCTTCCCTTGCACCAGGGCCCCGGTCCTTTGGCATGGGGCGGACAAGCAGCTGGGCTGCTCCTGTGGAAACACCGGATCCTGAGACATCCCAGAGGACCCACTGCACCCAGAGCAGAGGAGCAGAGGACACTTAGCAGGTCTGCGCCTGTGGAAACATCTGATCCTGAGACATCCTAAAAGATCTACTGCATCCAGAGCAGAAGGAGCTTAGGATCACAGGAACACAGAGACATCTGGAATCCGAGGAGATCTGACACAAGCAAGATAACTGGAAAGACAGACTCCAGTCAGACACAGTGAGCACAGGTAACACTAGAGCCAACCAGATGGCGAAAGGCAAGTGAAACAGCACAAGCAACAGAAACCAAAGTTACCTGACATCATCAGAACCCAGTTCTCCCACCATAGCAAGCCCTGGATACTCCATCACACAGGAAAAACAGGACTCAGAATTAAAATCACTTCTCATGATGATGATGGAGGATTTTAAGAAGGACATAAGTAAGTCCCTTAAAGAAATACAGGAGAACACAGGTAAACAGGTAGAAGCCCTCAAAGAGAAAACACAAAAATCCTTGAAAGAATTGAAAGAGAACACAGGTAAACAGATAGAAGCCCTTAAAGAGGAAACACAAAAATCCCTTAAAGAATGGCAAGAAAACACAACCAAACAGGTGAAGGAATTGAACAAAACCATCCAGGATCTAAAACTGGAAATAGAAACAATAAAGAAATCTCAAAAGGAGA
Source organism: Mastomys natalensis (assembly GCA_021653895.1). Taxonomy (NCBI): domain Eukaryota; kingdom Metazoa; phylum Chordata; class Mammalia; order Rodentia; family Muridae; genus Mastomys; species Mastomys natalensis. Next base: position 86,054 of record JAJTUV010000534.1, read on the forward strand.
CTACTCTGGAGATAGAAAACATAGGAAAGAGATCAGGAGTCATAGATGCAAGCATCACCAACAGAATACAAGAGATAGAAGAGAGAATCTCATGCACAGAAGATACCATGGAAAACCATGACACAACAGTCAAAGAAAATGCAAAATGCAAAAAGCTCCTAACACAGAACATCCAGGAAATCCAAGATGCAATCAGGAGACCAAACCTAAGGATAATAGGTATAGATGAGAGTGAAGATTCCCAATCTAAAGGGCCGGTAAATATCTTCAACAAAATTATAGAGGAAAATTTCCCCAACCTAAAGAACGAGATACCTATAAAAGAAGCCTACAGAACACCAAACAGACTAGACCAGAAAAGAAATACCTCCCGTCACATAATAATCAAAACACCAAATAAACAAAACAAAGAAAAATACTAAAAGCAATAAGGGAAAAAGGTCAAGTAACATATAAAGGCAGACCTATAAGAATTACACCAGACTTTTCACCAGAGACTATAAAAGCCAGAAGATCCTAGTCTGATATCATACAGATTCTAAGGGAACACACTGCCAGCCCAGACTACTATACTCAGCAAAACTCTCAGTCACTATAGATGGAGAAACCAAGATATTCCATGACAAAACCAAATTTGCACAATATCTTCCCACAAACCCAGCACTTCAAAGGATAATTGATGGAAAACGCCAACACAAGGAAGGAAACTACAACAGAGAAGAAGCATGGAAGTAATCTTCCAACAATCCCCCCAAAAAAAGGTAGCTACACAAACATAATTCCACCTCTAATAACAAAAATACAGGAAGCAGCAATCATTTTTCCTTAATATCCCTTAACATCAATGGACTCAATTCTCCAATAAAAAGACGTAGACTATCAGACTGGATACATAAACAGGACCAGAATTTTGTTGCATACAAGAAACGCACCTCAGTGACAAAGACAGACATTACCTCAGAGGAAAAAAGGCGGGGAAAAAAATTTTTAAAGGGAAAATTTGGTCCAAGAAACAAGCGGGGAGTACCCCTTTCCCTAATATAAATAAAATCGACTTTAAAACCAAAAGTAATCAAAAAAGATAAGGAAGGGACCCCCTTCTTACTCTTAAAAGGGAAAAAATCTCCCAAAGGGAGGGAACTTCAATTTGAACACCTACGCTCCAAAAAGGGACCTTTTAAAAAAAAAAAAAAAAAAAAAAAAATTCCCCCCCAAAAAAAAAGGGGGGGTTTTCCCCCCCTTTTTAAGGGTTTATGGAAAAAAAAAAAAAAAACACCCAAAAAAAAAACAAAAAAAATTTTTTTTAAAAAAATTTTTTTTAAAAAAAAAATTTTTTCCCCCAAAACCCCCCCCCAAAAAAAAAATTAAAAATTTTTTCCCCCCCAAAAAAAAAAAAAAAAAACCCCCCATTAAAACCCCCCCAAAAAAATTTTTTTAAAAAAAAAAGGGGGAAAACCCCCCCTTTTTAAAAACCCAAAATTTTTTTTAAAAATTTTTTTTAAAAAAAAAAAAAAAAAAAAATTTCCTTTAAAAAAAAAAAAAAAGGGGGGGAAAAAAAAAAGAATTTGGGGTTTAAAAAATTTTCCTTTGGGGAAAAAATTTTTAAAAAAAAAAAAACCCCCCCCTTTTTTGGGGAAAGGTTTTTTCCCAAAAAAAATTTTTTTTAAAAAAAGGGTTTTTTTTTCCCAAAAAAAAGGGGGAAAAAAAAAATTTTTTTAAAAAAAAAAAAAACCTTTTTAAAAAAATCCCAAAAAAATTTCAAAAAAAGGGGGGGGCCCTTTTTTTTAAAAAAAAAAAAAGGGGGGGGAAAAAAAATTTTTTCAAATTTTAAAAAAATTTTTTTTTTTAAAAAAAAAAAAAATTTTTTTTAAAGGGGAATTTTTTAAAATTTTCCCCTTTTTTTTTTTAAAAAAAAAAAAATTTTTAAATTTTTAAAAAAACCGCCCCTTTAAAAAACCCCCTTTTTTAAAAAACCCCGGGGGTTTTTTCCCCCCCTTTAAAAATTTTAAAAATTTTTCCCTTTTCCCAAAAAACCCGGGTTTTTTTTTTTTGGGGCCCCCCTTTCTAAAAAAAAAAAAACCCCCAAAAAAGGGGAAAAAAAAGGGGGTTTTTTTTTTTTTTAAAAAAACCCAAAAAAAAAAAAAAAACCCTTAAAAATTTTTTTCCCCCTTTTTTTTAAAAGGGGTTTTTTTTTTTGGTTTTTTAAATTTTTTAAAAAAATTTTTTTTAAAAAAAAAATTTTTTTTTTTTTCCCCCAAAAAACCCCCCCTTTTGGGGGAAAACCGGAAAAAAGGTTTTTAAAATTTTTTTTTTTGGAAAGGTTTTTTTAAAAAAAAGGTTTTTTTAAAAAAAAAAAAAAATTTTTTTTGGGGTTTTAAAAATTTTTTTCCTTTTTTTAAAAAAAAAAACCCCCCCCTTTTTTTTGGGGGAAAAATTTAAAAAAAGGAAAATTTTTCCCAATTTAAAATTTTGAAAATTTTTTTTAAAAAAAACCCCCAAAAAAAAAAGGAAAATTTTCAGGAAAAAAACCCCTTTTTTGGGGTTTTTTTTTAAAAAAAAAAGGGAAAAAAAAAATTTTGGGTTCCCCCTTTTCCCCAAAAAAAAAATTTTTGGGGGGGGCCCCCTTTTTTTTTTTTTAAAACCCCTTTTTTTTTTAAAGGGTTTTTAAAAAAGGGTTTTAAAATTTTATTTTTTGGGGGGTTTAAAATTTAAAAAAATTTTTTTTTTTTAAAAAAAAAAATTTTTTTTTCCCCCCTTTTTTTTTTTTAAAAAAAAAAAATTTTTTTTAAAAAAAAAACCCCCCCCCTTTTAAAATTTTTTTTTAAAAGGGCCCCCCTTTTTTTTTAAAAAAAAACCCCCCCCTTTTTTTTTTTAACCCCAAAAAAAGGGGGGGGAAAAAAAAAAAAAGGTTTTTTTCCCCCCAAAAAAAAAAAAACCTTTAAAAAACCCCTTCCTTTCCCCCCCCCAAACCCCCCCCCCCCCCAAAAACCCCCCCCCCACCCCCCCCCAAAAAAAAAAAACCCCCCCCCCCCCCCCCCCCCCCCCCCCCCCCCCCCGGGGGGGGGAAAAAACCCCCCCCCCTTTCCCCCCACCCAAAAAAAAAAAAAAAAAAATTTAAAAATTTAAAGGTTTTTTTAAACCCAAAAAAAAAAAAAAAACCAAAAAAAACCCGGGGAAAAAAAAAAACCCCCTTTTTTAAAAAACCAAAAAAAAAGCCAAAAAAAATTAAAACAAGGGGTTTTTTAAAAAAAAAAGGTTTTTTAAAAGGGGGGAAAAAATTTCCGAAAAAAAAAAAAAGGAAAAAAAAAAAAACAGGAAAAAAAATTTTTTAAAAAAAAAACACGGGGGCCCCCAAAAAAAAAATTTTTTTAAAAAAAGGGAAAAGGGAAAATTTTTTAAAAAAGGTTAAAAATTAAAGGGGAAAAAAAAAAGGGCCCCCCCCCCCCGGGGGGTTTTTAAAAAACCCCCCCCCGGGCGGGGGGGAAAAAAATTAAAAAAAAACCAAATTTTTTAAAAATTTCCCAAAAAAAAAACCCCCCCCCCTTTTTTTAAAAAAAAAAAAAAACCCCGGGAAAAAAAAAACCCCCCAAAAAAAGGAAAAAAATTTTTTTTAAAATTTTTAAAAAATTTAAAAAATAAAAACCAAAAAACCCCTGGGCCCCTTTTTTTAAAGGGAAAGGACAAAAATTTTTCAAAAACCCCAAAAAAACCCCCTTTTAAAAAAAAAAAAAAAAAATTTTTTTTTGGGGAAAAAAAAATTTTAAAAAAAATTCCCCCAAAAAAAAGGGAAAAAAAAACCCCCCTTTTTTTTTTAAAAAAAAAAACCCAAAAAACCCAAAACCCAAAAAATTAAAAAAATTAAAAAAAAAAATTTGGGGGGGGGAAAAAACCCCCTTTTTAAAATTTAAAAAAAAAGGGGCCAAAAGGGAAAGGGAAAAAAAAAAAAGGAAACCTTTTTTTAAAAAAAATTTTTTTTTTAAAAAAAAAATTAAAAAATTTTTTTTGGGGGGCCCCCGATAAAATTTTAAAGGGGGGGAAAAAAAAAAAAAGGGGCCCCCCAAAATTTAAAAAAGGGGGGGAAAAAAAAATTTGGGGAAAAAAACCCCAAAAAAAAAAAAAAAAAAGGGGGGGCCAAAAAAAAAGCCCCCCCGCCAAAACCCCCCTGGGGTTTTTTGGGGGGGGGGGGGTTTTTTAATCCTTGGTCCCATGAAGGCTGGACGTCTGGGGGGGGGAATACTCGAGGGTGGGGAGGTGAGGTACAGGGGAGGGTGGGTGGGGGTACACCAACGTGGAGGCAGGAGGAGGGGGGAAGGGATAGTGAGTTCCTGGGAGGGAGGGGGAAATGGGATAAGGAGAGAACATCTGAAATGTAAAAAAAAAATTTCCAATAAAAAAAAATAAATAAATAAGAAAAAGTAGATGTTACATTTTGTGACTAGAAACTAATAAAAATTAAAATTAGAGTTCATTTATTAAAAAAAAAAAAGCAAAGGTGACTTATGGTATAATTTTTTTTAAATCTTGTAATATCCCATTTGTTCTGGTCCTTTCTGTTTTGAAGTGTAAGCATATATCAGTATTTAATAAAACACAAACATTTAATAGATACAAGCTTATTGCAATTATATATTTCTTCTTGTGTGAGTTATCATAGATTGTGTTTTTCATGCAGACAAAGTTATTCACAGAATTCTTTTTTTATCCCTTTAGTATCCATGGGATCTACAACAGTGTTCTTCATTTCATTTCTGATACTGACTTTTTTCTTTCATTCTCTTCTCTCTACTCTCTGTGATATATATATAGATATAGATATAGATATAGATATAGATAGATATAGATATAGATATAGATATAGATATAGATATAGATATAGATATAGATATAGATATAGATAGATAGATAGATAGATAGATAGATAGATAGATATTGATTGTTATGGCTCCTAGATTTTTCAACTTGATTACTATTTATATTAATTTACTTTTTCTCATAATATTTATTTTCTAGTTATTTTTCTTTATTTTTTAAAAATTTTATATTACATCTTGTTTCTGATTTCTTAGCATAAAAGTAAATTTCTTTTGCTTATTATGATTAATTGATTGTGTTATATCATAATCTTTCCTGTCTTAACAAATTGGTTTATCTATCTATGAACCTATTTATTTATTTATTTATTTACCTATATATTTTACAATTTACTATGATGCTTAGTGTTTTTACTATACAACTAATTGAATATACTTCAAAGTAAATTTATTATTAAAAAATAATAGACAAATCATACATCCCATTAAAAATTTGCTTTGCCAGTCATCTTACTGAAAGAATAAAAAATTTACATAGATATTGGGAACATTAAGCAACACTCAAAACTCAGCAGCCAAATATAAGAATGAACAATATGATTTGAAATTGGACACAACTCATAATGAAGCTATTCACCAGAAGTACTAATGGATAAATGGCACATAAAAAGATGTTCAACTGTATTAGTTCTCAGTGCAGCATAATCAGATCCTGGTGACATATTACAACACACATGTCAAAATCGCTAAAAGGAAAAGTAGGTCACAGTGCACAATGTTAAATAGTATATTCAAAACCTGCCTCTTAGCCATTTTTGTTGGGATGTAAAAAAGTTAATAACCATCTTGAAAATACGTTTGCATTTCTTTTAAGCACTAAACACAAACAATACATTCTTAAGTAAGTAGCATTCAGCAATAACATCTTGATGTATTTATCACAGAAAAATAATATATGTCCAGAAAACACCTGCTCCTCACTTTTACAATTTCTTCATTGATATTTGTCATAAAGTAGAAATAGCCAATATATTCTTTAATAATTTATTGGATGTATAAAGTGTTGCACACACATATCATGGATTTTGTTCATCAATATAAAGGATGAACCATTGGTATATGCAACCACTCAGATAGGTGTGTAGGCCCAGTAGAAAATTATCATTAGGACATAATCAAAATGAAATAAGAATTACACTACTGGCTCCCATGGACTAAAGATAGTATGTGAGAAGGTGATTGATAAAAATAGCCCCAAGAGACTTTTATACCAAAGCAGTGGTTATGTATTTGAACATGAATTTGCATGGGCCATAAAATACCATAGAAATATAACTGCACATATCAATGCCCATTTCATGGTTTTAATTTTAATGATAATTAAAGAAATCATAATTTTGGAACACTAATGTAAAATAAATAGCACCTCCTTACAGTGTCTTTAAACCTTCTCGTGAATCTGAAATTATTCACGAACATTTTTATTAAAAATAGTTTTTAAATGAGCTCTATTATGATTTTGATTTCCTATTGTCCAACTCTTCATAGATTCTCCACTCTTCTACACCTTTTCTTTCTGTCTGCATTAAGATTAAATAGGTATCTAATTATACTACTACTAATAATAGTAATAATAATATAAAATTAGAATAAAAACAAACCAGAGTAGTACACAACAAACAGGAGAAAAAAGACCAAAGAAAAAGCTCAAGAAACACTTATAGATACCGAGATAGACACAGAGAAATTCTATTAGAAAACAGAACCAAAAAATATCATATATATCAACAGGACCTGTTAAACAAACAAACAAACAAATAAACACAAAAGCAAAATGAAACAAAAAACCTGACAAAGCATTGTAAGACAAAGAATCTCAAGAACATTTACAGATGACTGAAAAAGATAAGAATCTCTAATTTATCACCTGATAAAACTTGTCAAACTTCTCCTGAAAAAAGTCCTTGTATAGAACAAGCCGGTAATGACAGTGATTCATCAACTGTGTTTCATAACACACACAAATTAGGAGCAATAACATTTAATGTGAATTTTGTATTGCACAGTGTGATGGCATAGTATGTTAAATCAAATTTTATATGATTGGTTATTTTACAGTCCAATGTTAGGTAATATTCACAATGCACTGAGGCTTACAATATTTCAGGCAAATTCCAGTCACTATTTTATTGCCTACATTTTACATACAACTGAACAAAACAAGAAGCAGCATAAATTTTTCCAGAATAGTGTTCAAATGTAATGCACATTTGGAAGACTTAATTCAATTTGTCTTTAAGTCATAATCACTATTGATACATGGAAAACCACAGACAATTTTGTGTTTGCACTCCATAGGTCAGTCATATGCAGTAACACAAAATAGATCCATTTCATAACATTACTAGAAAATATTAACTAATGACTTGGAAACTGAGCTAATCCTCCTGTTAATCAAGCTTAGGAGAAAGATTGAGCCTGATTTCTTCTTTGTGCTGAAGCCCAGGATTAAATAGACTTCAGTGTAAAGTTGAGCTTGGCCCCAGCTAATTCTAAGTAAAGAGGATGACAACCAGTGCCTTCTCTGTAGCAGCTAGTACACCCCACACTCCAGCAAGTATTCATAGTGACCTTGGAAGCTACCTTACCAGGGAGGCTCACAATCTTCTTTTGAATAATGATAATAATTTTATAAAGTCATCTTTGATATCCTCAGTAGAATAAATCTTGGGTTGATGATAATTAGTCTTTGAAGAAAGTAACTACTAAAGTTCATTTAGAAAAAAAGATCAAAAAAAAAAAAAAAAGATCAGTATACTATACCATGTATTAGACATATACTTCTATGGTCAACTGCATCAGCAAATATCCATCTCAGATACTTCTAATTTCTGAAGGTGAATGTCTTTCATATTGTGTAACTCAGGTCATCTGACAAGTATATCCTGTGTGAATATTGTTTTTAACATGCTACAGGTCTAGGCTCCCAGTTTGTCATCTATAAACCTTGACATTAAGAATAATATACAATATATTATATCAACATCTTCTCACAAGTCAATGCTGTAAATATCTTTACTTCATGAATAAGCCTCTCACAATTGTTTGCCCTTTTAATATGGTCTCCATTTGATTCTTGTCATATAGTCTACTAATTCTGTTATTTTAGATTTGGCAATATCATTATCTAATGTTTGACAACATTTTCAACTTCATCGTGTAGTCCTCCAAAAAAGTTCTAACTTATCAGGACATTTAATTTCTTGTGAAGCTATTTTCTTTTTCTCAGCCAACCAGATGCTGCTTGGATTTGTGTTCAACAGTTTAGTACCCAAAACACCCTGTACTCCATTCACCATAAGTGCCTTCAACATTCTCATCCTTTATATTCCTTACAATAACTCAATGAATTCAACAATAAAGCCAATTTCTTATATTTTTGGTTCTGAGCCTAGCCTTAAATGACTGAGCCATCTCTCCAGCCCTAAAGCCAATTTCTAATTCACAACTCTAGTTTTTGAGTATATTGCTTAATATTTTAGTAGTCAATTAAATTAGCAATTTGCTTCATTAGAAATCATAATGTCTGGAAAACTCTTTAACTCCATGCCTTATTTTTAATTGATTTTTTCTTCATGTTTCTTTTTTGGCATTTTTGTGTATTTTAGATACTTCTCTCAGATATGTAGCTGGCAAAGATGACTTGAGTGTCCTTTCTTACAATTCGGTGATTATTTTATGTGTCCCTGGATATCACCCTGCCCTTTTACTGACTCTAGAATAATCCACTTACAAACTCCCCACCACTTCCCTAGTTAGTGAAAGTATAAGAAGGCTTCGTGGACATACTTTCACTCTTCAGAATTCAGGGTTTTCCAGTTTTAGCCCCATACCTGTCTTAGTTCAATATAGTTTTAGCCAAAGACATACATGTCTACTAAAATAATAATTTTTCCATGTATTTATTTATTTAATTTATTCACTTTAAGTCAGGATCTCAGTCCATCCTCTCCTCCCAGTTCCCCCCTCACCAGCTCCTTCCCCAACTCCTCTTTCCCTCCCCTCTGAGAAGGGGGATCACCCCAGCCCCATATCAACCCACCCTGGCCCATCAAGTCACTGGAGGACTATCATATCCTTGCCCAGTTAGGGGAAAAGGATCAACAGGCAGAGAACAGAGCCAAGGATAGCAGTCCTTCCAGGTTTTGAGGGACCTGTATGAAGATAGGAGCATAGTTTAACTGTCCTTTGAGAGGCACCATCCAGTAACTGACTAAAACAGATACAGAGGGACATAAAGGGGATTGGAACTCTACAAGAGGGCCAACAGAATCAACTAATCTGGACCCTTAAGAGCTCCCAGAGACTGAACCACCAAAGAGCATACATCACTGACCTAGGTCCTCAATACATATGTATCAAAATACTGATTTATGTTTACTCTCGTCTCAATGACTTCAATTTAGTATATTTTTTTGCTTTAAAACATGTTCATAATATCTACTATTCAGAATCATTAGCAATTTTAATTTCCATCATAGGAAGGATTTTAAATATTGTTACTAATTTTCTGTTGTACTTTATTCCCTTCAAGTTTCAACCCTACTTACCTTCCAATGAGGCAATTTTTAAATTCTCTACAAATTCTTCTTGTCCAGCATTAATTCATAATAATATGTTTCTTTCTTTATTTCAATATTTCCTCACTGCAATTGCCATTATAGAGATTATGTGATACTTTCTTCTTGGTCAATTTGATGAAAAGTCTTTTCTTTCTAACTATAACATTGCCTTGGACTTCTAGACGTGTTATTTTGCTTGCTGTGGTTCCTTGTTATTGATCTCCTCTGTTTTCATCTCTAAAGCACTGGTGTTTCATAAGAGTTTCCTTTGTTCTTTCATGTTCTGAACTACAATTCTCTTTGATTATCTCTTTACACCCTTATGTGTTGAATTACCATCTACTAGCTGGTGACTCAAATATCAGGGCCCTTTTCTTTTTCTGAAAAATTTCTATGGCAGACAATATATTATCAACATTTATTTCTTCTCCAAGTTTATCTCAATGGAAAAGACAATGACTCAGAAGCCAAATACCTTGGACTTAATTAAAAGATTCTCTATTCCATATTTTAAGAGAATAGGCTCATTACTTATTTATATTTAAATTTCTTCACTGATAAAATGTGAAAACAATGGTGCAACAATAATGCTGTTTAAAGACTATATTAATATATGCATAACACTAGGAAGAATATCTGACTATATAAACTCTTTAATAAATATTAGTTCTTGCTAATGCTGTTAGGGAAGAAAACAAAACATAATCTGTATTCCCTCAGTATTAGTTTAACTTCATTCTGTAAGCAGTGATTAGTTTAAAAACTCACTATTTATAAATGTGTGTGAGAACAGCTAGGATAGTCTTAGAAGGAATTCTACATAGTTCCCAGTGTAAGACAGCACTGTCACTTTATTTATTTATTTTTATTTATTTATTTATTTATTTATTTTATTTATTTGGTTTTTCGAGACAGGGTTTCTCTGTATAGCCTGGGCTGTCCTGGAACTCACTCTGTAGACCAGGCTGGCCTCGAACTCAGAAATCCACCTGCCTCTGCCTCCCAAGTGCTGGGATTTAAGGCGTGCACCACCACCGCCCGGCAGCACTGTCACTTTAAAGCAAAGATTTTCTGAAGTTTACACTGAATATAAATATCAAGAGCATACTATCACTGAGCTAACTCTTGATAGCCAAAACACTCGAGTTGCTCCCTCTGAACTTCAGTCCTAGAATTAAGAATAAAGATGAAGATACTACATCTGCCTGTACCACATAGTGAAAAGCAGGACATCCCAAGCTATGTAATAGAAGTCCTATTATTTCTATAATGATTATTTGCAGATATTGACAAATAGGGAAGAAAGGTGAGTTTGTTAGTACCCCTCTTAATTATAACATAATTAAATCTAACTACTAAAAATGAATTTCCACTACAATCACAATATATATGTCTGCATATGGAGAATATAGAAAAGATCCGGATGACAAGAGAGATATTTCAGCAAAATCTTGATAATTATGGTAACAGTTTCCTTCAATTGTTGGATATTTAGTCCAGTCTGGCATTATTGTTGGTTTGCTTTAATTGTAGCCATTAAATATAATATCTGCCTTGACCTAACAGTGCTGAAAACATAAAATGTAACTACATTTGAAAAATCATTTGTGACTCTTAGACTTTTAAAAACCCATTAAAATCTAAGCTTGTTAGTCTCTGTTTTATAACTTGATATTAAAGAAAATGTTCATGTTTTCCCATTTTCTTTTACCTAAAATGTATTGTTATAACACTTTTCAATGCTTCTTCACCATGGAATCTGTTCTTCTTTGTGTATGTTTCTAATTCTAGTAATGAATATGTAAGATGCCACTCTAGTCTTGGCAAGTCTTTGATTCTTAACTCCTACTTAGTTCATCTTCCATAGATTCTTTATGAATAACTAAAATTTCCATGAAACCATAGGACCTCAGAACATAATGTTACAAAAAAGATGTTAGATGCAAAATATCACATTGTGAATATCTACAGTGACAGGAAGCAAAAAGCACTTGACAGCTACCTGCTATCAGACATACAAATTTTGTTTACTCAGAATGATAAGATGGGAACAAAATGAACTACAGGAGCAGCAAATGTTCGACTCCATGATTAAGGACATGGGTACATGATGAGCTGACCAAATTCCTTGTTACGTTAAGACTTTAGCAGCTTTTGGAGTAGATGATTATTACTATTTCCATTGCTGCACAGGAACTCTGGGTCCAGAAAGGCTGACGTGTTGTGGAAGTCACAAGTTTCCTATAAGCAGTGCTGAGACCGGATTCAGGTCATCTGCCTCCATGAAACAAGAACAAAATCACTGAGAGTAGTGATATAAACCAGGAAAGCAGAGCTCTGCAGAACTTAATAAAGGAGATTCACTGGGCTTTTCGAATAACCCATAATGTCATTTCCGAAGGTTTGTCTGTGCCTTTTTATTCTGTCTTTATTGCAAATGCCATACTTAGATTCTAATCATAGAATTTAATTCATAAAGGAGGAAGGAAAAATAAACCTCACACAATGCCTGTGTTCCAACTAGCCAGCATTTCAAACAAAATAGAAAAGTGCTTATATAAAACATTATATTATTGCACTAATATAAAATAGATAAAATGTAATGTAAGACTCAAATTTTTAAAATAACTTTACTTAAAAAATCTTCAATAACTGCTACAGATTTCAATATGTATATAAACTTTAATAATATGTATCACTATGTGACAACCAGGTTTGACAAGCATGTCTTAAGCATAACTTTTATGATTGTAAAAACAAGAAAGTATTATGTCTGAAGACAAAATTTACTGCACATACTCAGTTGCATACTGTGCATTAATTTAAACTAGAAATAAGCCATTGGGTGACTTTATTTATCTGCTGGGGATTAAATCTAAGGTCTCATGTATTCTAAATATATATTCTACAACTGAGTTGTATTTGCATCTCCTAAAATTTTTCTATGTATATTTAAGAAAAACATTTAAGAATGAATGTGTCCTTCAAGCAAACTGAATAAACTGATAAAACACCAAACTAATAGTGCAATAACTTATCTAGATTAACATATGATTTTTTTCTTTTTTTTTTTTTTTTTTTTTTTTTTTTTTTTTTGGTTTTTCGAGACAGGGTTTCTCTGTATAGCCCTGGCTGTCCTGGAACTCACTCTGTAGACCAGGCTGGCCTCGAACTCAGAAATCCGCCTGCCTCTGCCTCCCAAGTGCTGGGATTACAGGCGTGCGCCTCCAACAGACGGCTACATATGATTTTTCTAACTGAATAAGTTTCAACTATTCAACACTAATAGGAAAAGAAACATTTGGCTAACATACATCTGCAATTTGTCCTTTGACTTCCTACAAAGAAACTTTTGCTGAAATCCTACATGAGCATCCATACTTTATATCAAAGCTTTGAAACATCTAAATATTTCCTTTAAAACATTAGAAATAACAAATATGGATAACATAGATTACATTCAAAATGACTTTTGATCATATTCTTTTGTTAAGTGTTAAGTGAGGTTTTGTAATTTTACTCTTTGAAACTATTTTTTTAAAGTCAGATTGCTATACTTTTAACTTTAAAGTAGAAAATTTATTTGTAACCATGACTTTTAAATATATATTATTTTTAACTGTTTCAAAGAAACAATATTGTTATGAAAGTGTTATTACTTCATAACTACATGAACTATATAGCTACATAATTTCATAAGTATAACAAATTATAACTTTACTGTTAGATATCAGACAGAATAGTTCATGGGTTATTGAATATTGATTTGAATACAAATTTAAAGTATTAATTATGACTTATTGAATGATTACAAAATATAACCTCCAATAAAGTTGCTCTTACATTGCAAGGGTCTTCACAATCATCGTAAAATAACAAAATTATGTTGAACTGATTTTAGTATATATGGAAACACAGCAGAATCTGGATAGCCAAAACAAATTTGAACAACAAAACGACAATCACCATCACAGATGTCAAATAAAGTGATAAAAGTGATATTATAGAAGAAACACAATCAAAATACCATTATACTACCTAAGACAGACAAACTGACAAATGGAATAAAATTAGGATACACTTGAAAGGCACGTGACTTTTGACAAAGAAGGCAATAATATATAATGAAGAAAAATGATCATCTTCAACATACAGTGCTACTAAAAGTAGATAATTACATGCAGAAAAATGAAAATAGACTGTTTTCTTTCACCCTGAACAAAATTAAGCATAAGACCTAGTACCATGTGCTGAGATTTTGTCTTTTGCTATGTATTGCAATCCTAAGTGTCAGCCCCCAAGACCTGGTTGTCCTAGTGACAAGAGAGTCAGCATGTAGGTCCAAGTGACAATATATGCCCTTGGCCCAAGTTATTTCTGATTGGTAAATAAAGACGCCAATAACCAACAGCTTGACAGAAGAGACATATGTGGAATTTAGGATTCCCAGGCATGGGGTGAGAGGAGAACCACAAAAAAGAGAAAGAAGATGAAGGAGCAAGAAGAAGACACAAGTGTTAGCAGTCAAAAAGCATGGCCCTGAAGGCTGGCCAATTGGAGTTAAAAGCATCCCAGATGAAACAATGAATAATAACTGAGGGTTATCGATAGAAAATTTATTTTAATAGCATAGAGAGTAGATATCTGCCCAGCTCTTGTGCTGTTTAAAGCTTATTGTAAATAATAAAAGTGGTGTGTGTTTTATCTGGCAACTAAATGGTCAAAGGTGAGGAAGAAACTTGGGATTTGGATTAAACATTTCTAAAACAACCATGAATCAGATAACAAAAAAATTAGTGAATGTCCTTCAAGTTATTAGAACAAGAAATGACTTTCTAAGCATGACCCATAGTGTAAATACTAAGACTAACAATTTAAAATTAGAATCTCATTAAACAAAAACTTATTGTACAGCAAAGAATATTAACCAATGAGCAAAACAGCAGGCTAAAGAATAGGAAAAATGTTTACCAGTGTACATGTGATGGTCTGTATCTAAAACATACTAAAAACTAAGTAAAAATTCCTAAATATAAAAAAGTAACAACCTGTTTTTAAAAAAAAAAATGGGGCACAGATCTAAACTAAGAGTTCTCAAAATACAAAAGGCTGAGAAATGATTTTAAAATATGTCTAGTCTCCTTAGTTAACATAGGGAAATGAAAATTGTAACTACTCTAAGATTTACTTTTTGTAAATATAGTCAGAATGGCTAAGACAATAAACTTAACAAGGGTAGGAATGGATGTACGGAAAAAGATGTACTTATTTACTGCTGTAAAGAGTAAATATTGGTGAAGCCTGGATGAGAACCAGTATGTATATTTTTTTCAAAAGCTAGAAATAGTCTGTCTTGAAAGACAGAAGATTGAAATGAGTTTTGCATACCAAAGTATAAAGGATCCAGGTTTTATGTAATGGTTGCTTTAGTGCAATCACAAAATGAATAGATTATCCTTTAGCTTATAATGCATATAGCCTGAGAAAAGTTCATGTGGACTGATCAGTTTAGAAAAACAGGCTCCAATAGTTGATAAATGATGAAATAGCCTTTTTTGTATTTGATTTTCCAAAGTTGTTACTTTGAGAGTTCTATAAAAATAAATTGCTTTGTAGAAAGAATAAAAGCAAAAGAATGACTACAAGCTAAGAATATTTTCTTGACACAACATGGATAGCTGAACATATTAAGTCACAGTAGTAGTGACAACACTTACATTCTACTTGACATTACCCCCTTCCAGACCTCCCTTCCTCAGGTCTTCATTTCATTCCCTTTCCCTTCACCTTCGATAGGGTACTACCCTCTCCTCCCTCTCCAGGTATCACCCTTCCCTGGGACCTCAAGTCTCTGTAGGATTAGGCATATCCTCATCAACTGAGGCCAGACAAGTTAGTCCTTTGTTATATATGTGCCAATGACCTGGGACTAGCCCGTGTATGCTCTTTGGTTGATGGCTTAATCTCCAGGATCTCCCATGAGTCTAGGTTTCTTAACACTGTTGGTCTTCCTATGGGGTTGCCATCCTCTTCATCTCCTTCTATGGTTACCCTAACTGTTCCATAGGGGTCCCAGACCTCAGTCTAATGGTTGGCTGTATGTATCTGAATCTGTCTAATTCAGCTGCTGGTAGAGGACAGCCATGTTAGGCATCTGTCTGTAAGCACAACATAGCATCAGTAATAGTATCAGGCTATGGTGCCCTCTAATGGACGGATCTCAAGTTGGGCTGAAGACCTTTGCAATTTCAATTCAGGAAGAATATCAGCATGGAAAAAGGAGTTGGACTTAAAGTCTCACCCATAATTAAGAACTATTGGCAATTGATTACTGCTGGGAAAGGCAGTCAGATTTCCGAACGTGGTATCTAGTAGGTTGATCATGCTCCATTGGCCATTTACTCTGTTGGCCATTTACTCCTGGGCATGAAGCTTACCCTTAAGAGTAGTTTGTTTTCCCAAAGACACTTCCTTAGAGGAAGTTTTCTTTTTCAAGCTATCAATTGGAGATAGCTTCTGTGTTGTGGATGCGTGTATGTATGTCCACTTCTTTCTAGCTTTAGGAGTCCATCTGGGGCAGACTTCTGCAGGTACTTTCATGCCACTTCAATCTCTGTGAGTTTGTATGTGTGTCAATCTTGTTGGTTTAGAGGCTCTTGTGTCCTGGGTATCCTCCATTACCTCTGACATTTATGAATTTTCTGCCTACATGTCCTCAGGATTCCCTGAGTCCTAGAGGGAAGAATTTGATGGAGACATCCTGTTTAGGGATAAGTGTTCAATTTTGACTTTGGTAAATACTTACAAATTCGCAATAAGTGCATTAGAGTGAAAGAACAGGCTACTCTAAAGTATTTCTGTATAGAAATAACTTAGTAACCTTTATTAAAATTAAGTCACTAGGGAAGACTTGTTAGAAGAAATGACATTTAAACTGAGAAGTACAGAAAAAGTAGATATTAGCTGGTGAGAAATGACAGAATAGTAAGAAATAACAGGTCTCAAATGGAGGGTGATTGAACAGTAAATTCCATTACAACAGTCTCACAAAGGGACATATGTTCTGTAAGTAGCCTAAATGTGTACCCTACAAACAAAATATGTTATTAAATTGATATTTGACATTTAATATCATCTGCAAGTGCTCTGTCTGAATGGTCCAGGACTTACTTAAGCTTGATTTGATTCTTTGTGATTCCCAAGGTAGCTTAGAGTTCTTTTGTTTATGGCGTCTTTACATCATATTATGAAATGAGCGAACACTAAAATATACTTATCTTTCATAGTAAATAATCTAAGTAAATATTTAATAGATTCATCTTTGAATGTGGTTATTACCAGCTATCCAGGTAATCAAATTAGGTCACATATATCAACATGGTGAATATTATCCTCACAATTGAAACAGCTACATAGAACAATTGTTTTAAAAATACAATTAAGGAATACAGAGAATATACATGGTTGCATGTATCAACAATCCCCACATTTGAGAGGTGGTAATGTTAGTGTCTGGAATTACTGGTCATTCTAAGCCATATAGTGAATGAGTGCAAGGCTAGATCACAAGAGACACTGTCTAAAGAACAAAGAAACAGAAAAAACAACAGCAATCACACAAACAAATTGAGAAAAACAAATACCAAATTCCATTATAATATGTGAAATCTCGATAAACTTTCAAATAATAAGTAAAATGAAAGAAAAGTTTTTGATTTCTGTGGCTAAAGTCAAGCCAAAACAAGACTAAAGCAGGCAAACAAACAAAACTACCAACAAAGAAATAAAGTTTTAAAAGGAATTGACAGTAAAGGCTACACCAGACTGATCTTGACATAAGTTCACTTAGAGTATACTATGCTTTGAGTGAAGAAATATATTCTAATGGAGACAAATATAAAAGTAAAATCCTAAATGTAGTAAAATCTAATTAAAGGGAGACATTCTACAAGGGAGTTCATACCCAATGGACTCAAGAAAGTTGGGGGCCAGAAAGCCATGCAACTAGGGGAGCCAGTCCAGAGCAAAAGTGAGACTCAAGACATGTCCAAACCTTGAAAATTTTGTCCTAAAACCTGCAGAATATAGAACTGGACCAAGGACCTCCTCTCCCACCTATGCCCGACAATGCCATTCTCCCCTACACATACAGCTGGAGCCATGGGTCCCTCCCTATGTGCTCCCAGGCTAATGGTTTAGACCCTGGGAGCTCTGGTTGGTTGGTATTAAGAACAACATGCATACTTAACAAGTTGGTTTCTGGCAAAGAAAACTAGGTGACATGCAGAAGCATATTGGCTGCACAGTCTACTACAGCAGCTCCCAGGCTGTGATTTGAGACCCCTTTGAGAATTTCATATCAGATATAATGCATATCAGATATTTATAACTGTAGCAAATTTACGAAGTAGCAATGAAGTGACTTTATGGTTGGGGCTTACCACAACATGAGAAATTATACTGAAGAGTTGTAGAGTTAGAAAATTTGAAAACCACTGCTAAAAAAATCCCAATACTCTCACTCAGCAATGCAACATCAAAATGTGAAAATAAGCATTTGCATTGTTATTCTGAATATAAAAGATATAGGATAGGTAGACACAAGTAGATATATACAACTCCTTAAGATACATATAAATTACAATTGAATGTAGTTGGGAAGACTACATGTTAATCAACAATATAATAACTTTGTTTATCTGCTTATAATGAAATATACATGTATTTATGTATTGATAGAGTATTAGACAAAGGACAACGTTCCTATCATTACAAACTCAATTTTACTAAGTCTATATACAAAATATAATGTCAGATACAGAAAACTGTGGTGCTGAAAACCACATCAAAATATTATTTAATCTTGAATTTAGAATAATTTTCATGACCTCCTTAATGCTGTAAGTCTGTGGGAGTGAATAAACTTTGTAGGCAGAAGGAAATCCAATCAGTTTCTTGTAGAAATATTTGGTAGTGTTATCTTAAACACAGCAAAAGATTGAATGGCTACAAGACAACCAAGAAGTGGCAACCCTAGATAAAATAGATAACTAATACTTTATCATAGAATACCACAGAAAGTTGGTCAAAGACACTGCTAATCTGACATATAACTTTTATTACTTTTTTGAGATCACAATAAAATTATAACCATTTCTCTATGTTTTCCCTTCCAAACTTTTCTCTTTCATCTTTCAAATTTATTGACCATTCTTTCACTAACTGTATCTTACATGCATGTATGCAGAAACAGATTCACAGCTAAATATTATTTGCTAATTTTGTATGTTACTTTTATGTAGTGTTTTGATGGACTGTGGTACCTTGTGTTATAAAATTTAGAAGTTGTTTAGATACTAAGCAACTGAAATAGTACTAGAAGAGATGATGGTTTTGGCCAGTAAAAAAGGGTAAAAGGTAACTTGAACATGCATTTTAGATGTCCTCTGTTTGCACAGTCCATGGGATTTGCACGTTAATTTGCTCTTGAAGTTGAATCAGATGTGGAATCTGCCTTTGAGTGGATGGATAGATGTTGATATCCTTTAAACAGAAGATTTATGCTGTGGAGAGAATCATGTTTTAAGTGCTTAAAATTCAAAGTTAAAAATCTTGCTATGTCAAGCTTGAAATGCAGTTATTTTCCAAGTGAATTGGTCATCTCAAATAATGGATTTCTCAATTTTCGATTTAAGACCAAGGTCAGGGATGGTTAACACACATTGGAATTCATTAGTGCTGAGATAGTGTTTTGTTTCATAAGCCACATGGGGCCAAGAGAGGAATAAGTAAAAATTTGAAAGGAACAAGGAATCACACACCCTGCACTAAGGCTCTATAAACGTTTACCATTTTGAAATATACAGAAAGTAGAGGCCATGACTTCTTTTTTTGTTTAAAACTTCATTGAACATGAGAAGAGGCCTAAAGCATGATCAGAAGGAAATTAAGACAGTACTGTGCCTTTAAAAGTATCTGAAACCTGTGTTTTCAGAAACAGAGTAATACATTTTAATGAAGGCTAATGAATATTCAATAAAATGAGTAGTTATAAATTAACAGTCAAATTTAGCTACAAAGATATATTTGCTAACCAAGATAAAGTTATTTTTAAAAAGGGTCCCGAGGAAACAATCTTTTTGAGTGAAGCAACCCAGGGACAGAAAGACAAAGTCATATATTTCTTCTCATTTGTATCATTCCATATACATGTATGTGACTATGAACTGGGTAATAATTTTGAAATGTTACTCTATATAAAATTAATGGTGATAGCTGTATTTTTATTTATTTAATTTTAAAGGTGTATTTTATTTTTAATTATTCTATCTCTGAGTGCTTATATATGCATAAGTACAGGTGCTCCCAGAAACCAAAGGTATTGTGTCCTACAATTGTCAGTACAGGGGGATGTGAGTGCTGATTTGAGTATTGAACTCAGGTCCTCTATAAGAGCAGAATGTGCTTATAACATGGACCTGTTACTCAAGTCCTTATTCACAGCTTGAAAGTAAAAATATTAGTTATTCTAAATGCAATCCTGTATGACAAGTGTCATATTTTTCACATAAAATATTATTCAACCATAATGACATATAACCAGATCAATTATTAACTTCAATGAATAGATAAAATATTTCTAAAAAGAACTCATGTAACTCATAAATAGTACATATAATCAATAATAGCTTAGATAATCAACAATTTGACCATTTCTTGGGAATGTTGCATGCACCTTTCCTCTTAGGAAATGAGATAAGAAATTCAGGAGTGACAGGGAATGAAGATATAATGAATAATCCAATGAAGGTACAAAATTGTGCATCTTTATAAAGTTACAAACATCACCGACTATAAGTTAGCTTTGACTAAGATGCTCTCTAAACAGTGCTAATATTAACTTGGATCAATACGTCCAGAGAATACACACTTCACAGAACAGAAGGTTTACCAACACCAAACACATTGATAAAATAAAAAAAAATGAAGATATGGAAAATTTAGAGCCCATTAATATTATGGAAATGAATAAATGCTAGAGTTGTTTTTGACAACTTGTTGCCACACTATGTCAATGTATAATTATTTATTTCTTGCTGAGTGTTTAACTAAACCATTGTCAAATTAGATATTGGTAGTTCCATTGGAATATAAATGATGCAAAATACCTCTATTATCATTTTAATATTTAGGAGAGTTAAGGGTTTTTTTTTCCCTCTTCATCATCTTTTTTTTTAATTGGATATTTTATTTATTTACATTTCAGATGTTATCCCCTTTCCTCATGCCCCCCCAGAAACCCCTTATACCTTCCCTCCTCCTGCTACTTCTATGAAGATGTGCCCCAACCCATTGACCCACTGCCTGCTCCCTGCCCTTGAATTCCCCCACACTGGGGCATCCAGCCTTCACAGGAACAAGACTCCTCTCCTACCAATGCCTGTCAAGGTCATCCTCCACTACATATGCAGCTGAAGCCTTGGGTACCTCCAAAAATGTTCCCAGGCTGACAGTTTAGAGGCTGAGCCCTCTGGTCAGTTGGTATTGTCACTCTTCCAATGGGGCCGCAAGCCCCTTCAGCCCCATCAGTATTCTTTCTACCTCCACCATTGGGAATACCAGGATCAGTTCAATTGTTAGCTGCAAGCATCCACCTCTGACAGAGCCTCTCAGGCGACAGGTATATCAGGCTCGGTCAGCATGCACTTCCTGGCATCCACAACCGTGCCTGCATATGATGACTGCACATGGGCTGGATCCCCAGCTAGGGCAGTCTCCAGATGGCCACTCCTCCAATATCTGCTCCACACTTTGTCTCCTTACTTGTTCCCATGAGTATTTTGTTACTCCTTCTAAGAAGGACCTAAGCACCCATACATTGGTCTTTCTTCTTCTTGAGCTTCATGTGGTCTGTGAGTTTTATCTTAGGTATTGTGAGCTTTTGGGCTAATATACTCGTATCAGTGAGTGCATACCATGTGTGTCCTTTTGTGATTGGGTTACCTCATTCAGGATAATATTTTCTAGTTCCATCCCTTTGCCTAAAGATTTCATGAATTCATTGTTTTAAATAGCTGAGTAGTACTTCATTGTGTAAATGGATCACATTTTCTGTATCCATTCCTCTGTTGAAGGACATCTGGGTTCTTTCCAGCTTTGGGCTATTATAAAGAAGGCTGCTATGAACAAACTGGAGTATGTGTGCTTGTTATATGTTGGAGCATCTTCTGGGTATATGCCCAGGAGTGATATAGCTAGATTCTCAGGAAATACTATTCCAGTTTTCTGAGGAAAATTATATCTATTGAGGCCTGATTTGTGGTCAATTATGTGGTCAGTTTTGGAAAAAGTACCATGAGGTACTGGGAAGAAGGTATATTCTTTTGTTTTAGGCTGAAATGTTCTATAGATATCTGTTAAATTTATTTGATTCATAGCTTCTCTTAGTTTCACTGTGTCTATGTCTAGTTACTGTTACCATGATCTGTCCCTTGCTGAGAGTGGGGTGTTGAAGTCTCCCACTATTATTGTGTGAGGTGCAATGTGTGTTTTGATCTTTAGTAAAGTTTCTTTTATGAATTTTGGTGCCATTGCATTTGGAGCATAGATAGTCAGAATTGAGTGTTCATCTTGGGAGATTTTTTCTTTGACAAGTATGAAGTGTCCTTCCTAATTTTCTTGATAATGTTTGGTTGAAATTTGATTTTATTTGATATTAGAATAGCTACTCCAGCTTGTTTCTTTGGACTATTTGCTTAGAAAATTGTTTTCCAGCCTTATACTCTGAGATAGTGTTTGTCCTTGTTGCTAAGGTGTGTTTCCTGTATGTAGCAAAATGTTGGGTCCTGTTTTTGTATCCAGTATGATAGTGTATGTCTTTTTATTAGGGAATTGAGTCCTTTGATGTTAGAGATATTAAGGAAAAGTAATTATTGATTCCTGTTATTTTTGTTATTATAGGTTTAATTATGTTTGTATATCTATCTATCTTCTTTTGGGTTTGTTGAAAGATTACCTTTTCTAGGGTGTAGTTTCTCTCTTTGTGTTGGAGTTTCTCATTTATTATCTATCCTTTGTAGGGCTGGATTTGTGGAAAGATATTGTGTAAATTTGGTTTTGTCATGAAATATCTTGGTTTCTCCATCTATGGTACTTGAGAGTTTTGCTGGGTATAGTAGCCTGGGCTGGCTTTTGTATTATCTTAGGGTCTGTATGATGTGTGTCCAGGATCTTCTGGGTTTCATACTCTTTGGTAAGAAGTTTGGTAAAATTCTGATAGGTCTGCCTTTATAAGTTTCTTGACCTTTTTCCCTTACTGCTTTTAATATTCTTTCTTTGTTTTGTGCATTTGGTGTTTTGATTATTATGTGATGGGAGGAATTTCTTTTCTGATCTAGTCTATTTGGAGTTTTGAAGGCTTCTTGTATGTTTATAGGCAGGTCTTGACGTTTTGAGCACCAAAAGACTGCACTAGATCCACTCAAATTTCACTTAACTTTCAGTGACTTTCTTCCAGATGCACCTGGAAATTGTGTCTTGAAATTTAAATTTGTAAGAAAGCAATTCAGTTCTTGATAGATGTTTGAGGAGTAGAAAAGCTGTACCTACACGTAAGTTGAACTCCAAACTGGATAAAGAATTAGTTCCACAAGTAGGCAGAGTTTGATATATCTGTTAATTTTAAGCATATGACTCTATTTTAAATGATATCACGAATATGAAAGAGGACATAAACTATGTCATCATCTTCGTTTCTTGGGTAATTTTAATTTGTGATCTAAATCATACACTGTTTTTACCAACAAATGGCAGAGATATATGTGTTTATTTTTATATATCCATCTTTCCTGAGTGCAATACTTTTAGTTTCTGGATGATAGAAAGCTAAGAAGCAATTAAATATAATGTGTAAAATATGTATTATATGTCATTAGATTGATGGGTTTGATTCCACATCATTCTAACATAAAACTGATTGATCTGTTTTCTTCCACTGGTGACAGTCTGAAGGAGACACAAAAGTGGCCAAAAGAAGCCATTGCTTATTGTTTTACTCTTAATGTATTACTACGGTAAAGAAATATATCATTCTAAATACCTAAGAATGATGAGACAAAAAATTAGAGTAAACAGTAAATTGCTTATGTGATTAATACAAAAGTAGAGTTCAAAGGAAACATAACATGTAGAACAATCATTAGACTGTTAGGTCCAACAGATTAAAACAAGCTGAAGGAAAGACAAAAAGGGCCCCCTTGCTCTTTGTCAATGATTGATATAACAAAAGGAATTCTCTTGGCAATGAGTACTGAACTGGATCAGGTAGGTGCTGGCATATATAATAAAAACAAGCCAACAAGCAGAGACATACAAATGCTATAAAACAAAAATTTGAAAGGAAAACTAAGGCTACAAAACACTAAAAATATTATTAAAGAAATTAAACTTTTAAAGACTTCGGGATTTAGAAATGATTATTATACTTAAAGTTGCTATAAATTTATTTTATGTGGAAAACAAAGAGAAATGGGACATTAAATACATGAGAAGAAAAGTACATTTCAGGGAAAATAAGAGGGAATTACATTTTGAGTGTAAGCAAAATGATCAGGCTTTCATCACAACAGGAAGATTTGATTGACATTCTTTTTTTTTTAACTAAGGGTGAGACCAGATCATCAGTGAAGAGATTGGCTCCAGCTGCTGTCAGCTGCTTGGGTGGAGGCATGAAATAGGCAAGTAATTATGTATAACCTGAGTTAGGATTTTGCAGATGATTGTGGAAAAAAGAAAAATAATAGAATCATAGTATTTGCCACTGAATAATTACAGATTTGAACCATGGCATCTTAGCTAGAAAATAGAGAAATAAAGTTATAAATAAGAGCCCAAATGGTTATAGTTCTAACTTATTATCAATAGTACATATACTTTATTATAATAAGTTAGAAGCACTGTTTATGCATTTGCAGAGGAGAATAGTATACATTGGCCAAATAAATAGTGAATAATATGTAATAAAATTTATTTTGTATATTGCTCATTTTCTTTGTCTTTTACAGGTTCCTTTTCTTTTTTGTTTTTATGCATTATTTTATTTAATCACAATTCTTGTTTTCCCCTCCACAAACCCCCTAACCCATTTCCCTCTCCCCTGCTTCTATGAGAATGTTCCCCCATCTACCCACTTTGGACTCACTGCCCCAACATTCCTTTACACTAGGACATGGAACCTCCACAAGACCAAAGGCTTTCCCTCCCATTGATGCCTGATAAGGCCCTCCTCTGCTACATATGTGATTGGAGGCATGAATCTCTCCATGTGTACTCTTTGGTTGGTGGTTTAGTCTCTGGAAGCTCTGGTGAGGATCCGACTGGTTGATATTGTTGTTCTTCCTATGGGGTTGCAAACCCCTTTAGCTCCTTCAGTTCTTCCCCTAATATCTCCATTGGGGTCCCTGTGCTCAGTCTGATGGTTGGCTGCAAGCATCCACATTTGTCTTTCTCAAGTATGTCTCAAATAACATTTCCACAAAACTCCAACTCTTCTAACTCATTTTATGTTGCAGCTGCAACTTTTAATGACTTGTGCTTTTCTTCAATGTTTAACTTTTGAGTTATAACATTTACTATGTCGCAAACAGGTTATGGAGTTTCTGCAAAGCCCAAATCTAGTTTTTATTCATGTTACTCTTTTCAATGGCCACAACCATTTATTAAAATGAGAAGAACATATTTGTAGACTCGTTGAGTGAAAATGAGGAACGTAAAAATGTAAATTATTTTTTTTCTGATTTGTGGAATCTGTTCATTTTAATAAGTGGTTCAAAATATGTATGAGTATATAGCCCATTAGTACTTCAAAATATATCACATATCTCAGACTTTCAACTGATCTTACTCTTGCTCCACATCCTTACCAGTGTGAATGTATAAGATAAAATCTCAGAATCATTTTGATTTGTGTTTCCTTGATGACTAACAATGTTGAACATTCCTTTAATTGATTCTCAGACATTTCAGATTCCTCTGTTGAAATTTAGAAGTTTAGTTCTACATCGTCTTTTCAAATTGGACTCTGGTTTGTTGATATCGAGTTTCATGAGTTCTTTATGTATTTTGGAAATTAGCTCTCTATCAAACATGGAGTTGGTGAAGATTATTTTCTGTTCTGCAGACTGTCATTTTGTCTAATTGACAATGTCCTTTGCCTTACAAAAGCTTTTCAATTTCATGAGGTTCTATTTACTAATCTTATTGCAGTTGGCATTGTGTTTAGGAAGTTATCTACTGTGTCAACGCATTCAAGGTTCTTCCCTACATTCTCTTCTATCAGTTGAGTGTATCTGGTTTTATATGGATGTCTTTTACTCACTTGGACTTGAGTTTTTGTACAGGGTGACAGATAAAAGTCTGTTTGTATTCTTGTACATGCCAACATCCAGATACAATAGCACTATATTTTGAATATGCTTTCTTTTTTTGAATGCATATTTTTGGCTTCTCTGTCAAAAATCAGTTGTTCATAGTTGTTTGGATCTAGTTCAGCAAATTGATTCTATTGCTCAACCTGTTTTTATGACAATATGAAGCAGTTTTTATTACTATATCTCTTTAGTAGATCTTGAATTCGGGGATGGTTATACTTCTGGAAGTTCTTTTATTGCACAATATTGTTTTAGCAGTCCTGGTTCTTTATTTTTCCATATGAAGTTGAGTATGGTTCTTTCAGGTCTGCAAAGAATTACGTTGGAATTTTGATGAGTAGTGCACTGAATATGTAGACTGCTTTTGATAAAATGGTGATTTGTACTATGTTAATCTTACTATATGATCTGTGAGCATGGGAGATCTTTCCACCTTCTTGTTTTTGTTTTTTTTTTTGTTTTTCGAGACAGGGTTTCTCTGTGTAGCCCTGGCTGTCCTGGAACTCACTCTGTAGACAGGCTGGCCTCGAACTCAGAAATCCGCCTGCCTCTGCCTCCAAGTGCTGGATTAAAGGCGTGCGCCACCACGCCCGGCTTTCTTTCCACCTTCTGATATCTTCTTTAGTTTCTTTCTTCAAAGACTTAAATTTATTGTCATACATTTCTTTCACTTGCTTTGTTAGAGTTACACTAAGATGATTTATATCATTTGTTGTTATTGTGAAGGGTATTGTTTCCCTGATTTTGGTTTTTCTTTTCAGTCTGCTTATAATTTGTATATAAGAGGGCTACTGATTATTTTGAGTTAATTTTGTATTCCAGGACTTCTCTGAAGGGGTTTGTCAGCTGTAGGTGTTTCCTCGGTAGAAGATAATACTAACCTATCATCTGAATAATGGTACTATGACATCTTCCTTTCCAACTGTTATCCCTTGATCTCCTTTAGTAGTCTTCTTATGCCCATAAAACTTCAGTACTATATTGACTAGAAATTGAGAGGGCAGAGAAACCCTGTCTCGAAAAAACAAAAAAAAACAAAAAAAAGAAATTGAGAGGGTGACCAGCCTTGTCTCATCCCTGATTCTAGTGAAATTGCTTTAAGTTTCTCTCCTTTTCATTTTATTTTGTCTAGGCTGTATATTGCTTTTATTATACTTAGGTATGTCTCTTTTATTCCTGATCTCTCCAAGACAATTATCATAAAGGGCTGCTGGATTTTTGTCCAAAGAGTTTTCTGCATCTAATGAGATGTGTTTTTTTTTTTTCAGTTTATTTACATGATGAATTATGTTGACAGATTTTCATATGTTGAACCATTTCTGCACCTCTGGGATAGAGCCTACTTGATTATGTTGGATGATCTTTTTAACGTGTTCTTGTGCCAGGAGCCAAACCCAGGAAACTACCTGCTGTTCTAAGAGAATCTCAGGAAATTACCTGCTGTTCTGGAAAACCTAGTCAGTACAAGGTTAAGAAAGGACATTCTCCGGTCTCAGGTCTCAGGAACTTAAAGAATGTCTGGCATTTCCTGGGAGCTGGTTACAACAATGGGATGGTCTAGGGCAATAAGGATTCAAGAGTGGGATAGCCCTAAGCAATGACCCTCACCCAAACTTCCCGATTTGCTTTGTCTTTATAACCTGAAATTAAAGTTTCAGAGCTTGATTAGAACTCCAGACTTGCTCTCATTTCTTATGTCTCTTGTCTTCTCACTCTTTCGCCTCCTTCCCTAAGGTCTCGTCGAATACCCGCAGGCCGGGGCATTCTTGGATCATTTTTCTTGTATTTTCTTGACTTATTTTCATCAGTGTTCAAGAAGAACCTATAGTTCTCTATCTTTATTGAGTCTTTGAATGGTTTTATAACAGGGTGATTGTATCATCATAAAATGAATTTTGCAATAGTCCATGTTTATATTTTGTGGAATAATTTGAGGAATATTGGTATTAACTCTTTGAAAGTATGATAATTCTGCACTAAAATCACCTGGTCCTGTTTTGTTTTGGTAGAGAGACTTTAATGACTTCTTATTTTTTCTTAGAGGTTATAGGTCTATTTACATTGCTTATCTGATCTTGATTTAACTTTGTTTAGTGGTTTCTATCAAGAAATTTGTTATTCTTATAGATTTTCAATTCTGTGGAATGTAGATTTTTGTGGTAAGACCTAATGATTTTTTAGATTGCTTTGGTATATGTTGTTGTTAGTATTCTATCTAAACTCCACCTCCACAGTTACCTGGCAACGGCTAGATATGCTCCTCCCTACAGTTATAAAAGGGACTGTCTGGCCCTCCTCTTCCTCTTGCTCCTGTGACCCACGCACCTGCAGGTTCTCTCTGCCCCTTTTCCCCTTCCCTTCCCCCTCTCTCCACGTAGTCATGGCCGGCCTCCACCTCCCACCTCTCTCTGCTTTCTCTCCCTCCTCTCACTCTCTTCCCTCTGCCTAATAAACTTCCCTTCATGGAACCCTCTGGCCTGGCGTCATCTGTTCCAAACTGCTGAGCCTAATATCTAACAGTTGTTATGTCTACTTTTTTGTTTCTGAGTTTGTTTATTTAGATATTTTCTCTCTGCTTTTAATTAATCTAGATATGTGTCTATCTTGAGGATTTTCTCAAAGAACGAAAACTTTGTTTCATTGGTATTTTATAATGTTTTTTTTTAAAAAAAAACAAAAACAAAACAAAAAAAACCCTGGATTTCAGTCTTAAGCTTCATTATTTCCAGCTCTCTAGGCCCCTTGGTATGTTTGCCCCTTTAAATTGTAAGACTTTCAGGTGTGCTGATAAGTTGTTAGTAAGAGATCTTTCTAATTTATGAATGCTCTTAGTGCTATGAACTTTCCTCTAAGCACCATGTTCATTGTACCCCTTAAATTTGGGTATATTTTCAATGAATTCTAGGAAATCTTTAATATTTTTATTTCTGTTTTACCCCAGTTATCATTCTGTAAAAGCTTCTCTAGTTTCCATGAGTTTGTAGACTTTCTGTTGTTTCTGTGTTGAAGTCTAGCTTTAATCCATGGTATTCTGGCAAATACAAGGGGTTATTTCAGTCTTCTTGTATCTATTGAGATTTACTTTGTGATCAAAGAGGTGTTCAATTTTGGGGAAAGTTTTGTGAGATGTTGAGAAGAAGATAAATTTTTTAGCACTTAGGGTGAAATATTCTGTAGATATATATTAGGTTCATTTGGATCATATGATCAGTTAGCTACATTTTTTTTCTGTTTAATTTTTATCTGGATGACCTGTGAGAGTGAGTTCTTGATGTTTGCCACTATTAAGGTATGGAGTTCAACGTGTGATTTAAGCTTCAGTAATGTTTCTTTTACAAATGTAGTTGGCCTGGCATTGGGCAAAGATGTTCAAAAATTGAGATGCCATCTTGGTGGATTTTTTCTTTCATGAGTATGAAATGTCCTTCCCCATATCTTTATATTATTCTTTCCTGGAAGAAAATTTTGTTAGAAATTAGAATAGCTGTACCAGTTTGTTTTTTGCATCCCTTTGCTTTAAAAATCATTCCCAACTCTTTATTCTGATATGTCTGTGTTTGTTTTTTGCCCCAGTCCGCGGGTATTCGAGGAGACCTTAGGGAAGGGGTGAAAGAATGAATGGACAAGAGACACGAGAAATGAGAGCAAGTCTGGAGTTCTGATCAACTCTGAAACTTTAATTTCAGGTGCAGGTTATAAAGACAAAGCAAATGGGAAGTTTGGGTGAGGGTCATTGTTTAGGACTGTCCCACTATTGAGTCCTCACTGTCTAAGACCAGTCCACTGTCATATCCTTATTACCCTAGACCTGTAGGCAATACTGTCACCAGCTCCCAGGAAATGCCAAACGTTCTTTAAGTTCCTGAGACCTGAGACCCTTCTTAACCTTGTACTGACTAGGCTTTCCAGAACAGCAGTAATTTCCTGAGATTCTCTTAGAACAGCAGATATTTTTCTGGTTTGGCTCCCGACATCTGCTCTCTTTCAATGATTTTAAATGAGGCTGGCATGCGAATACGGACATTAAGAAATCTCATCAACAGATGAGAGTGGGCATTGACCAGAGGGGGAAAAGAGTTGACCTGATCCTCCTAGTATCATTTGTAATGGTGTCTTTTTGGGAGGAGAGGGTTATTTGTCTCATGGGCCACATAGGATATTGAGGGTCCTAGCTGGCTGCTTTGAGACACAAGAAATCAATACCAACCTGTATGCAATCAGGTTTGCTTTTCAGGGGACTCAGAAGTGGACAATTTGGGTCCTCCACCTGTGGTACCTCGTCATGCACCCCTTGCAGGTACCCATGTTGTGTTCGCCCATGCCGAACCAACGTGCATAGATATGAGTTCTATGCAGCTCCTAAAGGAGATATGTCATTGAAAGGCTCAGCCAAGCCTCTAGCAGCCAAATCAAGTCTATGATAATGTATCTGTAGAGGTTTAGATGCCATGGAGTCAATTTGTTGTTTTACAGAGCCAGTGAGTCTTTTAAAGGCCCAAAAGCAGAAAGTCAAAATGAGAAGGGGACTGACCTCTGGACCCAGGATGGAAGGGAGAAGGAGTGGCAAGCCAAGGAGAGGCAGAGAACCAGTTTTTGTTGTTCTTAATGTTTTCTAATCTCTGGCCATACTATCTCTAACTACCCTGGTGTGGTCAGTATAAAAACATCATTCCTCCTTGAGGGCTGCACAGAACCCCCTTTGCTGAAGGAAAAGCAGATGAGGGATTTTTCCAGATTAGTGATGCCAATATCTAGCTGTTTGATATCCTTGTTAATGACCCGTCAAGGTTCTGAGTAGTACAAGTCCTGAGGCCTGCATCAGGATCAAAGCCTCCAACAGCATACACCATGGATGGCTCATTTTTATCTGGAAAGGAAAAAAGGAAGGGAATTCTCAGGGAGATCTCTCTTCCCTGGATCTCAATTGTTATCCTATTTTATCTATAATTGGGTCTGGCTTTGTGGAGGTATCTATTTGTTTCACCAATCTTTCTGGCTGCCATCTAGCTGTGCCTTCTTTGGTATCAAACAGACATATCAATCCTCAGCCCCATATGAGAATTGAATCTAGGCTGTTCCATTTAAAGGTAAGGTCCTTCCACATAACTGTGGCATAATTTCTATTGGTCTCAGGGTGCCAGAGGTGATCGGCAGCAGATTTGTCATGAGCATCCAGATTTAGAAAATTGAGAACAACAAGGCATGATGGATAACATTTCTAGGAGAACCCTTCTGGAGGTATAAATCCCATTCGTTGAGGTATGATTCTTGTATGTAGTAGTAGGATGGATTCATTTATTCATTCATTCTATTAGCCTGTATTTTTTATTGGGAATTTGAGTCCATTGACATTGGGAAATATTAATGATCATTTATTGTTAATTTCTGTTATTTTATTACTGGTGGTAGTGTGTATGAGTATATGTGTAGTTGTATATGCTAACACTTGTGTATCCTTTCTTTTGGTTTCACTGGTGGGAAATTATTTATTTTCTGTATTTTCTTTTGTGTAGTTAGCCTCCTTGAGATGGAGTTTTCCTTTTAGTACTTTCTGTAGGGCTGAATTTGTGGACAAATATAGTTTCAATTTATATTTTTGGTTATTTTCTGTTGTTTTTGTTTTGTTTTCATAAAATATCTTCTTTTCTCCATCTGTGGTAATTGAAAGTTTTGCTGGGTATAGTAGCCTGGGCTGGCTGACATTGGAGTCTGTAAGGCATCTATCTAGTAACTTCCGACTTCATAGTCTCTGTTGAAGACAGGTATAATTCGAATAGGTCTGCCTTTATATGTTACTTGATATTTTGTCTTACAACTTTTAATATTCTTTCTTTTTTCTGTATGGTTAGTGTTTTGATAACAATGTTTTGGGGGGCTCCCCTTTATGGACTAATGTGTTTTGTGTTCTGTAAGCACCTTGTATTTTATAGGTATCTTCATCTTTAGGAGAATTTTTTCTACAATTGTTTTGAAATATTTTCTGGACCTGTGATCTGGAATTCTTCACCTCCTTCTATTCTTATTATTTTTAGGTTTGGTCTTTTCATATTTTAAGATTTTCTGGATGTATTGTGTCAGGAACTTTTTAGATTTAACATTTTCTTTGATTGATGTATCAATTTCTTTTATTGTGTCTTCTAAGCCTGAAACTTCTCTCTTCCATCTCTTGTTTTTTGTTGGTGATGTTTGCATAAGTGGTTCCTGTTTCCTTACCTAGGTTTTCCATCTCCAGGATTAACTGATTTTGCATTTTCTTTATTGCTTCTATTTCCCTTTTCATGTCTTGAAGAGTTTTATTCATTCCCTTCACCTGTCTGTTTGTGTCTTCCTATATTTGTTTAATAAATTTATTCATTACTGTTTATAGGGGCCTCAATCATCTTTATAAGATTGAATTTAGAGAAATTTTTTGTGCTTCCCCTGTGTTGGAATATTCAGCTTGCTATAATAGGACAGGTGGAATCTGGTGGTAACATTAACTTGGCTGTTGTTGATAATATTCTTATTCTGGCCTCTACTCATCTGGGTTTCAGGGTTATTATATAGTTAGGTGCCAATTACTAAGTTTATTTTGTTGGTTGGATATATTTTGGATGTTGTTGCCCTTACTTTTTGTTTCCTTTGTTCTTTTTGCCTGAGTGGCCTGTGGTTACAACTAATGAGACTTCAGGTCCAGTAGGGTGTTTCAGCTGGGGTGTTGGCACCTGTGTGACCTCTGGGGTTTTAGGTCTCTACATTGCCTATGTGTTCTGGGAACTGGTATGACTTTTGAGGTCCTGGATACCAGTGTGGCATGTAGGTTTCTATGTACTGTGTAGCTTCTGGTGTTCTTAGTACTGGCTTGGCCTCAGCAAAGAATAGATCTTCTGTTGGACTATATTCCTGGATGTAGAGCTCAGAGGAGGAGATGATGCAGTGAATTGCTAGGATGGCTTTAAAAAGTGTTAGGAGGTATAGGCAGTGTATTATCTGAGGTTCCTAGTACTTGCATGGCTTCTGTAGATCAGGGGTCTTCTACTGGAATTGTGGGTCTGGATGACAACAATTTCTTAAAATAGATCTCTATTTTTATTGTGCATCTATGTGTGCATCTATGTACATGTATGCTCAATGTCTGTGAGGGCTTATGGAGGCTAGTAGAATTTAGATGCCAGAGCACTTGAGTTACACATGATATGGTGTCAACTACTTCGGGTGCTTAGAATTGAACACATATCCTCCAGAAGAACAAAACTTGCTCATATCCACTGACTAATCTCTGTAGGCCAGACAATGGATTTTTATTTTATAATAAATTTATTCTGATTTATGATTAAATTTAATTAATCTGATTAAATAGTTTGATAAATTTTAAAGTATCAGTATCATTTTTTTACTACCATTACATTCAAAATGTACACATAACTGTATCAACTTTCCTAAATGTTTTTATTTTTTTACATCAATGGAAATAATAATCTTTCCACAAACTAAAATCAGAGAACTTAAGTAAAAATAAGTTTTAATTTCTTTTATTTATTTTTGAAAAATTCACATTCAGTTTTGAGGATTTCACATTGCTGTGACCATGACTCTGAATTTGTCCATAGCCTGTGTTCATATTCTTTAGAAAAAAATATTTAAATGACCACAGGAAAATTATTAAATGAAGACAGTAGATAGTATAATATTGTGAATGTCCCCTCCCAGTTCAGGGAAATAATATGTAATCGATTATATTTGGTTGCCATGCCTCATAGTGGAGATCTTTGAGAAATGTAAGCATTATTCTTGTGTTTTGCTGCATGAGTCTCACAGCTGAAGGTGATTTTTGCTAAGGGAAACCATTATTCCTTTAAGTACATTTTAACTATTCTTTTTATTTTCCTCCATACTTAAAGTTTCATTGATATTAGTAGAAACTTGAATTTCATTAATTTTATCAATTTATATACTTATATGATTTCTCAATTAACTTTATAATGAATGCAGGTGATTAAAGAAAAAACTTCAATGAATTCAAAGCTCTATATTTTGATCAGCTGACTTTTTCAAATAAGTGTCATGATCCGTCATGGAGCTGTTAATACTATCAGTCTTTAATGTTGCTAAAGAAGGCAAATCCTAACATGTCACAAGTTCTGAGTTTTAGTAGTCATTTACAAACTCAAATGTTCCCAAACAGGTCAGGGAAGTCTATAATCCAATCATGTGTTTTGTTAAGTTATCCATCACTATTTTGTTCTACTGAGAAAAAAGTAGAGTACACATCCTGCTTGTGGCATGGTCTGAATAAAATCAAAAGAAATGTGTGTCTCAGTAAGATAAAGGATGATTGTGCCTATGTTGCTCTAAAGTTGTTATGCAAATGCTACTTAGTTTATTAAATACGTATGGAATGCCAGATACAGGACACTAAGATCTTTGTGTAGATAGCATCAATCCATACATCAGAAGGTAGAAGTTACCATGTGTTTACAACTTGGTAAGCAAGAATCAAAAAGATAAAGCAACATTGCAATGTTCTAATATTGAAATAAAAAGAAGAAAAGTGCAACATGACCTTAGTGTTTCTGTATTCAATGCCTTTTCAATTATTCATCACTGTTACCCATAGCCTGTTATGCATGGCTGAAAGAGAAGATTTCAAAAATGATAAAACCCGAGAGTGTTTATAGCTTTTAGGAAATAGAAAATAGTGGAACTGTAAAACAGAGCAGAGATATTATAAAAGATTGATCATTAAAAATAGTGGAAAACTATTACAATGTCAAGAATGATGTTGAGAATGAAAAGAGAAAAACATATCTCAGTGCAATGTAAAAAATAAATGAAGTTTGTTCTTGACTATCTCAGTATTTTCTCTGAAAAAAAAAATAAGAGGTATTGCACAGTCTAAAAATGAGCAAAAGTTATCAGTGGAAAACATGAGAAATGCAATGAAGTGTGCTTCTATCTGCTAATGTTACAGAAGTGAGATTTGATGGAAAGTATCCGAGGAACTAACACCGGGCAGTAAAGATACATAGAGGCTATATACTCAAACTGGCAGAAATATTTAGCTCTTATTACCATCTCAGTTTGGTTAAACCCTAAAGTCTTTTACTATTATTACTATCGTGGTTTCTAAAATAATTACTAGTCTCAATTTTCTCAAGTAATAGCATGGCATGTTTTTATACTTTCTTTTTACTCTTCCTTTTATTTTTTGAAACTATAATATAATTACATAATTTTTCTACTTCTCTTTTCTCCCTGTAATCCCTCCCCCACATGCCTTTCCTTGTTTTTTTTATTTTGTTTTGTTTTTGTTTGTTTTTTTGTTCAAATTCATGGCATCTGTATTCATTAATTGTTGTTACAGGAAGCCAGTCTAATACAATACATCTGTAAAACAATTCTGTCACCTGAGGCTCAGTAGAAAGATTGTGAGAACCAGAGAACAATGGTATTTGCCGTGAGATTATGACTCACAGCGTCAGAAACTAGCATGTCATTTATTCAACACATGCAATTTTTTGTTCAAGCAATTTTAAAAGACTAATTTTTGACTGAGCTTTCAAGCTTAACTCAGCATAAAATCAAGAAACTTTATGAAAATAACCTGGAAAACAAAAAACTTGAATTCTATATTTTTTAAATTCAAAATCCCAATTTTTTTGTAAACATATACATTAAATCTTATGCTAAATGATGTTTATCTGGTAAATGAGTCCCATTTTAACAATGACAATATCAACAGGAGAAAGGTATAACAGTAAGTTAAGGAAAACTTGGAGAAAGCTGCTCTATTTTCTTTTAAATCCTGATGAACAACACATATATATTTAACTCCAAGGTACTTCAAACAATGGCAAAGGACAAAGAGTAGAGCCAGCACTAAGAACTTCAATGATCTGCAACCAAACATGCATAGGGAATTTAAAGTAATTATACTAAATCACGTACACAAATGTCTTAGTGCAAAGAGTTTAATCAGTTTTCCAGAAATTTTATTGTACATTTTATCTTTTTAATCACATCAATTAATTAATTAATTAATTAATCAATTGGTATGTCTGTTTACATCCCAAATGCTGCTACCCACTCCTGGTTCATCCCTCACTGAGTCGCCCCCTCCTCTTTTCCACTGAGAGGGTGGGATGCTCCCTCTGGGTATCCCCTTCACCCTGGCATATCAAGTCTTTTCCAGATTAGGCATATCCTCTCCCATTGAGGTCAGACACAGGCAGCCATTAAGACTGAGTTGCCCATCTGCTACATGTGTGCAGGATAGGGATGGGGGTGGGACTAGTTCCGCCCATGTATGTTCTTTGATGGTGTCTTAAATCCTGAGAGCTCCCAGGGATCCAGGTTTGTTGACCCTGTTTTTTCTTCCTGTAGAGTTCCCATCTACTTCTAGGGCATCATTTTTTTGCCCAACTCTTTCTAAGTGTCCTTGACTTTCATGTTTGGCTGTGGCTATCTGCTTCTGTTTCAATCCGCTGCTTGGTAGAGCCTCTCAGAGGACAGTTATGATAGGTTCCTGTCTGCAAGCATAATAGTTTTGGGAGTCAACTCCTAACAAAAAGAGGCTATCATCTTTGCAACCATCTCTGGCCATATATTTGAAGGTTGATACTTTTCCACCCTGACAAGAGACTTGTTTTTCTAGCATGTTGTTTTTGCAAGCAGCCTACAATAGCTAAGCACACTCTGATAAACATCTTATTTTTCTCAGACATATCCTGGACTTGTTGTTTAGTGTCCCCAGCTGTAAGGCACTCATGGTAAAATGTTTCTAGGTGCACTCCCTGCTTGTGCTTATATACCCATGATTTTCTTTCAATAAACAAACCTTGATCAGAAAATTTTGTCTTGGCTCTATTCTTCGAGTATTTTCCCCCTCCATCCCCACTCTCCCTCTTTCAGACCCCGTTGACTGACCCATGGGCCTGGTCAATAGAGTATCATTAATAATGTCAGGGATGGGTGTTCTTGCCTTGGCTTTTCCTCAGATTTGTGATCCATCCCTGATTTCTTTTAGACAGAACAAATTTTTGGTCAAATATTTTGTGAGTGGGTTGGTGTCACTTTCCTTTGACTAGGGGTCCTTCCTGGCTACAGGAGGTAGCCTCTTAAGGTTCCATATGCCCACTGTTAGGCATATTGGCTAAGGTCACCTGCTTTGACTTCCCAAGACCATGTCTCTGGGACTTCTTAGAGATTCTCCCCTCCCCCAGCCCAAGGCAGCTGCAGATTTCCATTCATTTACTTTGCCCTCTGGTTCTCACTCACTCTAATACACCTGATCCTGAACTCCCCATTTCCCTCTCCTTCCCCTTTTCCTTCCAGTTCCCTCCCTCCTTCTGCCTCCTATGACTGTTTATTTCCCCTTGTAAGTGTGATTCAAGCATCCTTGTGTGGGCCTTTCTTCTTGTTTAACTTTTTTGGGTCCGTGGGGCATATCATGGGTATTCTGTATTTTATGGCTCATATCTACTTATCAGTAAATACATCCTTTTGGGCATGTGTTACCTCACTCAGGATGATATTTTCTAGTTCTATCCATTTGCCTACAAAATACATCATGTCCTCATTTTTAATAGCTGTATAATATTTCATTGTGTAAATGAACCACATTCTCTGTATCCATTCTTTGGTGGAGGGACATCTGGGTTGTTCCCAGTTTCTGGCTACTATGAATAAAGCTGCAATGAACATAGTGGAGCATATGTCCTTATGGTATGGTGGAGCATCTTTTAGGTATATGTCCGGGAGTGGTATAGCTAGGTCTTCAGGTAGAACTATTTCCAATTTTTTCAGAAACCAACAGATTGAATTCCAGAATAAACCCTTCAATTTGTAGCAACAGAAATATTCACAGGTGTATTTTCTCTACACCTTTCCCTGTCAGTAAGCTCCTCTACTAGGTGCTGGGTCTCTCACAGTAGAACATTTGTTTTCTTTTCCCCATCTTTCATTTACTCTCTCTTTCGCTTGTTTGTTGTGAATTTCTCATTTCTGAGAGCATGCCAGCCTTAGGTTTCACTTTGTTTTCTGTCTGATGACCTAGTGAAGTATACTGCAGTTAGCCCCATGGCTCAGTAACTGCAAAAACAATTTTTTCAATGGAAGGCCCCAAATAAGGGTGGTTTAATTTGGTCTTACTTTATATGTAGTCGAGAATTAAATATTTTCTAATACATCATTTTCAGTTGACCAAAATAAAAGAAAATATTTTGAACTTAAAAAATTTAATCAGTTATTGATTTTCTTAAAATGGCATACTTTTCGTTCAGTTATATTATGAATAAATGGTTATGTGTAAGTTATATTATGTAAAATACCCTAAACACAACTTTTGCAAAGTTCCTGTAATATAACATTAGAATAAAATATTTTAAATGAAGAAACACTTAAAAATAAAAATAATTCTGAAACAAAGTAAAAAAAAAAAAACCTTAATGAATTTGCTGAGAAATTTTATTTCTTTTTTTTAAGAGAATGTCATTGTACAATTAATTCATATATAATTATAAAAAAGTCCATAAATGTATGTGTGCATGAATACACTTGTGTATGTATTCATGCACACATACACATATGTAAGAGTTTAAAATAAAAGCATACCTTTGAGAGGAGATTAAACATCTTATATAGCAATTGTCTATGACTCATGTCAATCTGTTGTGAAGGTTATTGGAGATGTGACAGTATCTTTTCCAAATAGAAGTATTACAATATTTAAAAGCAACACCCTTCAGATCTGCAAAATCAGCAAACACTGAAATGGTGGTTTTTTTTTTTTTTTTATGAACTTGGTGCATAAATTCAGTATCTTCTTGACTTGTTTTAATTTATGGAGAATGTAATGTTATTTCCTATTTTTTTTCTGATTACTTTTGGTTTGAAGTCTATTTTGTGAGCTATTACAACAATTACACTGTCTTATTTCTTGGGTCTATGTCTTTTTCTATTCTTTTACCATGCAATAATATTTATCTTTCCTGATAAGCAAAGTTTCATGGATTCCTAAGTAGGATAAATACTGCTTTGGAATCCAAACTGTTAGTATGTGTGTGTTTATTATGGAATTGATATCATTACAGTTGTTATTTATCAATGAACATTGATTATTGATTCATATTATTGTTACAGTTTTTGTTTATGCGTTTCAATGTGGGTTTCCTCCCTCTTTTTATTTGCTGGTCTAGGAGTATTTATTCCTTGTGTTGATGTTTTCCCATTTAGCACCTCTACAGAGCTGGATTGATAGACAGATACTGCTTAAGTATGATTTTATTGTTGAATGCCTTTCTTTATTGTGATTGAAAGGTTTTCCTGGGTATAGTACTCTGGCCTGGTGACTATGATCTTTTAGAGGTTGTACAACATCTTTCAAGATCCTTCCATCTTTTAGAGACTCCATTGAAAAGTTTGGTATTATTTTATCAGGTCTAATTTATATGTTATCTGGTCTTTTTCTCACCAGCTTTTTAATATTCTTTTGTTGTACTCTACCTTTATTTTGATTATCATATGTTTTAGGAAACTTTTTTTTTCTGGTTCACTCTGATAGATATTCTGCATGATTCTTGTACCTTGATAGGCACTTCTATATTTAGATTAAGAAAACGGTTATTTTCTGTGCCTTTTACCTGGTTATCTTCTTCTTCCTCTATATTTATTATTCATAGATTTGGTCTTTTCATAGTGTCCCAGATTTCATTGATGAATTCTGCCTGGAAATTTTTAGATTTAACATTTTCTTTGGCTGAAATATCTCTTCCTTCTATCTTGTCTTCAGTGCTTGAACGTCTCTCTTCTGTCTCTTGTATTCTGCTGGTGAGGCTTGCCTCTAAGGTTCTTGTTCAAGTTCCTAAACTTTTCACTTACGAGTTCCCACTTTTTTTTTTAAGATTTATATTTTTAATTCTATTTTCACACTTAGGTCTTAAACTGTTTTATCTTTTCCTTCCTCTGCTTGTTTTCATGTTTTTTAAAAAATGGATTTACTTACTTCCTCTTTAAAGACCTCTGTTATGTTCATAAAAGCTATTCTGAGGTCCTGTGCTTCAGCCATGCTGCACTTCTCAGAAGCTATATAGTAGGGTTGCTGGGCTTAGTGGAGACATGTTGCCCTGGAAGTTATTGATTGGGTTTTTATGCTGACCTCTAGGTTTTGGGATAATTATGAATCTAGGTGCGGATAACTGGTCTTGTCTTTGTTGAGTGAATGATGTGTCTCTTGCTATTTTGTTGCCATCTTTGATTCTAGGATTGTGTGATTTTCATAGGTTGCCTGGTAGAGAATGCTTCTCATATCCTACCTAGGGTCCCAAGTAGAATGTGTTTCTAGGTATTGAGAGTTGATACTAAGAACTGAGAATGGCAGAAATGCATGGGTGTGGAAGTAGATAAGAAGGTCCATGGGGTAGAAATCTGGTTGTGCCTCCAAGATCTGCATAGACATATGGTAATGGGAGCACAGAAGAAGAGACTATAGTAGAATATCTGCTACAAAGCTGGGGGGAAATACTATGGAATTGGTATTGGGGAACAGGAGGAAGAGTGATAATAATCTATCTGATTCCCTGACTGGTGAGTCCTGTGGGTTTCCAGAGAATGCCTTTGGGAGTCTGTACATGATATTAATGGATTGTCTGTTGGAGAAAGGTTATAAAAAGGTCTGCCTCAATTATTTATTTTTAAAATTTATATTATTTTATACAGCTTAAATTAAATAATAATTTCGATTTTTCTCCTTTCCTTCCCTCTAAGTCTTCTGAAGTCCCCTCCTTCAACTTCTTCAGTGTCTCCTCCTCACTCTCAAACTGATGGTTTCTTTCATTATATTAGAGTTCCATACATAAGCATCTGCATATACAGCCATGTAGTACAAAGTTCCAGGGCTGACCATTTTGCGGGGACATTACTGGGAGATGGTAATTCTTCCTCCCTCAACATCCATCTTATTAGATGTCTGCCATTCTTTATCCAAGATTTGGATCCTATGTAATTTGTTCCCTTAGATATGTGTTTTCATTGATATTGTTATTGTTCGGATTTTGTTTGTGGAGCCATTCCTTTAAATGTTATTGTTTAAGTCTCAATAATTTACATCCAAATTGATGCATAGATAAATGAAATGTAATGATCATCAACAAGACAGTTAAATAAACATTAAAACATATGCATATATAGTTACCTATGTCTGATAAAAATAATTTATTAATCTGTTTCATATTTGTCAACTTTCTGATATTTTGTGATATTGTCTCTCTTTCTGTTCCTTGCCTAGGAAAGTAATGATAAGATATCAGTTTAGGAGTTCCTTGGTGGAAATTTTGGGGTCACTTAAGTATACTATCATATCATCTGCAAATACTGATATTTTGAATTCTTCCTTTCCTATTTGTATCCCTTTGACTTCTTTTTGTTGTCTAATTGCTCTGGCTAGGACTTCCAGTACTATATTGAATAGGTAGGGAGAGAATGGGCAGCCTTGTCTAGTCCCTGATCTTAGTGGGATTGCTTCAAGTTTCTCTCCATTTAGTTTGATGTTGCCTACTGGCTTGCTGTATATTGCTTTTACTATGTTTAGGTATGGACCTTGAATTCCTGATCTTTCCAAGACTTTTTATCATGAAGGGGTGTTGAATTTTGTCAAATGCTTTCTCAGCATCTAGTGAGATAATCATGTGTTTTTTTCTTTGAGTTTGTTTATATAGTAGATTATATTGATGGATTTCCAAATATTGATAAACAACTTCAGCAAAGAGGCTGGTTATAAAATCAACTCAATCAAATCAGTAGCCTTCCTCTACATGAAAGGTAAACAGGCTGAGAAAGAAATTAGGGAAATGACACCCTTCACAATAGTCACAAATAATATAAAATACCTTGGTGTGAATCTAACCAAGCAAGTGAAAGATCTGTATGACAAGAACTTCAAGTCTCTGAAGAAAGAAATTGAAGATCTCAGAAGATGGAAAGACCTCCCATGCTCATGGATTGGCAGGATTAATATAGTAAAAATGGCCATCTTACCAAAAGCAATCTACAGATTCAATGCAATCCCCATTAAAATCCCAACTCAATTCTTCACAGAATTAGAAAGAGAAATTCTCAAATTTATTTGGAATAACAAAAAACTCAGGATATCAAAAACTATTCTCAACAATAAAAGAACTTCTGGAGGAATCACCATCCTTGACCTCAAGCTGTACTACAGAGCAATAGTGATAAAAACTGCATGATATTGGTACAGAGACAGGCAAGAAGATGAATGGAATAGAATTGAAGACTCAGAAAGGAACCCACACACCTATGGTCACTTGATCTTTGACAAAGGAACTAAAACTGTCCAGTCGGAAAAGGACATCATTTTCAACAAATGGTGTTGGTTCAACTGGAGGTTAACATGTAGAAGAATGCAAATCAATCCACTCTTATCTCCCTGTAAAAAGCTCAAGTCCAAGTGGATAAAGGAGCTTCACATAAAACCAGACACACTGAAACTAATAGAAAAGAAAGTGAGGAAGAGCCTGAAACACATGGGCATAGGCAAAAATTTCCGGAACAGAACACCAGTGGCTTATGCTCTAAGATCAAAAAGAGACAAAGGGGACCTCATAAAACTGTGAAACTTCTGTAATGCAAAGAACACTGTCAATAGGACAAAATGGCAAAAAAAAAAAAAAAAAAAAAAGATTTTACCAATCCTAAATCAGATAGAGAACTAATATCAAATATATATAAAGAACTCAAGAAATTTGACTCCAGACAATCAAATAAACCTATTAAAAATGGGATAAAGAGAAGAATTCTCAACTGAGGAAACTCAAATGGTTGAAAAGCACCTAAAGAAATGTTTAACATTCTAGCCATCAGGAAAATGCAAATCAAAACAACCCTGAGATTCCACCTCACACCAGACAGAATCAAAACTCAAGATCAAAAACTCAGGTGATAGCCTATACTGTGGAGGATGTGGAGAAAGAGGAACACTCCTCCATTGCTGGCAGAATTGTAAGCTGGTACAACCACTCTGCAAAACAGACTGGCGGTTCCTTAGAAAATAGGATATAGCCGGGCGGTGGTGGCGCACGCCCTTAATCCCAGCACTTGGGAGGCAGAGGCAGGCGGATTTCTGAGTTCGAGGCCAGCCTGGTCTACCGAGCGAGTTCCAGGACAGCCCGGACTACACAGAGAAACCCTGTCTCGAAAAAAAAACAAAAAAAAAAAAAAAGAAAAAGAAAATAGGATATAGTATTACGTGAGGACCCAGCTATACCACTCCTGTGCACATACTCAAAAGATTCTCCAACATATAACAAGGACACATGCACCACTATATTCATAGTACCCTTATTTATAATAGCCAGAAGCTGGAACGAACCCAGATGTCCTTCAGTAGAGGAATGGATTCAGAAAATATGGTACATTTACACAATGGAATACTATTCAGCTATTAAAAACAATGAATTCATGAAATTCTTAGGCAAATGGATGGAACTAGAAAATATCATCCTGAGTGAGGTAACCCAATCACAAAAGTACACAAATGATATTCACTCACTAATAAGTGGATATTAACCCCAAAGCTCGGAAATACCCAAGATACAACTCACAGACCACATGTAGCTAAAGAAGAAGGAAGACCTTAGTGGGAGTGCTTCAGTCCTTCTTAGAAGCAATAAAAAATACCCACAGGAAGAAGTATGGAGGCAAAGTGTGGAACAGAAACTCAAGGAGGGG
Source organism: Mastomys natalensis (assembly GCA_021653895.1). Taxonomy (NCBI): domain Eukaryota; kingdom Metazoa; phylum Chordata; class Mammalia; order Rodentia; family Muridae; genus Mastomys; species Mastomys natalensis. Next base: position 129,635 of record JAJTUV010000534.1, read on the forward strand.
CAGTCTCCAGATTGCCCCACAAGGGGATCCAGTCCATATGAAGTCATCAAAGGCAGACACTGCTATGGATGCCAGGAAGTCCATGCTGACAGGATCCTGGTATAGCTGTCTTCTTAGAGGTCTGTCAGAGTCTGACATATACAGGTGAATGCTTATAGCCAACCATTGAACTGATCATGGGGTCTCTAATGGAAGAGCTAGAGAGAAGACTGAAAGAGCTGAAGGGATTTGGGGGCCCATGGGGAGAGCAACAGTACCAACAACCCCGAGCTTCCAAGGTCTAAACGGTCAGCCTGGGAGCACACATGGAGAGACTCATGGCTCTAGCCATATTTGTAGGTAAGGATGACCTTGTAGTGCATTGGTGGGAGAGTAGGCTCTTTGTTCCTTGAAGGGTGGATGCCCCAGTGTGGGGGAATGTGTGGGCGGGAAGCAGGAATGGGTGGGTGAGTTAGAGCACACTCTCATAGAACTAGGAGGAAGGGGGATGGGATAGGAGGATTTCAGGGGAAATTGGGTAAAGTGGATAGCATTTGAAATGTCAATAAATAAAATATCCAATTTTTTAAAAAAAAAGAAAGAAAAGAAATGCTGAAAAATCAAACTTTTAATTTGTATACTGATAACCAATATATAGCTCATGATTTACAATGACTTGAAACTGTCTCGTTTTTAGATACTGCTAATTCTCAAATTTTGCAATTACTTATGCAAATACAACTCAATTTAAGAGAACGTACTGTTCCTTAAATTTATTGGACATTTAAGAGCTCATACTGGATTGCTTGGACCCCTTAGGGCAATACACAGCAGATTTGTATACCAGGCAAATTATAGGCTTAAATAGGAACAGTTAACCAAATTACATCATCAAAATAGTAATAGCTTGAGACAACAATTTGGTATTTCTAGAAATATGGCGTCAAATTTGTAAAGACTTTTCTGAATGTCCTCAATTTCTACCTGTACTACATAATGGTGTTAGTCCTTGAGGACTCATACCCAATCAATTATATCGAATGGATGTTACTCATATTTCTGATTTTGGACAATTAAAATATCTACATGTGACTATTGACACCCTCTCAGGTTTCTAGTTGCAATTGCTTTAACAGGAGAAGCAAATAAAAATGTAATTATTATTGCCTACATAGTTTTTCTATGCTGGCTGTTCCAAATCAGGTTAAAACATATAATGGAAATGGCTATTGCAGTCTAGCATTTGAGACTTTTTGTCAACAATTTAATATTACACATATTATTGGGATTCCTTATAATCCTCAAGGACAAGGTATTGTGGAATGGGCCCATGGAACTTGAAAACAATATCTTTATAAAATAAAAAAGGGAGGTATATCCCTGTACACCATGTTCTTTTTATCTTAAATTTTTAAAAATTTGGATGCCAAGAAACTTTCTGCTGAGTATCTGTGGCACCCTACAACTAGGCATGCTTATGCCTATGTAAAAAGGAAGGATCACTTACTGGCATATGGCATGATCCCCATCAGGTATTTAATATGGGGAAGAGGGCATGTTTGTGTTTTTTTCTGCAGGATGATGAAGGAGCATGGTAGCTGCCAGATTGATTGTTGAGACATGCTGATGCTGGGACAAAGAATGATGCTGACCTGTGAACTTGCTGAGTGCCTGACAATGTGACTGGGAAGCTGTATTGAACACATGTTCCCAACCCACCTTTGCTTTCCTATACCTACCCCAGATAGGACAAGCTGCCTTGCCTCAAGTTTTTAGACCTTGTAGAACAGAGAATCAAAAAGAGAAGTTATAATGACTCTTGTAGTTTTCCTAAATGTGACCAGTTATTCAGACACAGTCATTGATTGGTCTAGAAATCAATCCAATACTGAAAATAACACTCTTCATTTGGAAGGCTGGTTCTGGACATTTTCAGAGACATATTTGCAAGTTAGCTGCAGTTCCCTACGATGTTATATTAGCAAGAGACAAAGTTGGGACAGGATCTGGATTTCAAGCAACTGTTAATGCGTGTGTTAAGGCTCTTTTAATTGTCATGTTAAAATTACTTTTGTTTCTACTAAAGTAGCTAATGTAAGTTGTATTGATTGTGCACTTTCTAATTAATTGTGTTAGAGTATTGAAACCTGGCATGCCTGTTGCGAGAGTCTATCAGCCAGATTTTGCTTTATTTCCCTGAGTGTTACAGGACCTTGGTAATTTGAAAAAGCTTGCAAGTACTGGAAGAAGTGAGTCAGGCTTTAAGCAGAAGCAAGAGGGTAGTGGGCTTGATTATTGCTGGTATGCCAGCTTTAATTACATTAATTGCTAGTACTACTGCTTTTGCAATTGCTGTGACACAAGAAGTTAAGACAGCAACTTTTGTTAATCATTTAGCAAAAAAAATGTTACTAATGGGTTGAGTATACGTGAGGAGTTAGATAGGCATTTGGAACAATGAATTGTTGCTCTTTATCCTACAGAAATTATTGGAAGGAGGTTAGAGTTTGAGTAAGGAGTCATCTCAAGTGTCATGCCAAATACAAATGGATTTGTGTTACTTCTAAAATTTACAATGATAGTCATTATAATTAGGAAAAAGGATAAAGACACTTGCAGAGTATTTGGCATAATTCTAACAACTCTCTGGATATTTTAAATATGCATAGTGAGATTATGAATTTAATGAATGCTACTCTGCTGAGCTTTGATGCTGCAGATACTGCTGATAAAATTATCCATGGCCTGAGATCAGTATTTCCATTTTTAGTCAAACTTTAAGAATGGCATATATGGCTAGCCATTAATGGCTAAGCCATCTCTCCAGTCCAAATGTACAGCCCAGGCTGACCTCAAGTCATGATCCTCCTGCCTCTATTTCCTTCTGCAAATCCTATCAGCGTGCGCTACCACAACAGCTTAAACTTCTTTAGAAAATATTCTGTGAGCGTAATTTATTTCATATAAGAGGCTATACTATACAAAATATATTTACTTCAATTACCTGATTTGAAATTCACAGTATTCAATATTTTACAGAACACTATACAAAAATAATATACAATGAACTTCAATATTGCCCTTGGTGTTCAGTACAGAAATCAGATTTTCAAATGTGTGCTTTGAAATCAACATTATTGTCCTTCCCAATGTATTATGCACTTAACCTTTCCATGAAAATTATAGAAGCAAAATTATTGACAAGTTCTTTCATGCCTTTTTGTTTGTTTTTTAGGACAAAACAGACTTTGAAAACAGGTTTCACTTCTCCCTCCCATTCATTTACATTGTACCACTTTCCTTCCTGGGTTTTCATCTACAGAACTGTCTGGTAAATATTTTATATGTATATGATCTGGCTCCACAGAAGATACAGCCTCTGGCCCTATTCTGATTTGCAAAATATATTGGTAACAAAATCTTTATGAGAATCCAGCTGCATTCATTTATTCATATACCAGTTAATGTTACAGTGAGAAAACTAAATGGTTATGTGTGAACTACATAGCCCACAATGCACAAAACATTTATTGTACATGGTCCTAATTTTTTTTTTTTGTGAGCCACTGAATTTTATTGGGATTACATACAGAAATATGGGTGAGGGATTAGCTACAGGAGCAGAAATGGCTCAAACACGTCTGTATCACCAAAGTCCATTCCCTTAAGGGTAACACTAACAGGTCTAGAAACTGGGAGCACATTGAACTGGCTACAGGCAGCTCAACAGGTTAAAGAGTGTCCTTTCCAAGTGTCTTAGCTGTTCTCAAGCAGATAGCTGGTCTGGTCTAGGGCTTTTTTGCCTCTTAGCATATGGGAGAGAGTGACTCAGCAGTCTTTCTTGTTTACTTTGAGAGGGAGGGACCTTGAGAATATGGTCAGTTTCCGGGAATTCTTGAAGCTCCTTTGAGTTGTTTTGCTTCTAATTTAAGAAACTTCCCTGCAGGATGGAACATTTTAATATCAGAGGAAAAGGCTTCACAGTAAGTGTGTTTCATGATTATAACACTAGTTGAATATTAATTTTCTATTCCTTTCTACTAGTTAGCATCTTTTTATTGTTGCATTGTGGCCATTATCATTTAAGAATATTACTAAGAGTGGTTTTCTTATTCTTGGATTTTTTTTGGTTGCTTAGATTATTATGCTTCCTTTTTCTTCTCCACTATATTCTGCAGTTCTCATTTTGTAGTTATGAACTACCTGTGTTTATGATCTTCTTAAAACAACCCTAATTTTTTTTTAAAAAAAAATGAGAAGTCTTGTTTTTTATGAATTCATGTGATCAAGAGGGGTGTAAAACGACTTGATTTGTTTTTAAGATCGTTCAAACTAGTCAAAGGAAAATATTTTATAATGATTTGTAGATTATAGGGCCTTAATAATTGTCACAAAGGATGAATGTTGACTCTCACAAACATTTTAATTCTTTTAATTTTTCTTGTTGTTTTTGTTAATTATATTCAAACCAATAAATATAATGGTATTTATCTTTAATCCTATCTCTCAAGGTATATTAAATGAAAAAATTTGGAAGAATCAAAATAAAATTTGGGGACTAGAAAATAGCCTGTGTAAGCATACATGGAAATAGCGTCCATAAATTTGAGATTACAACAGAAAAGGTATTTAGGAAAATGTGTAACTCTATGGTATAAACAAATGAGCTCCTAAACGGTGGTACAATCCACTTTGGATTTCTAATTTGGGAGCTGTCACCCATGGTTGGGTGGTTTTTGTGATGCAGCTGACTTTGCATCATTTCTAATTCTGTAAGAAACCCTCACACATATTTTTGTTAATAAACAATAAAATACATTGGATATGATACAAGTTAGATTTTGGTGGTACTGGTACTTTGTTCTATTGTCAGTTTCCTTTCTGGGGGAATAGATGTTTGTATGTATCTCCCAACACGTGAATATCTGATTATTTTTCTATATTGACCCATATTTGCAATCCTAGACAGAAAATAGTTTGATAATGGTGTATGAGTTTGTAAGTGTGTTGGTGAATTTGGTTTGAGAATATATTAAGAATTTTTTGCAAATATTTTCCCTTCTTTGTATTTATTCTTCTCTCATACAATACATCCTTACTTCAGCTTACCCACTCTCCATTCCTCTCAGTTATCCCACATCTACTCTCCAACCTCAGACCCACTCCTCCTCTGACTCCCTTCAGAAAAGAGCAGGCCTCCTAGGGTTATACACTGACCATAGCATAGCAAGCATTACATGAAGACTTGGAACAAACCCTTATATCAAGGCTGGACGAGGTAACCCAGTAGAAAAAAAAAGGCTCCCCAGTGTAAGCAAAATAGTCAAAGATATCCCCACTCCCACTGTTAGGAATCTCACAGAAATTCCAAACTCAACCACAGCAAGTATGCAGAGGACCTAGCGCAGACCCATACAGCTTCTGTGATTGCAACTTTAGTCTCTGTAAGACCGTATGAACCCTATTCAGTTAGTGCTCTGGGACATGTTCTCCTGTATTCTTGACCCTTCAGGGTCCTAGAGTCTTCCTTCCACTCTTCTGTGTGGTTCCCTGAGCTCTCCCTAATTTTTGGCTATGAGTCTCTGCATCCACTCCCATCAGCTGCTAGAGAAAGTCTCTTTGATGAAGATTGGGCTAGGCACCTATCTATGAGTATAGAAGAATATCATTAGGAACCATTTCATTGACCTTTTTTTGTTTGTTTGTTTGTTTGTTTTGTTGTTGTTGTTTTTTTTTGTTTGTTTTTTTTTTTTTTTTTTTTTTGTATTTTTGCCAGTTGTGTTTTGTTTTACCCGAGGTCTCTGGACCATCCAGCTTCTAGTTCCTGGCCATCCAGGCACTAGATTGAAATGGACTCCCTCTTATGACTTGAGCCTCAAGTTAGACCAGTCATTGGTTGGCTATTCCCACAAGCTCTGAGCCATTATTGTCTCAGTATATCTTGCATTCAGAACAAAATGTGGGTTCAAGGTTTTATGGCTGGGTTGGTGCCCCAGTTCCACCACTGGATGTCTTTCCTGGTTATAGAGGATGGCCAGTTTAGGCTTTGTAACTTCTATTACTAGGAGTCCTCGATGGGACCAAGCATGTAGGTTCTAGGAAGTTTCCTGTGCTCTAGTTTTCTACATAGCCCCACAAGTTCCACCCAATTCTAGATACCCCTCTCTCCATCACATGATTTTTTTGTGTGTTTGTTTCCTTATCTAGCCTTAGCATCAGATAATATGATCTTCATAGAATGCTTTAGTAGCATTCCAGCCTTTCCTATTTCATCTAATAGTTTGAGAAGTGCTTGGATCAACTTCTCTTTAATGGTGTAGTAGAATTCAGCATTTCATACATATCTCCCTGATTATTTCATTGTTGAAAGACTATTATTGCTTCAATTTCCTTGCTCACTATCGATATGCTTAAGTCATGAATGCTTAGGATTTATGCTTTTCATCTGTGTTTGCCAGGTCTCTTAACTAGATAATGCCTTCTTGATACTTCTTAAGTAAGTATACAAACTAGGTCTAAATGAAAATTTCTTATCTGTATTGACATTTGTTTTCACATCCATTTTCTTTTTTTTATTGGATATTTTATTTATTTACATTTCAAATGTTATCCACTTTCCTGGTTTCCCTTCCTGAAAACCCCTATCATATTCCACCTCCCTTGCTTCTGTAAAGGTGGTCCATCACCCACTCACTCCCACTTCCCACCCTGACATTCCCCTACACTGGGACATTGAGTCTTCACAGGACCAACGGCCTTTCCTCCCATTGATGTCTGACAAGGCCATCCTCTACTACATTTGTGGCTGGGGCCATGGGTCTCTCCATGCATATTCTTTGGTTGGTGGTTTAGTCCCTGGGAGCTCTGGGGGTCTGGTTGGTTAATATTGTTGTTCTTCCTATGGGGTTGCAAACCCCTCAGCTCCTTCAATTCTTTCTCTAACTCTTCCATTGGGGACCCCTTGTTCAGTCCAGTAGTTGGCTGTGAGCATTCACCTCTGTATTTGTCAGGCTCTGGCAGAGTCTCTCAGGAGACAGAGATACCAGGCTCTTGTCAACAAGCACTTCTTGGCATCCATAGTAGTGTCTGGGTTTGGTGACTGTATATGGCATGGATCCCCAGGTAGGGGAGACTCTGGATGGTCTTTCCATACTTTCCTTTTCCATACTTCGTCTCAGTATTTCCTCTTGTGAGTATTTTCTTCTCACATCAATTTTCTACAGCTAATTTTCTTTTGGGTCTCTGCTGTCTTCACTTTACTTAGCCTGATAAACATTTTTGAACTCAGTTAACTTTTCAAAAAAGCAAGTACTTCATTCATTAATTTTTTGGATATTTTATTTATATTTCATTAATTTTTGCTGTATTATGATAATTTATTTTTAATCTGCTGAATTAGGTCACATGTCTTGTTTTTCTAAGACATTGAGGTATATTGTTATTTTGTTTCTTCGAGTTTCCTCTAATTTTACAGCCTGAAATTTGATTTTTTTTCAGAGAAAGTTTTATGGCCCTTTTGAAGAATGTGTATTCTACAGATTTTAGATAGAATACTACACAACTATCTGTGAAGTACATTTGATCTTTGTGGTAGATTAACTTTAAAAGATCATTTTTGATTTTCTGTTTGTCTCAATGACTTCCCTGTTGATAAGTTCATTATCATTGTATACCTGAACTTATCTATTTCTTTATGAAGTTCAATATGTGATTCATTTTACTCAACATCATTATATCATCAATATAATTATTCCCTTATTTAATGTGAGTTAATATCTGATACACAGCATTTAAGATTTCTGCTGAGCATATTGATATAATAATAGACATGTTGGGTGGAAGAGGTGGTTGAAGTTTGAGAAACTGTCTTCTAATTCATGTTGGGGACTGAGCTACACTGTACATGAAGTAGTTCTCTGAGAGTGTCATAAAAACTTTAGTATATTCATTCCCCTTCTTTCCATATAAAGCGCCACTGTGAGCCTGCTTAATTTTGCAGCCCATGTGTTTGGAAAGTTCTCGTTTACTCAATAGTCTTCACAGCTTATACACATTTGGTGGAATTATTATCTCAGCCAAATGGTATCGACAAAGTTCACTTCATAACACAGGAGTAAGCAGATCTTTACATGTACTAGAGAACCAGTTTCAGTTCTTTCTTATTTAGTACAACAGTGAATACCCTAGGAGGTAGGAGGTAGCAGAAATCAGGTATTGTCTGATAGTAAAATTCAGAATTCATAGTCATGTAAGACGAAAACCACGACCCAGAGAGGCAGCCGTGACTGCCGTTAATCAGCCAATTAGTGGCACTGAACTTGGGGCTATTATTTTATGTAGGCAATTTCAGACAATAAGGTTTTGCTGCTTGCTACAGAGGATGAGATGTTCTTTCACCATCATCTTCACAGTGTAGACAGAGCCTGGTAAACACCACAGTGTGACTCTGTCTAATTTTCTTCTTCTTTATAACTGCTTCACATGACTGTCTCTCATTCAGAGCTGCAGAGGTCTCTATCGCCCTTACTTATGAGTACATCTATTTTGGAGCCCCGATTAGCTAATACTTAAACAAGACTGTACTTGGTCATAGACATTAAAGATGCAACAAGTAACAAAATTAATTTCTTTTCTAATATTGACCTATTATGAAAAAATCTTTAATCTGATTTAATGCTTGAGAAAATTTTGTATTTGTCCTGTGCATAAGGATATTAGTCTCTCTTTCTCAATGGGCCCCTGGCTGAAGATGATGATATATTTCCCCTTGATCCCTCAGTTAAACAGGATAGAAATCTGAGCTGCCTTCTCAGTTTGTTGAAGCATGTTATTTCTGCTTCTAATTTTTCAGCCATATTATAACTTTTATTATAGCCTTTTAGAGTTGCTGAAGACTGTCTCATTCCCCATTTTTAATAAAAATAAAGCATAAGTTTTAAATATTCAAATTTTCCTTTCTAATTGTAACATCAATCTTTTGCTGAGAATACACATAAAAATGATTGTAAATTTATCATGATTTTCCCAGCCTCCTTTTTATATTAAAATTTTTGTATAATAGATTGTCATAATAATTCACTATTTTACTTTTGCTCTAATTTTTTATAGCATGTTTTACAACATATTTTCTGTGTTTCATACACATTTTTTAATACTCCTGATTTTCTCACTGTGAAATGCATTTGAATTCCATTAACTGTAGAAAGGTCATATAAATTTCAAATGTATAATTGGCATCCAGAACTCAGGAGCTCCCATGTGAACCTGCAAATTTGACAGAACAAATGGACAGTTTCATAATAGTGATAAAAGCAACCCCAGCAAGATGAGCCTTTAATATAAGTCAGATCATATCATTCCCTGCACAAAGATTAGTAATGGCTTTCTATTTTACATGGGATAGAAGTCAAAGTCCTTCCAATGATCTCTAAAGCCCAGGCAGAGACTTTCTCTTACTTATTATTCTCATCTCATTTCTCTGTTCTTCTGGTACTTGTAGAAAGGCTGACATCTTACATCAATGGACTTGCTTAAGTTCATGAGAATAATTTTGTTTTTAGATTTCTAACTAAATACAACTTTTATGAAGAATATTTTCCTGCTCATTAAAAAATTGCATTTTATACATATTTTCCCCTTTATTTCCAATATTTCTCATATCACTTAACGCCTAAAATACTTATTTGCTTACTTTTTCTCTTAATTGGCACAATGCAAGTTCTGTAAAGATAGTTTTATTTAGTTAGTTTAATTTCTTCAAGGTTTAAATATTAATGCACATGCAAGGGTAATGCATAAATTTTGCAAAGACTGTTGCTGATTTCACAAATGTGGGTAAAAGGGAAAACAGAATTAAAATTCAGAGTTATTTATCTTCTTCTCTATGTAATATCACATACTTAAAGGAATAATGACCATTTTGGTGATCAGACAGAAAAATAATAATGAAAGATAGAGAAATAATCAATTTTTAAACATATTATACAATGTTTAGATTGTGATTTATTTCTGGATCATGATGCTTTCATTTTTATGATTTTTCTAAGCATGAAATTCAAGATTGCTAACATGGGTTGCAATCTGTTGACAAAATTTAAACTGGAAATTGCTATGAGCATTATAGTTTTTGAAAACACTTTAATGACTATGAATTAGTATTTTGAAATGAGCTTTTAGATAGTTATCAAAATATCTCATGATGCTATTTTATTAAATTATTAGCATGCTATTGGAGTAAATTTTTTAAAACCAGATCCCTTGAAATAATCACTTGGTGATTTATTTGAGATTGATTCTTTGGGAGACAACTCAAAATGTACTTTAAAATGAAAATCTAAGTTAATGAATTAAATATTTATTCATTGTTCTTTCAAGCTCAGATGAAGATATATTTGAGACTTTCAACACTATTGATCAGACATCAGAGCTTTATTCGCTTTTGACAAATTTTAGCATTGTAATTTTTGATATAAAATGTATTTTAATTCAAATTTTATAACCATAAATTAAATTTCATATAAGCTCATATAAATGTAACTTTCTAATGAGTTAATTTAAATATTGAATTAATTATATTCATAAAAAATTCATTTATATGACTTTTCTACCCTGAAATTGGTACATTTTCACAGTACAGTATTGTTCTGGTGTTCTTGTATAGATTTCAGTTGATCTAATGACAATGTGAATATTAATATATGAGTCAGGCATGTGTTGGTTTATAGATTAGAATTTCTCTGTGCTGCATGAAGTAGACAGATTTGCCATTCTCAATATCTCCTAAAAACTGATACACATTCAAATTATTTTACAAATTAGTTTGATGTAGTTACTTGACACCTTGATGTTCTAAGAGAGAGAGAGAGAAAGAGAGAGAGTGAGAGAGAGAGTTTGTTGGAAAAATTACCCTATTTCACTTGGAAATATAAGGCAAAATATTGATTTCATCTTCAAAGATTTCACTATGCTTAGTGAAGCCAGTAATGTTCAAAGAAAGAACCACACACAATGTTACTACACTGAAAGTCAGTTGGTCTTAAAAGTGTGTTATCATAATCCCAAAAGCAGAAAAGTTGTTAAAAAGGAAAAATATTTGGGAAAATGCTTTTAGTATAATTATCACTTTTGTGTGGTAAAATATTAGTCAAAATTTTAGAATACATAGAAAATTATTTGTCAATGAACAATTTTGTAGATGTGAAACAACAGTGCAAAAGTCTGCAGTAGAGAAAATGTAATCCAGCACTATAGACATTTTGACAAGAGATCACAATCAAAGACCTTCTAGTGTCATGTAATCCAGCTAGAATGACACACTTCTAATTCTTCTGGCTGGAGTACAGACGTACCCTTAATCCTACACAATGGAGATAAAATAAGTTTGTAGAAGGACGTAGAGATGTTTGAAGGTGACATCTAATTGATAGAAAAAAAATGACAGTCAGAACAACATCTAACAGAATGAGTCAGAAGAGGGTATTCCCAATTCTTTCCAGAACAGCACAGGAAAGAGAAGCTTTTTTTTTATTAATTGTTTTATTTATTTACATTCCAAATATTGCCCTCCTGCCCAATCCATCCCCCAAGAGTTCTTTATGCCATTCCCCTCCCCTTTGCCTCCGAGAGAGTGCTTACCACTCCATATCCCAACCCACCCCCTTCACTTATCTATGCATCCCCACAACACACCCCACTCCCACCAGGTAGTCCTCTTCCCTGGGCTTCACTTTCTGCAGGATTAGGCACATGCTCTCCCACTGAGGCCAAACAGGGCAGTCCTCTGCTAAATATGTGCTGGTTGCCACAGACCAGGCCATGTATACCCTGCGGTTGATGAGTTAGTCTCTGGGAGCTCCCAGGGGTCTGGGTTAATTGATACTACTGTTGTTCTTCTTATGAGGTTGCAATCCCCTTGAGCTCCTTCAGTTCTTCCCCTACCTCTTACAACTTAATATCTTTCCTGACCCTATAAAACTCCTCCTATGACTCATGATTACACATATATACACAGGCACACACACATATCACAGATTTATGTGTATATTAAAACTAGAGAACATATATAAAAGAAACATGCAGTATTGTTTTTGACTCTCTCTTGTTTTATGTAATATAAATTATACACACTTTCTGAGATGTAATGCTATTACTTTCTTACAGCTGAGTAAAATATTATTTATTGTGTCTGTGTATCATACTTCTTTGTCCATTCCAAATAGGAAAAAAAATATTTTTATGTGAGACAAAAAAAGAAATGGGAAAAAATAAAGACTAAGGCAAGATGATACATAAGAAACACATAAAAAGGGCTCCAAAGCTATTCTTGTATTAGTGAACATGACAAGTATCACTCCAGCATCATGAAAGCCCAATCCCAGAGAGAATCAAGGAGTAGAGAGAGAAATGTAAAAGAAAGATGCTGAGTGAAAATCTGTAAAACTAGTTGTCTTAGGGTTTGATTTCTGTGACAAGACACCATAACTAAGTCAACTCTTATAAAGGAAAATGCTTAACCGGGAATGGCTTACAGTTTCAGAGGTGTAGTCTATTATTGTGGTGGGAAGCATGGCAGCTTGCAGGAAGACATGGTACTGGAAGGAGCCACGAGTTCTCTATCTTAACCCACAGGCAACATAAGGAGAGTGTGCCACATTCAGAGTTTCATGAGCACATAATAGACCCCAAAATCCACCCCACAGCAACATCCTTCCTCAAACAAGGCCACACCTAGTCCAATGAGGCTATATCCCCCAGTAATGTCACTCCCTACAGCCAATCATTCACACGCTGGAGTCTATTAAAGCCATACTTATTCACACCACCCCATAGGCTTGTAGCCATAACATAATGTATAATGCATTTAGTTAAACTTCAACAGCTCCCATAGTCTATTCATAGTATCAACAATGTTTAAAAGTCCAAATTTCAAAGTCTGTTCTGTGATTCATGTAATCTCTTTTTTTATTCTTTTTTATTGGTTGTTTTATTTGTTTACATTTCAAATGTTATCCCCCTTCCTAGTTAAATCCCCTATCCTGTCCTCTGTACCCCCTGCTTCTATGAGGGTGCTCCCCCACCCACCCACCCCCTCTTGCCTCAGAGTCCTAGCATTCCCGTGTGCTGGGTCATCTAGTCAGCCTCCACAGGACCAAGGAGCTCCCCTCCCACTGATGTCAGATAATGTAATCCTCTGCTACATATGCAGTTGGAGCCATGGGCCCCTCCAGGTGTATTCTTTGGTTGGTGGTTTAGTCCCTGGGAGCTTTGGGGGTCTGGTTGGTTGATATTGTTGTTCTTCCTATGGAATTGCTATCCCCTTCAGCTCCTTCAGTCCTTCCCCTAAGTCCTCCATTGGGGTTCCCGCACTTAGTCTGATGGTTGGCCATGTGCATCGCATCTGTATTGGTCAGGCTCTAGCTCAGTCTCTCAGGGGACAGCAATACCAGGCTCCTGTCAGCAAGCACTTCTTGGCATTGGCAATAGTGTCTGGGTTTGGTGTCTGCAGATGGGATGGATCCCTACATGGGGAAGTCTCTGGATGGCCTTTTCTTCAGTCTCTGCTCTACTCTTTGTATCTGCGTTTCCTTCTGACAGGAGCAATTCTGGATTAATATTTTGGAGATGGGTGGGTGGCCCCATCTTCAACTGGGGACTATGTCTACTAGATATGGTCTATACAAGTTCTATCTCCTTTCTGTTGGGTATTTTGGCTGACCCTCTGGACTTTTCTTCTGTCTCTTCCTCCACCTGATCCCGCCCCCTTTTTCCATTCCCCTCCTCTTTCCCTCCCAGATTCTTCCCTCCCTCTGCCTACTGTGATTATTTTCTTACCCCTTCAGAGTAGGAATGAAGCATTCACACTTTGGTCTTCCTTCTTCTTGACTTTCATATGGTCTGTGAATTGTACCATAATGTAAGGAGCAGGCCCTTACACAGGATCAACTCCATGTGATAATAGGAAACTTGTAGAGACATGTCTGGTACTTGTAAAGGCAAGTCTGGAAGTAAAAGCTGTGCTGTGATAACCAACTGTGATGCGATCAGAGCCCAGTGATAACCAGACACTAGTGGTCAGGAGTAACGCCAAATCCAACATAAAAGAGGAGCCTGATTGGAGCACTTCATCATACTTGTAGCCATGACTGGCCAATGTGATCCTCCGGACAAATCTCCTCAACACCTGAGCATGACCTAGCATGATACTTCAACAAGCCTCCTCAGCACCAGGTCATCGAAGAGACAACCGAGAGACCAATGCCTCCAGCTTCTTTGTGGTCAAGAACCCTGCGAGGTCAAATTATCAACTCAACTCAACTATTTGGAAGTCACAGCCTGACCTCACCTTCCCAGACACTGAACCTGTAACCTGAAACCATCCAAAGGACTCAGGTCGTATAATCCCTGAATGAATGATTCTTTGTTGACTGTAACACACTGATTTCTCTTGGGATAGTTCCACTTCCTGTTGGCAACATTCTTTGGTATGTATCCCATGGCTCTGCCATCTCTAACCTCTTGAGTTTATCAAGGCAATTCAGGCCAATAATGGCTTTCACAACTTCACACAAGGAGTTCTATGAGCCTCAGTGGGGGAAGTCCTTCCATGTACCTGGCTCAGCACCTTTCCTTAGTTGTAGAGGGAGATTCCACAATCCCTTTCTTCTATCCTTGACTCTAAAGCCAGAACCATGTGGTCAAAGCTGTCAAGTTCTGCTGTTTGCTAGGGCTAGAACAGGCCTTTGTTCAATGACATAAATCATTTCAGTGGTTTTTTTCACTGCCTAGGCTTGGCTGTTCTGCAACTTGCTCTGTAGACCACGCTGCCCTTAGCCTCAGAGATTTGCATGCCTCTGTCTCCCAAGAGCTGGCTTATGCCATCATGACTGAACTTAAGTTTTTCTTTCATTGCCTTTTACAAAATGAAACCTTAGCTGGGTGGGATCTTCCTCAAAGTCACCACTCCTATAATTCCATTTAATGTCTGTAATCTGTTTATCTCCTTGAACGTAGGTTTTAGTACCATCCCTGGTATCCCTTTAGTTTTTGAATCCTACATTTTGTGTATTTTCCTTGTTCAGCTTGCTCTATTTCATCGAAATGGTTTTATAAGAGTAAACCATAGAGCAGAGTCTATACTAGGCTATTTTGAGATTACATTTGCCAATACAATGTAAATCCCTTGGTTTAGGCAGACTCTTCAGACAAGGGCAAAATGCAGCCACATTCTTCACCAAAATATCATAAGAATGATCTCTTGGCCACATACTAGAATTCTTCTCTGAAACCTCTTGAGTCAGGTCTCCACAGTTCAAACCATCCTCAATACCCCTGTTTTCCATGCTTCTAGTCAAATGACCCATTAAGGCCCACTGAAATCATTCCATTGTGTTCCTAAACCAATTTGTCAAAATCCTCATTCCTCCAAACAAGAACATGGTCAGACCCATCACAGCAGTACCCCAGTCCCTGTAAGCAGGCCCCAGTTAAATGGTTTTCTTTTTAGGAGTTGCCTTGGTCATGATGTCTCTTCACAGCAATGAAATTCTAAGACACTATTGTTACCAACATATTCAAAAGTCTGTATATTTCAGTTTGCTGAATTATGCAATCTATTTAAAGTGTATAATTTAAAATATATTGATTATGATGATATCCAGAAAAATACAAATCCTTCCCAAGAAAATATGTGAAGCTAAGGGAAAATTGTAATGTAAATTGTATTATATTATTATATCATTCTGAACTCTCAAAGAAGCATCAATTTAAAGTATACACTTAGTATTGAAATAAAAATTATATGGAATTGACAAATCACAAGAAAACAAAGGAGAAAATAAATGCCTAAACAATATGGGAGAATGTGCTTTAAAAACCTGAGGAAGATTTTGTGAAAATAAAGTGGAAAACAATATAAAATTACAACAGTAATTAGAAAATAAAACATATCCCAAAGCTTTAAAAATTCATTAATTTCATGATTCTATAATATGATTTTCATAAACATGAACATTTAATATTCACATGGCTATTTCTCTAAAGCTTATAAAAAATTAACAATAGAAGACATCATATTGTATACCAACAGTATAACTTATAAGTAAATGGTTATTTCTGATATTTTACCTCAGATATTTATTTTTAAAGAATAATAAATTTTTAATATGATGAGAAATTTCTGGAATTCATAAGTGTGGTATTTCATATAAAGATATTCTAATGATTTGAATTGAAAGTATACATAAGTGTGTATTATAGATTGCTTTTCTTCCCAATATGTAGAAACAAGTAGTGATAGGCATAAGCCAGTATAAATATGTCTACATTTTCATTTGACTACTTTGGAATTAGGGATCACACAAAGTCCACGGAAAGGACATTTTCACTCTGGTGGCTTTTTTTTAATTGGATATTTTATTTATTTATATTTCAAATGTTATCCCCTTTTCTGGTTTCCTCTCTGGAAACCCCCTATCCCATTCCCCTCACCCTGCTTCTATGAGGGTGCTCCCCCACCCACCCATCCACTCCTGCATCCCCTCCCTGGCATTCCCCTATACTGGGCCATCAAGCCCTCACAGGACCAAAGACCTCTTCTCTCATTGAGGTCTGACAAGGTCATCCTCTGCTACATACGCAGCTGGAGCTCTATGGTAGGTGGTTTAGTCCCTGGGAGCTCTAAGGATTCTGATTGGTTGATATTGTTCTTCTTATGGGGTTCAGCTCTTTCAATCTTTTCTCTAACTCTTCCATTGGGGATCCACTGCTCAGTCCAATGGTTGACTATAAGCATCTGCCTCTGTATTTGTCAGGCTCTAGCAGAGTCTCTCAGGAGACAGCTATATCATGTTCCTGTCAGCACTTCTTGGCATCCACAATAGTGTCTGGGTTTGGTGTCTGTATATGGGATGGATCCCCAGGTGGGGCAGTCTCTGGATGGCCTTTCCTTCAGTCTCTGCTCCAGGTGGGGCAGTCTCCCAGATGGGGATGGCCTTTGCTTCACTCTCTGATCCACACTTTGTCTCCATATTTCCTTTAGACAGGAGCAATTCTGGGTTAAAAATTTAGAGATGAGTGGGTGGCCCCATCCCCCTATTGGGATCCTTGCCTAACCTCTGGATATGTTCTCTACAGGTTCTTGCTCCCTTTTTTGTATATGCTTATTAGAAGCAATGATAAACAATGGAGAGGAATACATCATCAGGATTCTTGAAATGAGTTATTTATAATATAAATACTATCATAATTTTTAAGGGTTATGACCATCTGAAAACAGAGGGTCAGTCTATGATAAGCATAGAAAAACAAAGACAAAACATACTAGCAATCCAGATCTGAGATATTTTTCTTTAATACTAAATAATTGTGGTTAATGTGTTTGAAAAATGAGAGGTATAATTGGTAACGAATAAAGATTATAGCAATCAAGTATCTGTCGCTACTGTTTGTCAAAGACTCATTGAGGAAAAATGAACTTCAGAGTGGTTTTTAGTATGGAAGAATCTGTTTTCTATGGGGCTGCAGGTGTAGATGCTCCAAAGTGTTCATGGGAAATCCCAGGTCACAGAAACTGTCTTCTCTTCCTTACCATATGAATATCTAAGCATGGCTATGTACTTCATGATGTCACATTGTGAAAGTCAAGAGAGAGACTGCGGTTTGGCAGGAAGATTGATTAGATGTACATAGTAATAAAATCATGTCAGTGACAGCCCATCACTTTCCTATGTCCTGTGGTTAAGAGAAAATCACAGATCTAGCCAGCAGTCAAGGTGAGCAGATGATACATACATCAGGGGGGTTGAATCAGACATTTGGCTATGTCTTAACCACATATAAGTCATGTTATTAAACTTAAATTGTGTCTAATATACCTGTAACAAAAGTGCTGTAGTATAATACAAAGAAAGAATGAGCTAGAAACATGTAAACATACACATTGCTCTGACAACCTGCCCTTTTCTCACAGTTAAAATGTTGCATATATGATAGATGTGTCAGGTGACAGATATAGACTTCATGGGGTACTTAAACTCAGTAAACTCCTGAAAGCATTATGCATTACAGGAAACTTGGCATTTTACTATTCTGACCAAATGAAAGTTTAAATATATTTGTTTTTAACAAACTTCAATGAGGACTTACACTGAGACTCTATTCATTCAGCAGTTCAGCTTGCCTGATATTGGTTCTGTTGTAATACTGAATAAATCAGTATCCCTTATCAAAACCCCATTCATGGAGCCAAATTCTCACTTTCACATCAAAAAAGGCAAGAGTGGATTATGAATTGGCAAATTTA
The DNA here is from genome assembly GCA_021653895.1 of Mastomys natalensis. Taxonomy (NCBI): domain Eukaryota; kingdom Metazoa; phylum Chordata; class Mammalia; order Rodentia; family Muridae; genus Mastomys; species Mastomys natalensis. The sequence goes on from JAJTUV010000534.1 coordinate 147,912, forward strand.
TTCATAGCTCATTTTCTTGGATATCGTCTTACATGTCTTGCAAAACAAAAATACTACTTGAATATGATGTATGTTACAATGAACTTGGGAAAAGCCCAGTGAAGGCAGTTTATAATTTAGTTAATTTAAGTGCTTTGTAATTTATATGTGCATCAGCCTTAATCGACAAAATACTGTGTTTTCTCATTTTTCTTCACCTCAGGTAATTTGTAAATGTTGGTATTAATGTTATATACTTTCACTGATTCAAGATTGAGTATCCTCAGTTCTATCTCTTCATTTTGACTTGTTAATTTTAGTGCATACAAGTGAAAACAGAACTATCCTTGAACATACTGTTGCTTTTAATATTCAAAGGATAAATCCTGCAAAAGGCCTCCTTATTGTTAATTGTCATTGAGACATAAATGCCTGAGGGTAAAAATCACCCTGTCACAAAAGATATTGAATCATTATTTATGATTTAGAAAGCTAAGTAAATAACAAAATATGTACAACAATATTGTTTTTTTCTATTTGCTATCACTATAGAAATCATTTAAAATAGCAAAGGCATTTATGTAATAGAGTCCATGTGTCATCCAAATTCTCAGTTGTATATTGTTCTTCTAGTGCTTTGTTAAATTTATTGAGGCATAGGTGATGAGCAAAACACTTTCTTCATTAGATGAGATGGGTATATCCAAAGATTCTAACCCTATGGCATCCACTAACTGACTGCATGAAATCAAAAACCTATCCCCATTATTCATCTTTTTATTTTTCTCATAGGAATCAATGTCTTAAAATGTACTAGTGTGGGTCTTCTACATTGTTCTAAGAAGGGTTGCAAAGTCATTAGTCAAATGGCATTCCATTAGGTCTGCATCTGTGCTTTTCTTCTTAACCTGGATTAAATTACATTGAAAATTCATTCTAAAATGTAGTCAGAAAAAAAAATGGCATTGCTTCTAAGTCTCCTCATTACCCACAGCTACAAACTAGACAATAGCTCAAGATAGCATTACAGAATAATGGAAGGCTACAGGAGAGGTCAAACTTCTGTAGATGGATTAGAAAGATAAAGAGTCCACATTTTATAGAACAGATTCTCACAGTGGAGACCTTTGCATTCTGAGTTGTACCAACCCACAAGCACACTATTTTTCAACCTTCCTAATACTGCAACCCTTTAATATAGTTCCTCATGTTGTGGTGATGCCAAGCCATAAAATTATTTTTGTTGCTATTTTATACATGTAATTTTGCTACTGTTACTAATCAAAATGTAAATATCTGATATGTAGTATATCTGATGTGTGACCCCTGTGAAAGGGTCTTTTGAGGCCCGAAGGGATTATGACCCACAGGTTGAGAAATGCTGCCCTAGCAGATGTGGTTTTACTTTACCAGATAGAAGTCAAAGGTAGGGAAACCGTCTTATGTGTGCTTTATGTGCACCTTTTATAACTTAGTGTTTGACAGTAGTGAATAGCAGCAGCAGGAGTGTTGGAGATGCAGAATGTAGCATTCTTTAGTGTTACAGCTCTCAAACAAGCCTGTTTGCCAGCCAGTTTACAGTTTTAAAGTGTCCCAGCCCTAGTAATGTCTTAGCGTACTCAGACCTTCAGCTCTTCAAGGTTAAAGTTCTTATGTAGAACTAGCAAGTGAGAGTTCCTTACACCAGTAACAATAGACTGTGTTTTAGCTCCAGGATCTCTAGATCTTAGGATTCCTCAGGCTTTGAAACTTACTAGTATAGTAGGTCTGAGGGCTGAAGTCCAGAGGCAGAAGTTATTAATGTGATAAGTCTCTGGATTCATTCCATAGCCTGCAATTTCTCTTCTTTGATTGTTTGTAGCCTTCCATCTATCCTTCTCCTCATCCCTCTCTACTTTATCTTCTGTTCCCCTTCTTAATTCTGTTACAGATGATTTCTCAAACTGTTCAGCTGATCTTCAACTCTCAAGCAATGACTGCCTTTTTGTATTTGAAACTTCAACTTCAAACCTTGTTTTGTGAGAGTCCCTCGCTAAAACTTGAGGTGGTTGGTTGGCTTAACTGGCTTGCAGGCAAGGCTTTATGATCCTCTCATGTCTTCTAGTTCTAGTATTATAGGCACACCTCCCTGCCTAGATTATCATGGATGCTAAGCGTGGGATGGGAAGGGCATGTGTGCCATATGTATGGTGTTCTGAGGACAACGTGTGAGAGACAGTTTTCTTCCTCTGCCTTGTGGATCCTAAGGATGATCTCAAATCATCAAGTCTGATGAAAGCCATTTTTTCCCTGTTGATCAATCTTGCCAGCCTTATCTTCTTCCCTGTAAAGATACAAGAAGCTTGGATCAGTGGCAATTCAAAACAGTATGATTTTATCTTCTTTAAAGTCATAAAAAGTGTTTTATTTCCAGAGCATAATCCAAGATACTTCAAGTCAGAGTATAACATATTCTTTGAGGATGATCATGTTGACTCCAACATAACTTCCAGTAGCCAAAAGACAGAGTTCTAATAAAAATGTGGAATATGATTGGCTGTTACTTTTACAAAAAATAACATGATGAAGTTCATGTGCTCTCATTCGGTGAAATTGAACAAAGGGGAATAAATAAGTCTTATATTCAAGGAAGGGTAGACAATACTCCCAATAAGCCACAAATGGTGAATCCTACTATTGTTATCATTTTAAATGAAAAATTTGATGTGTAGAAAAACTTTGATCAATAAACCAAGGAATATAGCAAATATTAGAGCAAGGATTCTAACCACAGCCATTCATTTATAGGTCTATTTCTAGGTCCCAGAAAGTACTAGCTCTCAAACTTTCATATAAGAATTGTTCCCCTAAGAATACATCAAATGTGGATCTTCTGATCTCTTCCTTTAGGTATCTCCACAGGTAAAAATAGATAAAAGAGTACTCTAAAATGACTAAAACAACAATAATTATTATTGTTGAATGTCCCCAAGATGGTTATGTACATGCAACCTCAGGATCACAATTTCTGTGGAACTGTTATTCTGTCTCTTTGAGACTATTGTCTTTTTTCTTTAAGTATATTTGCCTGTTTGTTTATTATTGATCGTGTGTGTGTGTGTGTGTGTGTGTGTGTGCGCACATGCACGGACACATGTGCACATATGTAGATATGTTTAAGTATACACGTATATGTGCATGTGTGTCCTTAGTAATTGAGGTCCAAGTCAATCTCCACTGTCACCTTCACCTTCTTTTTGGTACAGTCTCTCACTCGACCTGAGGATCATAGAGACATGGTAGACTGGATAGATTTCCACCCACTTTTGCTACCTTGGTGATTAAAACATTCCGCAGTGCCTTGCACAACATAATATCATCTGGTTGGCGCGAATTGAACTTACATTTTCACACTTGCACAGCAAAGATTGTGTCAATTATTTCCCCTGCTATGAGACTATTTCTCTTAATTTTATATAGGCTTCAAAAAATTTTTTTTTTTTGGTATTTTTCGAGACAGGGTTTCTCTGTGTAGTCCTGGCTGTCCTGGAACTCACTCTGTAGACCAGGCTGGCCTCGAACTCAGAAATCCACCTGCCTCTGCTCCCAAGTGCTGGGATTAAAGGCGTGCGCCATCACCGCCCGCTCTATAGGCTTCAAATTAACACACAATTTTGAGTATATAGAGATGTGCTAAACAATAGTAGGATAGAATAGAAAGGAAAAACAAAAAAAATGTTGCATTAGTTAAACATTACATTGCATTAATATTGTGTCTAGATTGAGCTGTTTTTCTTAAATTCCAAGGTTTTATTTTGTCAATCTGAATTTTAAAGCCCCATTCGGCACATATTTGTGTGTTCACACATATACACACCCCATACATTTTATACCTCTGATCTGGTACCCAAACTGAAGCTCCTTTGAAAACCAGTGAATCACTATGTGGCAGGTTAATGCCTCTGCTCTGCCACTGCTGCTGAGCTAGGATGATGGATGAGGTAATGCACAGGCCTCTAACTGAAAAAGCCAAGGAGCCTTCCTGTGAATTTAGGTGTTGATGAAAGATGAGCTCCTGCTAAAAAGAACATATGTTGTTCATGAAACTTCCAAAGGAACTATTAAAAATGCACTACTCATTTTTAAGAGAGGCTTAATTACCGTGTAGACAGCATACAGCAGTATTCCTATAATCTTCCTGTTGCAGTACTGCTGTGAGTGATAGGAATGTGAGGTTTTCAGTATGTGATGTTAGAAAACTGTGAAGTCAAAAGGGATAACGGCCTTGTTAATGTGTCATCAGAAAGCCTCTGCTCAGATGTTTGCCCGTGTGAAGGCTGCTGCATGTCACACTGCTGTTAGATAATTGAGAGAGCGATGGTTGCCATTTTGAGTGACTACCTTTACTCCTTTTATTTCTGTTGTTTAAAAGATCACACACACACATAATATGTATATGATCTTTATATATATATTATATATATATTATATATATATATAATACTTTATTTTGTTACCATCAAATTGAAGTCCAGACAAAATGTACAGATGAGATCTTGACTGATACTCAGAATTAGCCATTGAGGTAAACAAGGACAGTCAGCTGTAGCCGAGCTATAATGATTCTTTGGGATTGCTTTTATACTGATACTCTTTCTCTGATATGCACTGAGAGAGTCCACTTACGCCTATTAGTCTAAGTTTGGTTGGAGGAGTTTCTTAACTTTATGGAAACAACCCAGTAATTACTAGTAAATTAACAACATAAAAATAAGAATGGTAATATTTCTGTCTCTAACCTTTGATAAGGTTTTAAAAACTGCCATTAGTTTAATCACATATTACATAGAAAATTAATTCCACACACATAAAGATATAGTTTTTAAATCACAGCCACCTTTGCAATATATTGTACTAACTGATTGTACACATTTTGTGAAATTAGGCGATATATACTAGTTTATTTTACCAGTGTCTTCTTGATTTGCCATGTATTACAATACTATTTGTGCATCTGTGCTTGTGATCTTGATCTGTCCTTAGACGGAATCAGTTAAAGGATATTGAGAACTCTTAATGTTCTGCTTGCCTTTCATGTTTTCAATATGCTCCCTGAATCATTTTTCTCTCTGTCCTGTGTTATTTTATACAAACTTGGGAGAGATCCATTACAGTTTAGAGACTTGTAAATGTTTCCAAGATGGGATTTCTTTATGAACATAATATGAAGTAAACCAATGAAAAGATTCAGCATTGGAAAATGTGGCCACATTTTCTTAAAATTTAATTTCACATCAGATTTTGAGTCTCCTACACATGTTGAACTTGAGGTACTTTCAGTGTAGCTGATCTTCTGTTTGAACACTGAAGCAGCCAAAGGGGTAACCCAGATTTGCTATAACTTAGGAGGAAAAGTGGATGGGCTGCTTTAATGAATCCTGTTCTCTCTGGACTGCCTGCGGGGTTGCTCTTGCCTGTTCTGAAATATAATGTCTGTCCAAACTTTAATGAGTGTTTCCCTTATAAGTTCATTGTATGAGTGTTGGCTGTGATGCTTTCAAATGTAAATATTTCTTTCAGCATTAAGAACATGAGCTTTTACCAGTCTTTGTATTGTTTGATATTGATTTTTAGCTTTTAAAATGAGAATATATTTGAACAAGCCAAAGAAACTAAACCACAGTAATGTTTCTTAGAGGTATAAAAGCTATCATGATGGACATGGGATTTGGGAAGTAAGAGGCTATAGACTAAGGAAAACCCAAAACAACCTTTCTTTTAGGATTGTGCGTGAGGTGCCCTACTTTGGATTCTGAAGGAATACTGGAGACAGACTAGGATCCTCATTCAAAGGAAGGTACATACGCAGCTACATTTTAGGTATTACAGAAATTTGCTAGTCATCTTTAGTAATTTTTTTTTTATAAAAGATGTGATGTAGACTTTAGAATGAGTCACTTTGTCACTTAATGACTTATAGATATAGTTAAGATACTAATAAGAGCCATGTAAAAGAGTTTTGTGTATTTCGTGATAGAATATACAAAAGAGAATGTAAAGAAAGCACAATAGGTGCTTTTGAGAAGGTCCTGCACCAATATACATATTGGCAGTGTGAAGAGGAGCCAGTAGGCTTTTAAAGAATACCATACTATTTTAAAAATAAAAGGTACATTTTCAATTATTTAGTGAAGGTGGATAAAATATTGTACATTTAAAGTTTAATCATAAATATCATTACAATAGTGATTATTAACATAATTTATGTTAATATAATAATGTTTAAAAAGACTTATGACTAATTTCTTTTTTTTTGTTTCTTTATTGTGTTATTGAAACTGTCATTTGAAATGTGTGGTGTCATGATTCACGTGGTTTGAAGACATAGAAGCCCTTCTTTTGCAAACTGTAAATTCCTTTAATTCACATTAATAAAGTACCATGGGAACTGCAAAGCTACCTTTAAGTGTGTGGGAAGTAACTCCCATCATTTTATTTAGAGAACAAGATTTATTCAAATCTTGATTTTCATAAACTCCCTACACACAATTATTTATATTTGAAAAAACTTTCTGTCTTTATTTTCTTAATAGGTGAATAAGATGAAGTCTATACCACTACATCAGTAACTTTTGTTTATAATGGCTTTGGTTTTCTATGTAAAATGTGAGCCCAATTGTGATTTCTCAGGTAAATTAGAAAGCTTCTGGTAAAATGTCTATAAAAAATATATAATTATAAAATTTGAATAAGTTTGCTTTTACTGGCAAAAGGGAATGCCATATTGTTTAAAAATCACAAATTTACTTTTTCAGAATCTAGAGGCTAAATGTCCCTAATTATAAGCTAGACAGTTCTATGCAGGAATGTTTTTCTCGACTTTCTGGTGCCCCCTTCATTCTGTGTCTGAAATGACTGTTCTGTGGTACATATTCGTGAGTGGAGGAATAGAAAGCAGGTAAGGCAGAAACAGAAGGACAAACTTCAATGCCTTTTCTCCTGAAAAGCCTATAATTTAGAAGATTTAAGTGAGCTTCATTTTGGTGACAATAATTTTATTATATTTTTCCATGATTTACTGAATTCCTGTCCCTCTTGCACACAACGTACATTCATAATGCACTGGAGCAAAAGTGACACTTTTGATAGATATAATCCATCCTGAGACAGAGAAAACTCACTAGCTCTGTTGCCCAGAGCTAGAAGTTTCTATGCCTTGAAGACCTGATTTGGGGACTGCAGGGAGTAAGCATTTTCATTTCTGAAGAGGAAAAATGTTGTAAGGATAAAAGTAACAATGGATAGATGGTGACTTCTAAACCAACCAAGATAAATTATAACTTAACTACTCTAGAATAACTCTCAATATATTGCTAACCCTCTATCTCCACTTCAGTGACAAAGCCACCTCACCAGATTGTTGAAGTTTGGTCACTTGTTTTTATAGTAATGCTAAATACTAGCCCCCAAAGCCTGGTTGCCCCTAGAGACAGAGAGTCTGAATGCACCTAAGTGATATACCTATGTGATGCTATATAACCTTGGCCTCCATGTTATTCTTGATTGGTGAATAAAGACGCCTACAGCCAGTAGCTGAGACAAAGAGAGTTAAACAGGGTTTTTGGGTTCCTGGGCTTGGGGTCTGAGACCACTAAAGAAAAGCAAAAGGAGAGAAGAAAAGCAGCCATGGAATAAGTGAGTTATGAATACATGGCCATAAGGGCTGCCCAATTGCAGTTAAGAGCAGCCCAGATGGAACACAGCAAGTTATAATCTGGGGTTAGAGATGGGAAATATATTTTGATAGCATAGAGGATAGATATCTTGTCAACTCTAGTAGCAATTAAGACTTATGATAAAAATAAGAATTGTGTGTCTTTTGTCTGGCAACTGAATGATCTTAGATGAGGGAGAAACCCAATTTGAGATTAAATAATTTTGACAACACCAGATTTTCAGGGTGTCCCTTCCCTTACAGCTATTTATGGTGGAATGACACTCTCAGTATGCGAAGGACAACTGGCCTGCTAAAGCCAAGAGTGCCAGGTCTCTGAAAGCAAGGAGGAAGCAGCCTGGCTCAGAGGTAGTGGCGTTCACAGTGACTACTGAGCCCTTGCTGAGGTTATGTCTTACCTTTCTTTTCTTTAGCAGACAATGTGTGCTCCCAGCATTCCCCCTGTATGTCCTATTCCCTATTTTATTTAGTGAAGGGTACCAGGGCTTTGGCTGATATGTCACCATTTGGCCTTTGGCCTTTGCTTAGGACAATTCCTGGGTCCATGCTGTAGAGACTACTCTGCATATAAAGCATTTAGTCAGCCTCAACCTTGGCAATTTCTTCAAAATACCAGACTAGATATTTAATAAAAATTTTTCATTTTGTCACAGCATTGGTTAAAAATTCCAGAGTTTTTGTGTTTCTTTTTTTCTGTTTTTAAAAGTTACCGTATACTTAGCATTCCATTCAATTTGATCAAGGAGGAGGAGGAGGAGGAGGAGGAGGAGAGGAAGAAGAAGAAAAAGAAGGAGAAGAAGAAGAAGAAGAAGAAGAAGAAGAAGAAGAAGAAGAAGAAGAAGAAGAAGAAGAAGAAGAAGAAGAAATTAGAAATTAAAAATTAGAAGAAATTATTTGAACATACCCTGACTGGTTCAGAGTTCTGCATAAAAGCACAATTTGTGCAAAATTACAGTAAAATAATAGGTAAATGCAGGTAATGGCTAGTCAATCACGGGGATAATTTCTGGGTTTTTTTTTTTTTTTTAGCTTGAATTCTCAGATTGTCTTAGTAATAGTTGTGGGTTAGAAATTCTACTCTTAAATGTATAATGGAAATAATTTTCTTATTATGATATAAAATTACACATTTGACACCAAGTACTTCTACCTGAAAATCTGTTTTATGAACAGTTCAACAACATTCTAACGTCTTGCTTTTGCCTTTGTTCACTGTCATTCAGATTGATTTCTACCTTTATTGTTTCTATATAGCTTAGGGTTTACTAGCATCTCTTTCAGAAGGTAACCACAAATATTACTTTATTATTATCATATATATAATTTTCTACATTTCTTTTTTATTGGATATTTTCTTTATTTGCATTTAAAATGTTACCCCCTTTCCTGGTTCCCCACCCACACTCAAAGCCTTCATCCCATCCTCCCTCCCCTGCATCTATGAAAGCGTTTCCTCACCCACCTACCCACTGCTGTCTCCCTGCCCTCGAATTCTCCTACACTGGGGCATTGAGCCTTCACAGGACTGAGGGCTTCTCCTCCCATTGTTGCCCGACAAGGCCATTCTCTGCTACATATGCAGCTGGAGCCATGGGTTCCCCCATGTGTACTCCTTGGTTGGTGATTTAGTCCCTGGGAGCTCTGGGGGGTCTGGTGGATTGATATTATTGTTCTTCCTATGGGGTTGTGAACCCTTCAGCTCCTTTAATCCTTTCTCTAACTCCTCCTTTGGGACCCCATTGAGAAACCTGTGCTCAAGTGCATGCTGACAGGAGCCTGATATAGCTGTTTTCTGAGAGGCTCTGCCAGAGCCTGACAAATTTTCTACATTTTAAATTACTGGCAAATTTATCTTAATGTCTATATTCTGACTCATAAGAACAGAATTTTTAAATTAAAGGCATTTTTAAATTTTAATTTTATGAAATATTCAATTTATGAACAAAAACACATTCTTGGCATCATAAAATTTATTGCTAAGAAAAGTCTAAGTTAAAAATTGTTTTGGTAAAGTTAATTATTTTAATACTCAGCATAAAATCATAGAGAAATTACATAAATTTAATGAACTTCTACAGATTGTTGTGAAAACATACTTTGTAAAACCCTACACTGTATCCTATCCATGTCTTATAAAAACTACATTCATATTTACAAGAACACTATGCAAACTCACTTTTAAAAGTAAACATAAAATTTTCTTTTAAACCAGGATTTTTCCAATAGCTATCTATTTATAAATCAAACTATGCTAGAAAGGTGTTTTTAAGCTACTTTGACTACCATAATGAGCTCACATTGGAAAGCTCTGGTATATCTTGTATACAGTTATGGTATAAATTTTGGAAAATAAATATTTTGGATTAAAGTTAGAATATATTCCTCTAGGTTAAGTACTTTATTTGGAGGTATTTGTTATATCCAAGTAAATGGACTAATTTTCCATTTGGTACTGGGAAGTAAGCTACCATTACAAATAATACCTAAAGCATGTACATATGACTTCAGGATTGTGGTCAGTAGAGATTTATTAATTTAGAGGATAATTCTACAATAATCTTTGTGGTTTAAAGGGATTGCTGGTAAATCTATGGTTTTGCTTGATATTCTGATAAGTTGTGAGATGGAGACAAGGAGAATTATTGTAAACTGTAGGAAAGGAAGCTTTGTATGAATTGTTGAACTAGAACAAATTTTGGTACAATATCTAGTGTGAGGAGAATCTTGCCAGACACAAAATTAGATGCTTTGAGAAAATTTTTCTAAGTCAAGCATGGATGAATGCTTTGACTGTAGTTTGGAGTAAAACATAAGAAGAAAATGATAGAGGTATTGAAAACCAAAAAGAAATAAAATGGACAGTTGATCTCTGAGTATATATTATTACTGTAAAAAAAAGAATCACAAACTGTTGACTGGTTTTCAGGTAAAAGTTAGGAGAAATCCCCTTCATTATATTTATAGTGCCATATGTCTCATAGCTGGGTGCAGTGTTATTGAGTAAAAGAGGATAATAACTGGTCATTTATCTCTGTTTGAAAAGATAATTCAGCAGTTGGTTCTAAGCTCATCATAGCCCATGTGTACCTGATCTTGACTGATTTAAGCTAATTTAAGGCAGGCTTGCTTATTTCTTACTTGTTATGGTGACTGAAAGAAGTAGAGAAGGGAAATGTTGATTATGTACACTCAATTTTTGTGCAGGGCTACCGAGCTGATACAACTATGTGGCAAGACTATAAAAATATACGGTTTTTGCTTCACAAACTATTGGCCTTTACTTTTATTGACTTTCAGCAAAATTGCATTTACCAGTTCGGTAGTCACATCTCTAATGCTTAGGCTGTGCTAATTTACTATTTAAAGAGAATCAAACTTCAAGTAGAGCTGCAATGAGCATAACACCCTAATTAAGGTTTCAATAACTCATTGTCATTTTGTTAAATCAGTCCATTGTCCATAATTGCAAAACTGTCAAGTTAATGGGGAACTGATAATTGATTACCAATTCTGAATCATTCAAGTCTTGCTGATTGTAGTTAACTTTATAACTGTTTTTCAGCGATCTCTATTTATTTACAGAGATTATTTTATTTTCCTCTTTAACAAAGAAAGATGATCACATGAGCTTTTCTTGCAAAATATGGTGCTTTCCTCTGGATCAGATTACTAATATAATCATCTGTATGAACAGTCATCCAGTTCAGTCACCAATATCTGTTTTGTATTCTGGGGCTCAGAGTTAGTTTCTTTGCCTGGAGAACTTCTTGCAATATTGATAAGTAATTGATCATGATGTAAGTATTTAGTCACTACCAAGTTGTTTTATTGTAGTCATTGTGACTGTTATATCTTCAACCAAGGATATAGTGCTACAGTAACCACTCAAACTATTCTACTCTTTGGATTTTGTTATAAAAACTAGATACAACCTTTAGATTCTTGGTACTCATTTCTACTATTAGACAAAACTGAGTTTGTAATTCTTATCATACCAAAACTATCTACAATAAAGCTTATGGAAGACACATATTTTAATCTTTTCTTTTCTAAGAAGGAATGACCATTTGTATTTGACAACATAAATTTACTTTCTTATTCCTAGATTTTTTTCTCATATATTATGAGAAACTATGTTTTATAATTATAAAACCCTCAGTTTTCATGGCCCGTAGTGAGTGCAAGCTTCAACCAGCCAAATAAAAAATTTAATCCATAGTTTTGTGCTGCTAAACTTGGTGAACTAACTCCTTGGTCATTAGCATCTTTAGTCAGTCAATACTTGTAACTTCAATCAGTTTAAGTTGTACTTTCTGCAAACTCATCTAGCAGCTGGGCACATAGTCCGTGTATACAGTTACTAAATTTGTGCCACCATTAAGGTTCTCCCTGGACTCTGGAACATTCCATTTTGTATGGTTGGATTCTGGAACTGCCTGAATTGGACTGTAGTTAAACTAAAGGGAAGTAGTGTATGGAAGCAGACAATATGGCAGCATGACAATCCTTGCACAGCAACTCAGTCCCACAAGTTATTCATTGGGTCTTTCTGTCACGTGGAACAGGCTTATCATGGATGGGGGAAGGAACTGCTTTAACTTATAAGAAAAAAGTTATGATAGGGAGTTTATTTTTTTATGGATACCCTCTCATATACTCAGGGTAACATTATTTTCCAGTTGTCCAATTACACACATTAACAACATTGTCAAGCAATTAATTCAACAGACTTTGAAATTCAGCCACTTCAAGATTACAAAATGCATCTGGTTTTGGAAATAAAACAAAATAAAAATGCAACATAAAACGACTTTTTTTTTTTCATAAACTTACCAATTAGAAAAAGGTGAATTTCAGTCCATGGTTTGAGTTTTTCAAGCAACTTTTCTTCATTCCATGCTTTCCAGTATTTGACTCACTTCACTAGACACAAGTTTCTGTAGCAAAGGTGTCCTTCAGTGGGTACCTCAGATAATCATAGCTAAAAGTTTGAGAGCTATGAATGTAACAATAATATTTAATAGTATTGTTTCTTGGTCAGCTATTGTTATGAGTTATGTACATCTGTAACTCATTTGCCTCTTTCATTGACCATAATTTTCATTTTTCAGTGAGTTTATTGAAGCACTAATCAGTTAAATAACTGCTTCATAGTACACATTAAAGAAATGAATAATTTTTCTTAACCTTCAGTAACTATCACCAGAGTCTAATGGCAGTTCCAATTTTTTTTTTTGCTACATGTAGGTTATATTCTAGCCTTAGTTTCAATCACTTGCAATCTGTTCTGACATCAGTTTTGATTTTAGATAAGCTTTTTATTGTTGCTTTAAAGCAACAAAATTCAATAACATTTTATGTAGATACACAATTAAATTGCTAGAGAGATAACTCTAAACTCAATTTCTAGATGACAGATCCAAAAACAGCCCATTTAAATTATCCCCAGCACTGACCTAATGATGAAACTACAGCTGCTCATATCTCCAGGGGACATAGTGGAGTGTGTTGCAGCTAAGAGTATTTAACACCTTATGATGCTATACAATGCATAGCTGAGATCCAACCATATTTACCAGCAGATACACCCACACACACCCACACACACCCACACACACCCACATGCACCCATCCCCAGAGAGAGAGAGAGAGAGAGAGAGAGAAGAGAGAGAGAGAGAAAGGGAGGGAGGAGGGAGAGGGAGAGGAAGAGGAAGAGGAAGAGGAAGAAAGAGAGTGAGTGAGAGAGAGAGAGAGAGGGAGAGGGAAAGAGAGAGAGAGGGAGAGGGAGAGAGAGAGAGAGAGAGGGAGAGGGAGAGAGAGAGAAAGTCTTATGTGCCTGGACCCAGGATACCCTCTTCCCCCAACACATGTTCATTTCCTGGGTTTGTTCCACTGTACAGTATTTATTTAAATTTCTGATGTCAATTGTCTGAATTTGTACCTTAAGATTCCTTTTTTATTTATGGCAAATAAAATTTAATTATACAATATACTCTGATTATGATTTTCTATCCACTGATGTTCCCAGTTCTTACCCACCTCTCCTTCTATTCATGTACACAACATATCAGTAACATATTTGAAAACAAATAGGCATCTAAAGAATAATAATAAAATAAATTGTAATAGGCAAAGACAACCAAACAACAAAATGATTCAAAGAAAAACCTAGTAAATCCATGTAGACAAAGAGACACATATGTATTCATTCACAGGAGTCTTATAAAATCACAAAATCAGAAATTGTAATACATAAAAAAATTAAAAGTAAAGTGATCCCACAAAAAATTAGAAAAAAGAAGCTACAGAGATGTCATTGAGTCTGTTTTCTGGTGGCCATCTACTGCTGGTCATGAGGCCTACCCTTATGAGCAGTTTGTATACTCCATGAGAATCCCTTGAAGAAAACTAATTTTTCATTTACAAGTGGCTACCATTGAAAATTGCTTCTGGGTTAGATAGACTTCTATCCATGTCTTTCATACAGACCTGTGCTGGCCCAGGTTGCATGTTACACAGACTCTGTGAGTCCATACGGTAACAGACATGCAATATCTAGAAATTATTGATTTATTGTTGTCTCCCTTCCCCTCTGGCTCTTATACTTCTTCACATTTTCTTACATAGAGTTCCCTGATCCCTACGGGAAAGATTTTATGGAAACAACTTGATTAGTGATGAGTCCTCAAAAGTCTCTCACTCTGTACATTGTCTGTCTATAGTTCTTTATATTTTTTTTCTATCTATGGCAGGAGAAAGTTTCTCTGATGATGGCTGAGCAAGGCACTGATCTATGAGTACAGCAGGATGGCATTAGAAGTCATCTTATTGCTATATTACGTAAGCAGAACAATAATTGGTTTTCTGCTATTTAGGGTCAGGTTGTCAGCCACTCAAGCAGAGTTGAGTTTGCTTTCAATCTTAAGGCTTGGGCTTTAAATGCAATCAGATCTTGACTGGTTGCTTATACAATCTTAAGTTCATATTTGTGACTGCTGTAAAACAAGCAGGGAGGGATAAATATCTGTGTGTCTTAGGTTTTATGGTATGCATGTCTTTCAGTAAGATTGATACAGTGTTTCATACTTGAAATGGTACTGGAATTCAGGTACTTTGGTTGTCAGAAAACAAAAACGAGAAGAGGAGCAAAACATTCCCTATACTGTACAGAATTCACATTGCTGGCATTTGCACATGTCTCTTGTAGATGGCTTCATACAATTCTCAACAGAACAATCATATGGACAAATAACATACCTACCCAATACAAGGAATACCTATTAAATTTCCTGTGAGATAACACTTCACCCTGGTTAGAATGTGTATCATAAGAAGTCCAGTAACAAATTCTGCCAAGGAGAAGAAGAGTAATCATTGTTCGCTGTTAGATGATAAGCAAACTAGTACGGCAATTATGGAAACCTATATGGAGATTTTTCAAAAGCAATCAAAATTAAAACCAGAACTAGAACTGCAACACAACCCTGTTATAGCCTAATCTCTTAAACAAAGGATTATACATAAGAGCATAAGACACTATCAAGACATATGTATAAATTCATTTGGTTGACAGATTACTAAAATTTCAAGAGCAAGCAGTTATAAGACTTAATACAAGAAGAAATCTACAATGATTTAGGCAAAATAAACCCTACTTGAGAAATCCAGAGAACATTTTTTTGTATATATGATATCTGCAGTAGAAATCACTCTTTCTGGACCTTAGTTCAATTGCTCTTAATGACTTGTCTTAATGAGAACTGAATGAATTTTTATCTGTGCCTCCATCACTATATAATACCTACTGTGTTTCCATTAGTTAATATAGTTCTTATGCACCAGAGTTTGTCACATATAAACGTGATTGTGTATCCATGTATGTGTATGGAGATGAGCTCATCTCTTTTATTTAAGTGTATCCCTAGCTGAGGAGATGGTGTAATGGTTAAAATGCCAGCACACAAATATGGGAACTAGAGTTTGGATCCTTAGCACCATGTCAAAGGTTGATGTGGCTCCAAATAGCAACAACTGTAGTATAGCGATGATATAGGGAGATCTCTAGAACTCCCCCCATCCCTCCTTCCCTTTTTCCTTTAAGACAGTGGGATCTCCCTTGAGTATCCCTCCACCCTCCCACATCAAGTCTCTGCAAGGCTAGGCGAATCCTTTCCCACTGAAGCCAGACAAGGCAATCCAGCTAGAAGAATATATTCCATGGACAGTTAACAGCTTTTGGGATAGTTCCTGCTTCATTTGGAACCTGTTGGGAGCAACCTTGCTTATACACTGAAGGCCTAAGTCATCCATAGGCCTAAGTCAGCCATACATGCCTGCTGACACAAAGTTTGGTCTCTGTGGGAAAACACTGACCCTAGAACAGATAGCTATAGACCTTGTAGATAGGTAGCCGTGGTGGAAAGTACCTGCTTAGATAAGAACAAATGAATCATAACACTTCATTCCACTGAAACAAATGGAGTTGAGGCATTTCTTCTTTCCCTGATTGTTCTCTGATAAGTGAAATTATAAAAGACTCAGATATTATTCTGCTTTTACTCACTTGTTATAGTGAGATTAGATAGGGATCATCTAATCTATTTGAGGTTTCTCTGCCATCCTCGAGAAATACACCAGATTACATATTGGAATTTATAACATTTCAGCCTAAATATGTTGAGTATTTAAAATACAAAAATTAGGGACCAAAGTGATAGCTCAGTGGTTAAGAACACTTGTTTTTCCCAAAGGCCTGTGCTTAGTTCCCAGCACTTACATCAGGAGTATAAAATGGTATCTGGTTTCAGGGGATGTACTTTGCTGTTTTGACTTCTTTGAACAGTGCAAGGCATGGTTTATGTACTCAAGCACACAAATATACACTTAAAAGAATATATTTTCAAAAATTAGATCTAGCTGGATGATGCAGTACCAACCAATCCTAATGATATTAACTCAATTCCTGAAACCCACAATGAAAGGGAGAACTGCTTCAAAAGTTCATCTCTGACCTCCACATCTGCAACTAGATGTGCACAGGCTCAAAATAAAACACAGAAACACACATGTGCCAACACACACACACTCAGCAACACACACACAAATAAAAATTAAATATAAATTTAAAAGTACCAATATAAATGACAAAATTAAAATTAAAGTTGGCATTGCATAATTACCATATACCATTTATATGGCTATATAATTTTTACTTGGTTTTGTGAATTATAAATTTTCATGTACATTAGTTAAAACAATTTAATTTGTATCATTATGAAAATTCTGGTATATTTGATGTGTAAAGTATAAGTTCCTGTTAACTAATAACTATTGTAAATGAAATACAGATTCAATACAACAAGTTTATTCAGTGTGAAAATAAACTAGTAATCTCACATCTATTACAACAACTATTTGCTTTTTTTTAGATTCCACTTGTCAGTTAAGGAATTTATATTATTAGCCTACTATTTGAATTACTGGAGAATAATGACATTTTACTATTTAAATATTTTACAAAAACATAATGATCAACATACATTTATTTATGTATGTGAAAAGATTGTATTATAAAACAAAAATTAGTTGTTTGGACATAGTTGCTGTAAAGATATAAAAGCATTTAAACAATTGGAAGTGGTGACTCATAATTTTAATCCTTGCACTCCTGAAGTAGAGATCGTCAAAGCCCTATGAGTTTAAGGCCATTGTGATCCACTAGGTGAGATACAGACCAGCCAAGGCTACACAGTGAGACTATGTCTCAAAGAAAAATTAAAAAAAAAAAAATCTGGGTTGTTTCCAGCTCCTGGCTATATAAATAAGGCTGCTATAAACATAGTGAAGCATGTGTCCTTGTTATATGTTGAAGCATTTTTGGGTATATGCCCAGGAGTGATATAGTGGGGTCTTCAGGTATAGAACTATTTCCAATTTTCTGAGGAACCACCAGATTGATTTCCAGAGTGGTTGAACCATCTTGCAATCCCACCAACAATGGAGGAGTGTCCCTCTTTCTCCACATCCTTGCCAGAATCTGCTATCACCTGAGTTTTTGATCTTAGCTATTCTGATTGATGTGAGGCAGAATCTCAAGGTCATTTGGATTTGCATTTCCCTGATGACTAAGGATATTGAACATTTCTTTAGGTGCTTCCCTGTCATTCAAGATTCCTCATTGAGAATTCTTTATTTAGCTGTGTATCCCATTTTTAATAATGTTATTTGATTCTCTGAAGTCTAACTTCTTGAGTTCATTGTATAGATTGGATATTAACCCTCTATCAGATGGAGAGTTGGTAAAGATCTTTTCCCAATCCTTAGGTTGCGTTTTTGTCCTATTGACATTGTCCTTTGCCTTACAGAAGCCTTTAAATTTTATGAGGTCCAATTTATCAATTGTTGATCTTAGAGCCTGGGACATTGTTGTTCAGTCCAGGAGATTTTCCCTGTGCTGATGTATTCAAGGCTCTTTCCAAATTTCTCTTCTATTAAATTCAGCATATTTGGTTTTATGTGGAGGTCCTTGATCCACTTGGACTTGAGCTTTGTGCAAGGAGATAAGAATGGATCATTTTACATTCTTCTACATGCCGACCACCAGTTGGACAAGCACCATTTGTTGAATATGTTTTTCCACTGAATGGTTTTGGCTTCTTTGTTAAGAATCAAGTAACCATAAGTGTGTGATTTGTTTCTGGTCTTCAATTCTATTTCATTGATCTACTTGTCTGTCTCTGTACCAATAATACCATGTAATTTTTTTTAAATCACTATTTTTTTGTAGTATAGCTTGAAGTCAAGATGGTAGAAGTTCTTTATTGTTGAGAATAGTTATTTATATTAGATATTTTATTTATTTACATTTCAAATGTTATCCACTTTTCTGGTTTCCCCTCTGGAAAACCTCCATCTCATCCCTCTCCCTTGCTTCTAATGAGGGTGCTTCCCTACCACCACCCACTCTGCCTCCCTGCCCTGACATTCCCCTACACTGGGGCATTGAGCCTTCACAGAACCAAAGACTTCTCCTCCACTGATGCCAACAAGGCCATTTTCTGGTACATATGCTACTGGAGCCCTGGGTTCTTCATGTTACTCTTTGATTGATGGTTTAGTCCATGGGAGCTCTGGAAGTACTAGTTGGTTGAAAATAGTTTCCACTATCCTGAATTTTGTTTGTTTGTTTGTTTTGTGTATTGTTTTTGTTATTTCAGATGAATTTGAAAATTGCTCTCTGTGAAGAATTAAGTTGGAATTTTGATGAGGATTGCATTGAATATGTAGGTTGATTTTGGAAAGATGGTCATTTTTACTATGTTAATCCTGCCAATCCATGAGCATAGGAGGGCTTCCCATGTTCTGAGGTCTTCTTTCATTATTTCTGAAGAGAGTTGAAGTTCTTGTCATACAGATCTTTTACTTGCTTCATTAGCATCACACAAAGATATTTTATATTATTTGTGACTATAGTGAAGGAAACAGAAAATATGGTACATTTACAAAATGGAGTACTATTCAGCTATTAAAAACAAAGACTTCATGAAATTCACAGGCAAATGGATAGAACTAGAAAATATCATCCTCAGTGAGGTAACCCAGTCACAAAAGAACACACATGGTATGCATTCACTGATAAGTGTATATTAGCTCCAAAGCTCAGAACACCCACGATACAACTCACAGACCATATGAAGCTTTAGCAAAAGGAAGACTAAATTCAATCTTACATTGAAGGGTAACAAAGTAATCTTAGGGTGTAGAGGGAAGAGTGGACTTGGGAAGGAGAGGGAGGGGAGCAAAAAAAGGGGAGAGCAGGATCAGGTGTGAGGAGATACAGGAGTGAAGATCAGATGGTCAGGAAATTGAATAGAATACTGTAGCAGTAGGGGTGGGAAACTGGTGGTAGCCACTAGAAAGTCCCAGATTCCAGTGAAGCAAGAGTTCTCCAGAACTCAAATGGAATGGCATTAGCTAAAATACCCAACAAAGGGAAGCGAGAACCTGTATAGACCACCTCTAGTAGATAAGCACACCCCCAGTTGAGGAATGGAACTACTCTCCCATCTCAAAAATTTTAACCTAGAATTGTTCCTGTCTTAAGGAAATATAGGAAAAAACATTGAGCAGAGACTAAAGGACAAGCCAGCCAAAGACTTCCATACCTAGGGATACATCCCATCTGCAGACACCAAACCTGACACCATTGCTGTTCCAAGACGTGATTGCTGAAAGGAGCCTGATATAGCTGTCCCCTGAGAGGCTCTGCCTGCACCTGACTAATACAGATGAGGATACATCACAGTCAACAATCAAACTGAGCCCAGGACCCCAATGGAAGAATTAGATGAAGGACTGGAGGAACTGAAGGGAATTGCAACCCCATAGGAAGAATCAGAACTCCCAGGGACTAAACCACCAATCAATACATGAGAGACCCATGGCTCCAGCTATATATTTAGCAATGGATTGCCTTATCTAGTATCAACGGGAGTGGAGGTCCTTGGTCCTATGAAGGGATGCTACAGAGGGGTGAGGTGAGAGAGGATGGGTGGGTGGGGAAGCACTCTTATAGAGGCAAAGGGGAGGGGCATGGGATTGGTGGTTTTGCAGGAGAAACCGGGAAGGAAGACAACATTTAAAATGTACATAAACAAATAATCCAAAGAAATAGCAAAAGAAAAGATAAACCCATAAAATGTTAAGTAAATAATGGCATCAGTCTTGTGATTCTGTAGGACCAGCAGTTTTGTACTGAATATAACAATACCCACAGAATCTTTCAATAGCACTTCTATTACAAAGAAATAATAGTATGGAATACATAAGGATTTTTCAACTGAAAAAATTATTGAAAAAAAATTAAAAGCATTTTTCAAAGAATAAGAGCTTTGTCACAAAACTAAAACAAAAAAACTGTATTATGCAGGGTAGATGTCAATTATTCTCAAAATCAATTAAATTTTATTTGATTAATAGGTATAAATTAATAGGTATAAATTATAATATGTATTTATAAAGTATAAAGACAATGCATATATATATATATATATATATATATATATACACACACACATATATATACAGAACAATGAATCTAAAGAAATGGGAGTTAATACATGGATTAATGTATTTAATGACTTTAGTGGATTGCTATTTATTTGATTGAGAGGAAAACAGTATAGATAGATAGATAGATAGATAGATAGATAGATAGATAGATAGAGATATGTATACACACGTATATGAAGAAAAGAAAGG
This sequence comes from Mastomys natalensis, assembly GCA_021653895.1. Lineage (NCBI taxonomy): Eukaryota > Metazoa > Chordata > Mammalia > Rodentia > Muridae > Mastomys > Mastomys natalensis. Next base: position 168,865 of record JAJTUV010000534.1, read on the forward strand.
AAGAAAGAAAGAGAGAAAGAAGAAAGAAAAGAGAGAGAGAAGAGAGAGAGAGAGAGAGAGAGAGAGAGGAGGAGGGAGGGAGGAGGAGGGAAGGAGGGAGGAGGAAGGAAGGAAGGAAGGAAGGAAGGAAGGAAGGAAGGAAGGAAAGGGAACAATAGAGAGCATGCCCTGGTGGCTCCCTGTGGTTAGTAATCCCTGACACTCACTTTTGGATAATTCCCCACGGCACTGATCTTGAACGTGGGCAAGAGCTGTGTTGATATATTGATGTATTAACATATGTGAAAGCATAATTTGATACAAACACTTATGGAGGCTATGACATTGTTTAAAAACAAAAAAAAAAATCATATTCAGTTTTAAGTGGGAGTTGTTAGGCAGACAGCAGTGTGGTTCGCCTTTCCTGAATTCTCCCTGTGACTACCTCTGCATCTGCTGGTTAATATGCAGAAAGATATTACTCAACTTGGGCTTTATAAACACAGACAGTGCTCTGACAAGCGAGCAATTGCCTATATAGTAGTTTAAGGACACTGTGTTTCAAGGGTTTTGGTCCCAGTAATACAGACCAGAAATGCATACATGGAAGATGAATGTTCCTGGTAAAATTTATCATGTCATTTTGAAGTTTGTTTCATCTGAACTTGCTTAGTGTAATATGTAAAATCATATTTCTCCATGGGATTCTTTAGTGTTTGTGTTAATGGACTAAGTGTCTGTTTTATAATGCTATATTGTTCTCTGGAGACTTGTTAAGCAATGGGAAGTCCTGCAGGGTTTCATAGTTAATTTTTAAGCATGTGGCTATAAATAGCAGGAAGGGTAAGCCAGCAGGGGGATAATGATTCTTAAAGACTTTTCAAACAATTCCTAAGTAATTTCCCACAGAGATGAGACTTAAATCCATGCTTTTAGAGATGTTCAGTTGATTAAAGGTTCATCAGATTCTTAGAAAATAAACAGACTATAGATTTGAAAAAATTAACAGTTAATACATGGATTAAGTGTACTTACTGACTTAATTGGACTGCTATTTATTTCTGTTTCAGAAGGAAAAAAACTTTTTGACCTTGAGAGCATAATTTACATTTTGTGACACCTAAAATAAACAGGAGTTCATTGCTCTATTTATACATCTTTTTAAAGTCTTTAAAATTCCATTTGATTCACTTACCTTTGGATGACTGAAATTTAACACACTCAGAGACTTAAAGTGGCAGGGTGGGGGATACAGGAGGAGGGGGTACTCAGAAAAGAAGAGATGGGGAAGGATTGTGAGAGGTGGTGACTTGGACGGGTTACAAAGTGAATAAGCAAAAAACATAAAATTAAAAAAACAAAACAAAAACAAAAAACAAAATGTCATAGCTTTATTATTAATGACATCAGTTGTGCCCTGTTAGGGTCATTTGACAATCATATACTAGGGAGGTCACAATGCATTTTTTCATATTGCAACTGTCAATTTTCTGTGCCCAGTTTCTGAAGAACAAATGTACATTTGTTTGAGTAAATAAACAGAACATTCAGAAATATTTATGGTCTAGCTAGTGAACGATACAGACAGATTCTAAAAAATATTTCATTCGACTAGAGAAACTTGCTTGGTCTGGAGATAATAAAATGATAACAAAAAGCTTTGAACACAAATATAAATCTATAGTTATAACAAAGTTTATTACCTGAATGAATTCTAGATTTGTATTCTTATTTGTTCATGTGCACAGCACAAAACCTTTGATATTTAATATATGTGGATAATGTAATAGTCTGAATGTCAGTTTATAATGCATTTTTCACAAACCTCTTTCTTATATTTCTCTCCTCAGTGGAAGATGGTTCCATCTTTCTAGCTTATCACCTAGAGAATAGTTGTTGCTTTCTGTTTTTTTTTTTAATTCATATTTTGATTTCAGTTTTGTAATACAAATTGATTCTATCATATAACATATTCAGAACTTGACTACAAAGCACAAACTTTACTAGAGTTAATTGCCATCATTTACAGCAATGTACTTTGAAGTCTCTATGAGTACAGCATTAAAGAATACTGAAAAACTACTCAGTTCTGGAGAAGACAGTGTTTAGTTCCTGTGGGACTCTGTTCACAGCATTCTTTCCAAATTATCTACACATCACTGGTCTCCACACATTTCTGCTTAAGGACAACTTGACATATACAATTGAGTCACTTGAATGTCTCAATATTCTTGTAATTTGCAGCACTAGATATCACTAAATTTGAGATCCATTCATTAGAGTAAATCGACCAAATATGTCACATAAAATAGATAAAGCAAAGGTAAAATAATTGGAGAGGGTATTGGAAAAAGAAGAAACAATAAGAATAACATATGTAATAAAATATAATAGAAAATACCTACATGTATAACTATTTTTTACACATATTAATAAGAAATGGCAATGCTTCCTATTACTGTTTATACTAAAGAAAAATAAAGCAATGATATACACATTTATTTCAAATTACTGTATCTTTGAAGAATGTCCTTTATATAATCAAAATTTATAAATTACAGAGGACTATATCATGAAACGTCTTATGCCATGTGAATGAAATATAAAGTTACCATCTTTTTGGAAGCTCACAGAAAATTGAATCTGCAATGAGTGGAGTAAGGAGATGTTATAATAAGGATGCTCTAATGAGACCATAGGGAATTTAAGCGAATAGTTTGCTGCAGAAAATGACACAACAGAAAATATAAAAGAAAAATTCCGTAGAACTAAATCTCTGTCCAATATTCAGGAATGAAGTAAAAGATTGAGAATAAAGACCAAGAATATAGAAGCAGGGCTCATCTGGAAGAAGCTTATATTGATTTAAAAGTTCATAATTAGATTTAGGGAAAGAATATAAGATGGTTTAAAAACAGCTTTATTAAAAACAATACACCTCCAATTGAATAGACCATATTAAAATTATACTAAAGCAAAGATAAATACCCCAAGCACTGAGGTTGTTATTATTTCCATGCATTTCCCTTGTTTCTGTGTCTCTGATGTTATTTTGGTAGATTGTGTTGGCACAATGAAAATATGACATATTCACTGATCGCATAAACCCCAGACTCAATGATGTCTTAGTCAAAATTTAAGATAGGTTATCAAAAATTTATATTACAGAATTAAGAAATACAATAAATCAAATCACAATATTATTTTTATTGACTTACCTAAACTTAAGCATATAAAGAATATATTCATAACACCAATTAAGCTTAAAGTGTTTCAATCCTGTTAACTATTCTTTTATGATCCAAAAACAATTTCCCCTATAATTCACAAACAAATGAAGGTCTGTAGCATATTACTTTTTAATTCTGTCATAACACAAAATATTCTATTACCCAACATTCATGTCAAAACTATCATCTGAGCCATTTCTACACTTTTCTCAATTATACATCAAATATAACACAGTATTATTTAAAACTTCAAATAGACATTTCATAGAGTTTATCAGTTTGAGGTAAGAAAAAAACTACACTAAAATATATGAAATTATTTATCTACACAAGAGCCATTATAGGAAAGAGTTGTTAGGAAAAGCTGAAGACTAGTTGAAGAATTTGGAAGGTACACCTCAAGGGGAGAATAAACAAAATAAAAGAATTTGCCATGGAGTTACATTCAAACCTGGCTTTCTGAAGCCATAGGTAAACAGTGCCTCTGCCAGTAGTATCTGCCCTTGTGTCTTGATGCTAATCGTGGAAGGTCCATGGTCTGGTTGTTGACCCCACAAAATGTATGGAGAAGGAACATGTTGGCAGTAAAAGCAACACAATATGTCTACAGGTGCCTAGCCTATACCTCACACAGTTTATAGATTCTTGAATCTCAGCATATTGTAATCTCCTTTTAGACCCAAAGCAAGATAAAGCTATTGAGAAGCCACCCTCAGGAAGAATTCCCATTGTTCTTGCAGGACTAGGATAATTATTTGTATGATAGAGTCTGGTTACTGTTTTCATTATTCCTATTTTGCCCTGTGATGTGCCTTTTCTTCACATGAGTTCCCTCTAGGGGATATTGTCTGTCATGTGGAAATTGCCAAACCATATTCAGGTAGCTAATAAAGGTCCAATTATGAGCCAAAAAAATCTATTTTCCTTATAAAATATCCAGCCTCAGGCATTTTGTTTTAGCAACACAATATAGAATGCCCACCTGGTGATAAAAAGGGTCATAAAATTTATAACAGGATGCTTAATCTAAATTAAATAAATATGTGACTGGAATTTGTAACTCTAGTGTAGAAAATACAAGATATTTTGGATCAAAATATATTTTAGCTGTATACAAGATACTTGTACTTAATGGTCCTACTGACATGTACAGTGAATTACATTTAGTCTGTGAACAAAAAAAAACTTTAGAAGTTATAGGAACTAAACAAATCAATGAGGAAAAATGGCTTTATTTTAATGAAAAGTGATAATTAGAGGAGAAAAAAGATTCATTGACTAGAGTTGAATGAGTTGTCTTATAAAAGGAATAATGACTAGGAGTCGCCAGGATAATGATGTAAATTAATCAAGTTAATAAAGCAGATTCAACAAATTTAAGAGAAATAGTAATTATGACAAACATTTGCTTTTCAGCTCTTTTATTTAAATTTTTCATACAGTATATTTTGTGCTAATTCTCTCCCCTTCCATGACTTCTCCATGCTATTATATACCCAATTTTGTATTCTTTATCTATTTCAAAAATAAATATATATAAAAAATAAAATAAAGTAAATTAAAATCAAGTGAATAAAAAATCCAATAGGATAAAATCAAGCAAAAAAAGCAAAAGGCACACGCACACACATACACACACACACACACACACACACAGAAAGAGAGAGCGAGAGAGACAGAGAACAGAGAAACAGAGAGACAGAGAGACAGAGACAGAGACACAGAAACAGGGAGACAGTGAAATTGAGTCTACTTTGTGTTAAGCATTTTCTCCTGGACATGGATCCTGCCCTGAACAGCAACTGACATAATCCAGTATTCCTCCATTGAAGAAAAATGTTTTTTTTTTTCATCTCCCCCACTTTTATCTGCTGAACATAACCTCTCAATTAAAGGTCAGTCTTTGTATGTGGTAAAGATTTTGATACTGGTAACACAAATAGACCTTAAAAAGCCAGGCAACAATGGCTATTTTTCATATATGCAATGAGCTAAGAAAATATTTATGGGATTGGTAAGTATGTCTAAATGTATTAAAAGTCCTCAGGGACACTATTTACATTGACATTGTATGACTATCATTGCCTAAAAAATACATTAGAATAGGATATAACCTGAAGTGTATTAATATAGACTATGTATGTCTATAGTCACAGTATAATGCAGAACAGGGCACAACTTATTTAGCAGAAGTGAGGTCTATCCAATATCACCACCCACTGGAAACTAGTTATAGAAATATAGCTATAAAAGACTGGCCCTATCTCCAATAAACTTGAAACAGAGAAATATCAAAGTCATGCTCGGTTGTAACAACTCCTACTTGTAAAGCTACATGCTGGGGCTGGAGTCCTTAAGGGAGCCCATTGCTCTTCCAGAAAACACATTCAATTCCCATCACCTACAGGAGGTACATGTAACTCCAGTTTCAAGGTATCTGACTTCATCTTCTGACCTCCAAAGGCAATTGTACTCACATGTAGATATCACCACAGACATGTGCATATACACAAAATTAAAAACAAAATCATATTCAAAAATACTCATTCAGAGTATTAGAACCTATTCTGTGTGAGTACAGGAAAAAGTATCATGGAATCTTTGCAATAAAACTCATGTGCCTAAATTGTGGGAGTTTGGGTATTTCACTCCCAGAATTTAACTAAACTAACTTATGTAACTAAATCACAATAATGCTGATACTAAAATGATATGTAGACATTAAATACAATTTAATTTCTACTAATAGAAAACTAATTATCCTGATAAATATCAGGGAGTGAGGCAACCATTACCCAAATACTACACTAAAATATTTACCCACATTTATTACAAAATATAAATCACTCCTAGACTGAGTGTCAAAACAGATAATAAAAATATGTAAAATGGTATATGATTGTTGCGTCCGCCTTGACCAGCAATTAAGACAAACACAGTTGGATCCTTCTCAGTCAGCTTTATTCCAGGAACGAATCTTGACTTATGGACGGGACTGGGATGGGAGGGGATGGGGACCCCAGCAGCAGAAATGAGCTGCTTATATAACTGCCCAAGGTGGGCTAGGTGACGTATTTCTCTTAGGATAGGTTAAGCTGCCAATACCTCATTTGCATAAGCCGCTCTGAGGGGCACGAGGCTGAAGCATGCACAAAGGATTTGTTTACCAGTTTAGCTGAGCTGGCCACACTGGAAGCCAGCTGCCTACATCTTCAGGTGCTAGTCATACGACTTTGCAACCGTCCGAGGTGCTATCTTAAACACGGCTGCCTACATATGATGAATTTAAAGAGAAGTTCAGTTATAGCTCTGTGTCTCTCTCTATGCAATTTTGGCTTTTCCTAATTTAGGCATATTTGTGATTTATCCTTATATCTTACATAAACACTAAATTATATTTGGATACAACCAGTAATATTTTTCCATGAGAGAATAAACTAAGAGCCAGGGACTGGACACAGCAGAAAATAACTAACTCAAAAAGTGATGATTGGTAAAATATGACTCACTCCAAAGAAATGTTTGCTCTCAGTACTACTGCTGTGACTTGAGCTTTGAGAATTTGCTGACGATTCTGAGTTCGAGGCCAGCCTGGTCACCGGCGAGTTCCAGACAGCCCGGACTACACAAGAAACCTGTCTTGAAAAACAAAAAAAAAAAAAAAAAAAAAAAAAAGAAATCTGCCTGAATGTTTTATTCTTTTTGAGGTATTTGGACATGGCCAGATTGGACCCATTTGATCAGATAACTTTAATCTATAGTACAATGTGCTGTGGATGTCTTTGCTGATTGAGGGGCATGTGTGAGCTGGAATCCTAATAGTCAAAGCAAAGTATATCTAACTAGGATCCCACCACGGCTCAGTGAACTCCCTAATTGGGCACTCCCCACAAGTGTTTTACATCACTGCAGACAGACTCCATACATCTCTTCTGAGATGGAACATCTGAAAGCTAGATTCTGATTTCTCCTGGGTTCCACTCAGATTGGCTGTTATTGGCTAGTCCTGATCTGTACCCATCATTCTTATACTATATCTTCCTAGAGCAGCTTTTTAAAAATCCTGATTTCTTTTCAAGCTTACAGGTGCTTCTTCCCTTTCCTATTTTAATACATTTTAGAAGTGGATTATTAACATATAGAACATTTACAGTGCAAACTCCTCTCTATACATGTTTAAGGAAAAAAAGTGTTTGGTTTTTTTTTTTTCAGAGCAATGAAATGATTGGTCCAGTTTCCACAGATACAGGGGTAATGTTCTCATTCATATTCATTCTCTCTCTTCTCTCTCTCTCTCTCTCTCTCTCTCCTTTCCCTCCCCTCCTCTCTCTTCTCTTCTCTCTTTCTCCCTCCCTTCCTCTCTCTTCTCTCTCACTCTCTCCCCTCCCTCTATCTCCTCTTCTCTCCCTCTGTTGTCTCTCTCTGTGTGTGTCTTCTCTATCCTAACAGGTATGTATACTGATTACAAATTTCATTAAGAAAACAAATAAAACATTAATTAATTGAGATAATTATGCCACATGAAACATTATTTGGCTGATTTGGTAAATATTTGTCACAATTTTTACCTTATTAATTTAATTTTATTAGACATAGGAGTTCTCATTATAACACAATAGTCTAGCTATCAAAATAATTTTTGCATACACTATATTATTTTGGGTGTAAATAAATTAGAATAACAATCTACTGGGTTTATTTGTTCAAAAGGTGTATTGAATTAAAAATATTATTTTGAGTCCATCTGAAATATTTTGCAAGACTGATGAAGGTACTGAATGATCAGGTCTATTGCCACTTTGAAACAAACTATTTTGAAAGAACCTATCCTACTTAAACACACAAAAATGTCTTGTATATGCACAGTGTATCTAATACACGTGAAACAAATTAAAATTCTCTGTGTGCCTTTCTTTGAACAACCTTTTATACATTGAAAGCTCATTTTTTCAATATTTACAAATGAAGTGCCAGCAAGATGGTTCAGTGGGTAAATGCCCTGACAAGCCTGATGGCATAAATTCCGACCCTAAAACCCATATAGTAGGAGATAGGACTGTCCTTTATGCTCTCTGTCCCTATCTGAGTATCTCTTCTCTGTGTCTGTGTATCTGTGTCTGTCTGTGTGTCTGTATTTCTCTCTCTCTCTCTCTCTCTCTCTCTCTCTCTCTCCTCTTTCCCTCATAAAATGTAACAAGAAATGAAAATTTATACCGATGTTTTGGGCAACCATGTTGAAAAATAATTTTCCTTTCATAAAAAATATTTGATTAAGTTATATCAGCAGAACAGGAGAATTTGATTGTGGTCTGCTCTAAACTACTAATGTCAATATTATAATTCTCTGTGTATTAGAGCTGAGAAAATCCACAGGATAGTCACAATTTGTTTGCCTAGATACAAAAATTAACATATTTTCAGTACCAAAAAATATGAAACTATAATATGAAATATGAAATCTAAAACTCCTTGAGGAATATCACCACACATACAGACTTAATTTCATACTGGCTTCCTAAGGGATGATCTCAACAAGTATACCCATTCTGCTGGAAAACCAACCAGTTAAGAAATATTTTCCCTAATGTGTGTTTCTAGAAGCAGATTACAGCAAACAATCAGTTTTCCACATGTGTCTTCAGTAAGACCTCTAGGCGATTCTCCTGCCTACTTACAATCGCACTGTGGCTCAGGAATGATAAGCTGAATTGGTGGGCTTCACTAGCCAATTTAAGCAAAATGTGCATGAACTCTGCTTGTCCAGACTCACGAGACCATCATTCTTCACCAAAAAGCTTCTTGCTACAGAGTGCTTTAAGAAATTTAGCACTCCAAAAGCCAGTTTAAATAGTTACAAATTAATAGCCCTCAGTGGACTCCAAGATGCCCTGCTGCATTCTAGAGCCAGAATATGACACAGGTTCAGTTCTTATGACCAGTAATTAAAACTTAACGTCCCTCTTTTGGTTACTTCACTGTGAATCCTCCAGTCCCAGTGTCCTCCAAGCCTGCCACTACATATCTAGCTGCTAAATATTAAAACTAGTCTTTGTCTTTTTTTTTTCTAATACCATGTCTCTCCTCCTACTGCAATAATCTTGACAAACAAAATGTATCCTTAGTTAAGTCTTAGTGTATTGTTTCATCCCTGTTACAGTGCCCAGATCAAATATGTCAGTCCTCATCAAAAAAGTCTGAGGGCTTTGTCATTAGTGAGTGTTTGTGTGTGTGTGTGTGTGTGTTGTGTGTGTGTGTGTGTTACGTTTCAGCAGAAGGGAAGAGAAGGAGAGAGAGAGAGAGAGAGAGAGAGAGAGAGAGAAGACAAAAAAGAAGAGAGATCTTACAGAAGACTGGAATTTGTCAAAATGCAGAGACTGCTTGTGAGGTACACAGTTTCTGATTGCTATTATACAAACATTACTCTTCCATAAAGACCCAGGGAACATCATAAAAGAGAGAGAGAAGACAGATTATAAAAAGCCAGAGGCCAAGATGTCTTCTGTGATGGAGTATCGTCTATATACAACAGGGAAGTTATACTCAAGAAATCTTCACAATAGGTTTTGCTTAAAACGGCCTCCAAATGACATGCAACCTGGGTTAGAAAATTTTCTCAAGGCTTCATCCATAAAAGAAGAAAAAAAATTCATGTTGTTGAGAGAAGAATCTGTCTTCCTTAGGGTTAGTTAATGCTAAGAGATCTGCCCTCAGCATATATAAACAATGATAAATGATATCAACAGGTTGTAGTTATAAGCTTATATACATATATGTAACAATTATAGAGTAAGAGGCAATGAAATTGGGAAGGGGTAAGAGAGACATAGGAGGAATAAAAAAATAACTAAAAACCTTAAGTCATATTTTTGACATGATCTTAAAATCACAGGTGAAACCTTCTTATACTCAGAAATAAGCTTGAAAGCCATGTGCCCCATAGTGCTAATGCAACACCTAGGGCTGAGTTTTCCCAGGTAACACAAGGGAAGAGATGTTGAGCAATGAACACAGGTGCACTTCAAGGATGACTGAACGTCGAATGTTCTTTATAATGCTTACTTACTTGATGTACCCAAAGCCAAATATTGAAAAACTATTGAAATATGATTAAGCAATTAAAACATATCATTCAAGTATAGTTTCATACAGTATAGAAATGAGTAAACTGTAAAAAACAGTTATAAACATGTAGACTTAAGGAAAAAATGCTACCAGCCAAATAGATCCATAGGATATGATTTATGTAATATTCATAAATAATAGAAAAATAAACAATATTAGGCTTTATACCATGTATGACGTAACCCAATGAAAAAGCAAGTTACCTTTAGGATAGTGGTTACATATTTGTAGAATAAAGTTGAATAAAGTAGAAAACATAAGGCTTTGAAGATCTGGGTAATGTTTAAATAATTAAAGTGTATAAATGTTCATTAATGTTCATTACTTCTTAATCTAATGCAAATTACATGATTTAAAAAGTGATAACCCACCAACACAACAAGAAAATCCTAAGAAATAGAATAACGGATTTGACCTTGTAATGATGAGAGTTGGTTTGTGAAACAGAAATAAGTATAGAGCCATTCTCATTTGTTTGTTGACAGTTTCTGATTGATTTTCTTATCTACATGATTTCGCACTACACCTTGTGACTAATTTTCTTCAATTTTAAAATATTTATATTTTAAAAAAGAAACATTTATGCTTAGTTTGAAATTTCCTTCTATTGAAGAGAATCTTGTTAAAAAAATTCTCATGATTGCAAAACTATATCATAACTTTTATTTCAATGTTGGTTATGAATTACATAGCTATGCTACATTTTATAGTATCTTAAAGTGTTGTATTTTTCCCTATTGCATTGTTTTGACATCTATTTCCAGGAAGATGCTAAGGAAGCAGAAGTTCAATTCTAAAGTTGATCAAACTTAAAATCAATAATCAACCTCTCATGAGATCCTCATTCTAAATTAGACAATTGTTGGGGTTGGTCTGAGTTCTATATTTCACTGTGGCTGAGCTGTGATCACTTATTCTCTCTTGAAAGCCCCATATTCCAATGAGACTGGCTGACTGCTTATAGCTCGAGTGCAGCATTGCCACCCAGCCTCATTGGGGGCAACAAGTCCTCAATTCATGTCATCTTAAATTAGACCATTATCTGTCACTGTATCCAGTTGGATACTAACATGGCATATCACATTTAGACCTCCAATTGGTGTTAATCCTTTGTCTTCTTAAACTTAACAGAAAAACTAGAGGAAGGAAAAAGTCCTTCCCTATAGAAAAAAAGTGAATTGCAACTCGGAGTTCTCTGGCTATGAGATATTTGTCAGTTCTTTCTGCTATACCACTGGCCTACTCCTTCTGGTTCACCACTACAGTACAACCCCAGACCAACCCCAACTGAGAATGCCTCCAGGTTTTCCTCATTTGTAAAGAGAGAAACACAAAACAAAACAACAACAAAAATATCAGACACTTCTGGATTTCTGCCAGGCAACCATTTGTAACTACATAACACTAACTGTGACTTCTGCGTCATTGCAGTTTGGAAAATCTTTCCCACAGATGTGGATTTCTGCTTTTGCGGACATTTAAACCAGGCTTTGCCATCCTAATTTACATATGCAGACAGCAAAGCCTCCTTTGCATAATCTCAGCCTGAGTTTTGTATGCAGGAAATGGAACATTGGGATAGAGTTTGATTTTGACTGTGCAGCCTGCAATGGAAAAGCTTCACTAATTACAACACCGTTTTAAAATGAGTCTTTGACACAGTATCTTAAAGAACTAACATGGTATGGAAGGAAAACACTGTGCGGAGAAAGCTTCATTTCCGCCTCTAGGGCTCTGAAACCTACAGTGCAAGAAGCAGCAGAGGAGCCATTAGCTGGCAGTAAGGACTTGGGCAGTCCCGTCAAAATGTGCTGAAATGACAATAGTGAGTGTGTATCAGAAGTTTAATTTAGTCTCCTGAGGACCTTGTTCATTTGATTGGGTGATATCTGAGAAGATGGTTTAAAGTAAATTTATGAATGCCTAAAGCGAATATGGGGAGAAAACACATTTCAAACGGCTACCCTGAAGATTTCTTGGATTAGAATAGAAAACGAAAAAAAATACCAGTTTGGTTGATTAATAATTCAACAACGTTCTGATTTTTAAAATCCCTTCCAGTCAAAATTCCTGACTTGCTTTTTTCCAGAAAAGTCTTATTAGTGTGAGCTCTCAGGCATTTGTAAAATCTTTATTAAGACTGAATCTTTTGTTTGTGTTCAGTAGTACCCTCCTTCTCTGCCTCCTTTATTCTGTCTGGGAAATCCAGATGGTCCCAAACTCGCATACAGCACAGCTAGCTGTTCAGTTTCTTCTCTACCTGCCCCATACAGTACAGCTTCTGTCTGAAATACGTGCAAAACACGTTAGACAGGCAATCAGTAGAAAAATCCATTATCTACTATTTTAAAGTATTTGTGTTGTTGAAAATCACCTAAAAGACTTAAATAGTTCCTTTTTATTATCAAAATTTTTAAGATTAAAATATTAAAAGTATCTCACAGTACCACAAATGGATAATACTGAAATTTACAAATGTGTTATTCCCATTGTGGTAGTCTGAATGAGAGTAGCCTCCATATATTAATATATTTGAAAGCTTAGTTACCGGGGAGTGAAACTGTTTTAGGATTAAAAGATATGACCTTGATGGAGTAGGTGTAGCCTTGGTTAAGGTGATGTGTTGCTGGGGTTGGTTGTTGGTGTTGAGAGATAGCAGGCCCAGTATGTCATTTTAAATTAGACCATTGTCTGTCACTGCATCCAGTTGGATACTACTAACATGGCATATCACATTTAGACCTCCACTGACATTAGTCCTTTGTCTTTTTATCTGTCTGTCTGTCTGCCTGCCTACCTCCATGTCTGTCTGTCTCTGTATTTGCCTATCTGTCTCTCTCTCCCTATTGCCCGTGGCTCAGGATGTGAAGTTCTCAGCTACTGCTCCAGCACTATGGCTGTTTAACTTCTGGCTTTGATGATCATGGAATAATATTCTAAGACTGTAAGTAAGCCCCAACTAAATGCTTTCTTCTATAAGTTACCTTGATCATGGTGTCTTGTTGTGGGACTGCGTAAGGGTATCCTGGTTCTTGGCTGGGCATGGGCCTAGAACCCCAAGACTCCAAGGGAAAAACTGCAGGAGTTCGGCCACGCCCCCAGAACTCAGGGTCCTAATAAGCAGTCCAATTTCCATAGGCCTACATTGTTCAGTCACGTAGGCCATTATAGCCCCTCCCAAAGTGCACAGGTAGAGGGTGTGACTACAGGTCTCAGGCCCTAGAGATTTACATACTAATGAAGGTCAGAGGGCGGAGCCAATTAAACCACTCCCAGAACCTCCCCCTTTCTCCCTCCCTACTTAACTCAGGTCTGCTCTGAGTTTGGGGGGGTACATCCAGATCTATCCACCATCTGCCATGTCAATAAATACTTTTGGAACCAAGGACTTCCTTGTATCATTGGGGCCTGTCGGACCTGCTGCCGCCAAACCTTCCAGCCTTCTGGAACCTTAGACTTTCTCCTGGATGTGGGACCCAGCGCGTGGCAGCCCCGTTTTCCCACATCTTGTCACAACAATAGAACAGTAATTGAAATACCCACTTAAATTCCAAGACTGTGAACACAGACTTGTACATAAACAACTGGAGATTTATTTTAATTCAGTAACTATTGAACACTTATACCAGAAACTTTGCAGTACACTGGTTCCTCTCAGGAGTAGAAACTAGTTTCTGACTATCTCAGGCTTGCAATGTGCTACAGTTCAGATATAAGCATGTTCAATAGTTTTATGTAGACAATGCAAAAAGTTGTTTAAGTACTTAACCCAGCCTTGAGGAAGGAGGCCAGATCTCTCAGAAAATGTAGTATATATGCTATGTTCTAAAAAAACAAAGTACTATATGCATACATATAAGTAAATAAGTAACACTAAGGCAACTATATTTTATATTTATATTTTATATTTGGCCACTATATTTTTATATGTGTATATTTATGATATGTGCATATACATATAATGTATATAACATATACATTAGAAAAATACATATACGTATATAATAAAGTTTAAATTAGAAAAATAAAGGGAAAGTGATGAACATTAGATCTAACATCATTATGTGGGTATAGGTTTTTAGTGTGAAAGCTTTACCTAGGCAGCTGACTTCTTGGACTGTATATGTTGAGAGACTACAATGATAAGAGAAATCATGTGCATATGAGCAACTTTCTAACTTTTAACATGTTTTAATTATGTGTCAACTTATAACCATCAGATCTATTTCATTTATCATCCAATTCGGTCAACATGAATATTGATCAATATGTGCTAAGGAGAAGGGGATAAGGATGAAAGGGGATGTACTCTAACCAGAAACATGTTCAGCAGTGCAGGAAGACAAAGTCGCACACATGGCTAATGACTTTATTCAATATTCCTTTATGTTTGCTTACCATTGCTGATCATAAATTCTGAAGATGCTCTGATTTAAAGGAGTAAAAGTTTATTCTGGCTCATGGTTTCAGTCCTTGGTCAATTGCTCCTGTTCTTTGGATCTGAGGCAACACATGACATTCTAAAATGATCATGTGACATGGGAATGTGGTGTATTCCTTTTAAGCCATTCAGAACTAAGGAGACAAATAAAAATTCAGTGTCCTAATACCCTTTCCCATAGTGGGACAGCAACCACCTATCTTTCTTCTGCTATGCCCACTTCTAGAGGTTCTTCCACCTTCTTTGGCATCATGAGCTTGGAACCAGACCCTAGAAGATCCAGCAATCTTGCATCATGCTACTTTTCATGATTATATTTTTTCCTATGAAACTGTGAAATAGTTGTAGTGGAATCTGTATGTTTCGAGGGAACAGTCTGCATTTGCTTCTTGCTTTTTTCTTGTCTCTTTGTCCATCCCAGAGTACTATACACAACATAGAATAAGTTTGAATATTGAGGTGACACATAAAAAAGTAATTAGAACAACTATTTAACATAGATATTTCATATGCATATGTGTGTTTGAGTGTGTGTGTGTGTGTGTATGTGGTACTCATCTATGTATGTGCACCTGTGTATATCAGTGTATGTACATGTGCATTGATGTGCCTGTAGAGGTGAGAGATCTACACTGAGAATCATCCTACATCACTCTTCTTATTTTGGAGATAGGACTCATCACTGGACCTGGAACTTGCCAGTTTGAGGGCATCAAGCATTTTATCAACGTGCCATGTCCCCAGAACATGTTTTTTCATGTTTTTTGATGCAGGAATGATGATTGTGAACAAAATTTCAAGATAAAGAAATTGTCTTTCCTTTCAGGAAGTTTTGATACATTTTCAGCATAGGGAATGTAGCTCAGTGTATCTGGCATGCATGAGGCTGATTCCCCAGCACTAAACGATCAAAGCACTGAAAGCTAGTATCAATTTCTTTTCTCTCACTTATCTATCCCTTATTTTCTACCCCTGCATAATTCCAAAGGAGTACCATATATCAATAGTAAATCACTGATAACTATTTCTAATTCATGGCTAACCTTCTCATTGCATTTTAGAATCTCTAAGATACTCAGATCTGTGTAATCTTCAGGCAACTCCGGATTCAGCACAATGACACAGGTATCAATTTTTTCCTGAACCAACTGGTGAATTTCTGTGTACATTTTAAGATATTAACCTCTATCTGCAAGGAAGTAATCTGAATCTTGAAATGTTCTTGCTATCTGTCAGCACTCAGGGTATACACACAAATGAAAATCCCTTTAAAAAATCTCATGTATATCAGTAGCTAATGCATGAACTGACATTTCTTAAAAATTAGTATTTAAACAACTTTCAAGTTCCAATCTTGAATACCCAAAGCATTATTTTAGGTTCAGTGCATATTTTTGAATTACTAGATGCAGTATTAGTCAATTTTTCTTGTATTAAAATAATTTATTATGCAAAATAAAAACCACATTTCCTTACAAATATAAGCTTACAGCACTATGAAGAAACATGGCAGTTACTTCTGAAATGTTTTATTAATAATTATAATCTTTAGAATTAAAGTCTTCTGACAAAAAAATTTTAAAGAATTCAGAAATCTTCTGGGCATTTTATAGATAGAGGTCAGTGGTTTTAAGTCGATATGGCAGTTTTAAAGACCTTAACTATTTTACAGTACACAAACCTCTCAAAATTTCAAATTAAACATAAGCTTGATATAGAATCCTATTGGAATTCATTTTTCAGAGATTCTCAGGGATTGGCATGCCCTTAGCCCAAAGTCTCATACTCCTATCTACAAGATAGTTTAATATAAATTTATTAAACAGGCAAAACCCTAAATGTTACAAAACCTAGTCAATAAAAGAAACAGTACTTTTGGTATACTGCCTTGTGAGTTACTGATGCGGGTGCTAGAAATTGAACTTGGCTCCTCTGAAAGAGCAAACTCTTAACTGCCAAGTTGTTTCCTTAGAATCAAAAGCGGAGCCCTGGGTAGCCACACACTCATGATCCTCCTGCCTTAACTTCTCCAACATATTCTACTGGAATGTACCACAAAGAAGCCATTTGCACTTACACTAGAGTCTTCACCCTTATGTCTAGTGTCTTTGGGACAGGACCTTACTCTTTATGCTCTCAACAAAAAAACACAAACATCAAGCCAGCCACAAACCCTTTGATCTACAACGCTGTCCTGCTTGCAAGATTTACCACGGCAATGGTAGCAGAAGCTTGTGAATGTATCCAAAAATATTGGTATGACATAACACCCACTGCACAAGATGGAACCCACACCCAACACTGCTTGGGTGACCAATAACCTGAGACTTAATAGGCCAAGCACCTAGGGTAAAACCAAATAACAGTGGTTAAAAGAAGACAAATGTAGTGATATAATACCTCCTATTGTTATTCTACTTTACTAGTCCCTTATTCAGCTGTCATCGGAGAAGTTCCTTCTTGAAGCAAATGGGAACGAATATAGAAACACACAGCCAGACATTACACAGAGAGTGAGAAGCCTGTGAACACTCAGCCCTAAATGGGATGTGTCCATCAAATCCTTCAGCTCAGAGCTCAGGAAACCCCAAGGAAGATGGGTCGGAGAGAGTAAGAGTCAGAGGACATCAAAATAACAACAACAGACCTCTATATCAACATGAGCAACACCCATATAAACTCAGAAAATCTGAAGCACTATGCACAGCACTTCAAGGGTCTGATCAGGTCCTCTGCATTTACATTATGCTTTCCTGTTTAGTGCTTTAAGAGGATTCTTGTGTATGCAAACATATGGGGCTTTTATTCCTGTACTTTCTCTTGGGCATTTTTTTTCTTCTGTTGCCTTCTCTTGCCCAACTTTGATGTTTTGGTTTCTGTTTAATTTTATTCTGTTGTATTTGAAAACTGAGTCCATGAATGGATAAAAATCTACCCAGGGTAAAGGCTGACAAATGAACTGTCACTTATACTTGCTGAAGAGGAAAACTTAGTTTTCTTCAAGAGTGACACTGCACATTCCAGGGCAGGTCTTGTATTCAGAAGTAGTTGAGTAACATGTAATAGATTCTACAGATTTTATGTATACTTTTATTTGATTACAAATTGGTGGTTCTTTTGTTGTTACTCATGTTTATTTTTAATTTTGGAGATGGTTTCTATTTTGTTTTCTTGGTTTGAGGGAAGGGTTGTTGTATTTGGTATTTGTTTGTTGAGAAGGAACTTAAAATTGGGTAGATAGGGAGAAAGAAGGGATGCAGAAGGGCTTTAGGGGAGTGAAGGATAAAAAATGACTATTCTGGTTTTTATATTATTCAGTTAGTTGTATATATTTATTCTCTTCCTACTTTTACCTTATTTTATTTTTCCTACCATATTTCTTTCTAAATTAATGGAACTGAGGAGAAGAACATTGTCAACTGGCTTATACTGTATTTTCAGGGTAGTCGTATCTATCAGCTGTGCTTATTTCCACAGATAATATTATAAACTAGGCTATCCAGGGGATTAAGCTTCATGCCCTGAGCATGTAGTCTAAAGGTCTGAATGTAGAACTATTGCATCAGTTCAGGTGACCCCAACAGCATCTCAAAATTGAAATACTTCAACTGAAATAGTATGGGTAATATATATATATATATATAATATATATATATATATATATATTTCCTGATTTTTTTATATATGCAATGATTGTGCATGTGATTGTTTATTTGTTTAATGTTTACATGGATTGTAAGCCATTTCAGCTGAGAATGTTCTTGTAGTAAATAGTCACTAAGAAAACATTAGTACTAGGCTTAAGAGAAATTTCCATTCTAATTTTTGGTCAAGAGAGTCAAGGAGACTCCCAAAACAATGAAGGCCAGCCTTGTTGTCCTTGGTTGCCTTCCAGAGGTTGGACTTTGGACACAAGACTCAGAATAACTGGATCTGATCTGAAAGCTTTCTTCCTAAGGAGTAGGTTCCATGTAGCAGTAAGTACTACACGTGTTGCAAAGACAGGAAAGCACCAAGGGTGCTACCCACCTGTGAAGCCTTTGAATCACAATGATGGTCACATAACTGCTTCACTAAAGACGAAGCAATGTCATTTATATTTTGGTGGTAACTAACAACAGTATAATGAGGCTACCTTACCAATAGGCAAATTGTGTCTCGTGCTGGAAGTTTGTCCAACTCTTCAAGGTTAGAGTGATCTAAGACCTTAGAGGGGCATCTACCACCCCCATTTGGATCAAGTATCATAATTCCTAACTGCATTCTAAATACTTACCCTTATATTCACAGATATGTGGAAATTTCAGCCCTTATCAGAGAAATTTACTTTTACAACAGATGGCAGTACAGAAAACCACAATTGACGAAAACACAGAACTGATTCTGTGGTATGCAGTTTCATGAGTATTTCTACAACAGAGCTCCTATAACCTAAGGCTCAGGGCAAACCCTGGAAGAGGAGAAGAAAAGATTGTAATAGGAAGAAGACCAAGGTTTGTGTTGTAAGATGGTTTGTCCTAGAAGTGATAAGAAAGCTATCATAATACATCTCAAAAATATAGGTAACTAAACAAAACCTGAGCAATGGCATCAATGAGCGTTTTTATGGATGAGAGAAATCCAGTGGGGCCCCACCCCTGACAAATACTGACAGGAAACTAAGGACTGCTGAGAGAAAAGAACTAGTTCTACCTGGAAATGTGTCCCTACACCCATTGTATATCTAATGCCAAGGGGTCAGGTCTAAAATCACATATATACAATCAATATAAAACAGACTTGAACTGGAAGTTTTCTGGATATGTGATGCAGACTCACATTTTGTTCTGCTAAGACAGACTCTTATGGAATTTTAGCTGAGAAAAGCCCATGTGAGGACACATGATGTTTGTAGAGTATAAATAGGACCCAATGGACAGTTCACTTCCATAGCTAGCTTTGCAAAGCTTCCTTGGTCTCCTGTCTTCATTATCACCAATCTTCACTTTGTTGGGAGAGGCATGGCAGAGAACTTCTGGCGTTAGGCTGCTCTTGGTAGTTCCCGCTGGTCCAATTTGGTAGTTCCCAATTTGGCTAAGGACAGCCAGGTTTTCTAGATAGTGCTACTGCTGCTGATTGTGTTTACTATCCTGATGCTACTGAACGGGACTCCTGGCATTCTGACACACAGCGATTTGAATTGCCCCCAAGGAGCTACTTTTAAACAAGTCCACATCCCTTTGTCCTATTTACCATCTTTTCTCCCCTACCTTTGAACAGTAGAGGGGGTGGGGGTCTAAGCATTTGAAATCCGTTATTAAAAGTATGACTTGAAATAAATCTAAGCCTATACAGTTTACGAAGGATGTATTTACATATTTATGCAAATGTACATATATTTCTCTATCTTGCTCCACTGGAAGGATTAACAATACATTTTGTTCTCAATGACCCCCATTAACAACCCTGGGCCCGTCTTATTATAAGAGTTAACCACCCTGCCACAAGGGATGATAAACAGCTCATCATCTGCCAAGAGGACATTGCAACAGGATTAAGGTTCCACTTGGACAAAGTTCTCCCTATTTATCATTATATGGATGATGTCTTGGTATGGGGAGATTCCTCTCCCTCCCTCTTACAATGTAAGGATGAATTGATACCTTCCCTATTCTCCCTAGGATTTTAATAGCTCCTCACAAAATACAACTTATTCGGCTCATCAAATTCTTGGAAATGGAAATTTCCCTCAGTTCAATATCCCCTCTTAAACCTACCCTTTTTATTCCTCAAACCTTAACCCTCACCCCCTTCCAAAGCTTTTTCAGAAAATCTTAATTGTATTTTTCCAAGGCTTTCTCTTCCCACTAATACCCTACAAACTCTCTTTGATCTCCTAAAAGGGGATAAAAACCCAATAAAGCTGTAATAATGGGGTGGGGGTAGGTTCCTTCCAAAAGTGTTCCAGAAGCCATTAAGAATCCCAACGTATTCAGACTCTCTTGGTTTTGGTTGCTCTTTTCCTGCTTCCCATACTAGTAACTAGAAGGGGATAAATCCTGTCTTTAAGATATTGACACATATGGTGGTGCTGCTGCAATTGGAATTCTAGAGTAGAAATATTAGGATACACATATTCAAAGTAACAGACAAATCCCCATAAGTGTATATCCCAGACTCCTGGCACAGATGCTGGAGGACAGGAATAGTTCTCATGTTTTATCTCCACCTGTTTGCTAGCTATCTCTCTGCTGACTTACACATTTCTTAACCTCTTTTTCTGGCTCCACAACTTGTCCATGTCTACTGGAGTATTGTGGACTAGTAAATCAAAGTCGACAAGTAGGTCTGAGCCACCTTCTTCTCTTTATAAAACATCCAGCACACAGCTGACCTCCTCCCCATAACAACTCATCCCAACTCCTAGATATTGTTGGCAACTGTACCCATTAACATATCACTTCATGAACCCAAAGAGATTTTACCCATATGAAAGTCAGAAAATATTCTGCTTTTTAGTCTGTCCTTCCCACTTTGCCTCATAGGGCCCTCTTCCAAGTTCCATCCTTCATATTTCCATAATACCACTGGAACCAAGTCAATGTATTAACACCCCCCACCCCCACACACTTCTTTGTGCAATATATCATCAATCCCTGCACTAACCCCCTCCCCCAAGGTTTTTGCACCCCTATAATGATTACTCCACAGGTCTTCCTGTCTAAGTCTGAAGCAGCTAGGAGAAAAATAGATCTTCATCCTCTTGCTTGTTGGACTCTGCCTGGAAGTCTTAGTAGGAGCACCAGAGGATGCTGGGACAGCCCTGGCACAGACACAATGCCTGGTTGACATGACTTCAAAAGAAGCTTGATCAAGTCATGGCTTCCACCTTGTGCAGCCTCAAGTCCCTCCAGAAACAGATAACCTCCCTCATGAGGGTTGCCTTACAAAGGAGGAGAGCTCTCAACCTGCTGACAGCTGAGCAAGAGGGCTTGTACTATGGGAGAAATATTATTTCTGTGTTAATTAATCTGGACCAGTAGAACAAATTGTATAAGTACTTTAGAATATCCAATGAGATCTTTGAGCCGTTATTTCCCAGGTACCATACCATGATACCCAAACCCTCTTTGTTTGATCCTTTGTTTCATTCTTCCTTTAATCCAGTACTGGCATTTGGGACATTCTTCTTCCTGACCTCTGTTTCATCCACCTTCTAAAACAGCAAGTAAGCAACATTAACAAAGTCGCAACAAACCAGATTTCAGTTCAGTACCAAACCATTCTCAACCCAAGAGGTGAAGACTATGATGATACCTCCCCTTTATAAAACAAAAATGGAGAGATGTGAGGCCAGGGGAATAGTGGAGCTGTGGGGAGCAGGGCTGGAGCTGCTCAAGTTGGTCAAGGTGTATCAAAACCCAGGATATCTTGTCCCAGTGCATGTAGCTCTATGCCCTAAATTTTGTCTCACAAGAGGTCATACAGCTTGGTAGCCTGATTAAAATCCCTCTTCCCTTATAAGGTAATGTCCAACAGCATCCAGGATTCCAATTCATGGAAATGAAGCATCCCCAACACTCTGGCCCTAGCCAAGGATGTACATTCACCCTGATAGCCCACACTCATTCCCCAAAGGTTCAAATAGCCTTTGCTACCACCAACCCTTGCATTAAATGAGCTGTATCACTGAAGCCTGTCTTCCAAGTGTCTGTTCTCATGCCACTAAGTCAAACACCGAGGCATCCATTCCCCAGTTGTTCCTGCGTTGCTTCCCTGCTCAGGAGCTACCTGTTGTGGCAAAAGGTTAGTCATGCCACAATACGTGGAGAAGTGGAGCCTGAGTAACAGTATTTAATGACAATTAAAGAAAATGAGTTCAGGACTTGAAAAATATATATAGATAAAAATTTTAGAGGGTAGAAAGAAAAGGAGAAATATGTAATTATATTTTAATTTTTAAAAATCCAATCAAAACAAATTTTATCAGAGCATCAAATCTGAAAATAATCAAAACAGCTTGAATCTTCTGAAAATTCACTATATTTACAGTGAAAGAGTTCAGCAATACTGAAATTAGAATGAAATACAGAGATAGAGATATATAGATACAGATACAAATATAAGGAATACTTAATGAAATCAAAAATGGCACAAATACCTCAGTGAATTCAAGAATATAGATGGAACCAAATTAAGTAAGGAAGTCAGTACATGATAGGAAAGAGAACGTTAATAAAAAGATGGAAATAGTGGACAGATTCTTTATCTTACTGTCTTTTCTACCTGTTCACTATGTTTTAAACAGATATGCATTCAGCCTCCAAAACACAGAGTGATGATATTTATGATTTTGATATTTTGCTATACTATATTAGAATGTTATTCTTTCTTTAAAACGAAAGACCCCATGTTAAAATTTTTGAGTGGCATGTTTTTTTCTGACCATCAATGTAAAGTTCTACTTAAATTTCCTTCTACATACACACACACACACACACACACACACACACACACACACATCTTTATCATCTTTTTGTTTACTTTCCTTGAAGTTGCTATTCATCTGTCAGTGTGACATGACCATAAAAGAAAAGAAAAGAAAATATATAAGATTTATTTTGGTTCAGTTTGAAGATATCAGTCTCTGGTAAGTTGGCATTATTGTTTTTCTGTGTGAAGCAAGTCAAAGACATCATGCCAAGAAAACTATCACAAGGTAAAATTTCTTGCCTCATGCCATTGAAGAAGCAGACAAAGAAAGAAGAGACTATGTAAAAACACACCATTCAAAAGTGTGACATCCATGACCTGATTCCTCCAACAATGATTTGCTAATAATAATATATCATCCAGTTATGAGGTCATTAACTATTTAATTCATTGAAAAATTATGATACTTTATAATGATATATTCATGTCACAATAAGTAGTACTCAGTATGAACACTTCCGCTGGAGACCAACTGTTCAACTTATTTAACATTGAGAATTTTTATACCCAAATCAAAACTGAATCAAGATATAATTAAAATGGGATAGATATTTCTTTAATTTTACTTTTCCATATTTTTCCTATATTCTCTCTCTTTTTTTTAATTGGAAATTTTATTTACATTTCATATGTTTTCCCCTTATCCCCTTTCCCCTCTCCCTCCCAGGAACTCCTTATCCCTTCCCCCTCCTCTTGCCTCTATGATGTGTACCCCCACCCACCCTCCCCGTACCTACCTCCCCACCCTCGAATACCAACCCCCACAATGTCCAGCCTTCATGGGACCAAGGACCCTCTTCTCCCACTTATAAATAGCTCCCTGCATATATAGCTAGAGCCATGGGTCCCTCCCTAAGCACTCCCGGCTGGTGGTTTAGACCCTGGGGGCTCTGATTGGTTGATATGTTGTTTTCCTCATGGTGTCACAATCCTCTCAACTCCTTCAGTCTTCACTCTATCTTCTCTGTTGGGAACCCCATGATCAGTTTAATGGTTAGCTGTGAACATCTGCCTCTGAATATGTCAGACTCTTGCAGACCTCTAAGGAGACAGCTATATCAGGTTCCTGTCAGCATGTACTGACATCCACATCAATGTCTACCTTTGGAGACTGCACATGGGATGGATACCCCGGTGGAATGGTCTGCAAACCGCCCCTCCTTCAGTTTCTGTCCTATACTTTGTCTCCATATTTGCTCCCTTGAATATTTTGTTACTTCTTCTAAGAAGGACTGAAGACCCACCACACCCCCTTGGTCATCATTCTTCATGAGCTTTATGTGGTCTGTGAGTTGAATCTTGGGTATTTCAAGCTTCTGGGCTAAAATCCAATAATCAGTGAGTGAATACCTTGTATGTTCTTTTGTGATTGGTTTACTTCACTCAGGATGATATTTTCTAGTTCCATTCATTTACATAAGAATTTATCGAATTCATTGTTTTTAATAGCTGAGTAATATTCCATTGTGTAAATGTACCACATTTTTTGTATCCATTCCTCTGTTGAAGGGCATCTGGGTTCTTCCCAGTTTCTGGCTATTATATATAAAGCTGCTATGAACATAGTGGAGCATATGTCCTTGTTATATGTTAGAGCATATTCTGGTATATGCCCAGGAGTGGTATAGCTGGGTCCTCAGGTAGTGATATGTCCAATTTTCTGAGGAACCGCCAGACTGTTTTTCAGAGTGGTTGCACCATCTTGCAATCCCACAACAATGGAGGAGTGTTCCTCTTTCTCCACATCCTAGCCAGCATCTACTATCACCTGAGTTTTTGGTCTTAGCCATTCTGACTGGTGGTGAGGTAGAATCTATTCAGGGTGTGTTTTGATTTGCATTTCCCTGATGACTAAGGATGCTGAACATTTCTTTAGGTGCTTCTCGGCCATTCGCATTTCCTCAGTTGAGAATTCTTTGTTTAGCTCCTTACCCCATTTTTAATAGGGTTATTTGGTTGTCTAGAGTCTAATTCTTGAGTTCTTTGTATATATGGATATTAGTCCTCTATCAGATGTGGGATTGTAAAGATCTTTTCCAATCTGTTGGTTATCGTTTTGTCCTATTGACAGTGTCCTTTGCCTTACAGAAACTTTGCAATTTTATGAAGTCCCATTTGTCAATTCTTGATCTTAGAGCATAAGCCATTGGTGTTCTGTTCAGGAACTTTTCCCCTGTGCCTGGTATTCGAGCATCTTCCCCACTTCTCTACTATTAGTTTCAGTGTGTCTGGTTTTATGTGAAGTCCTTATCCACTTGAACTTGAGCTTTGTACAAGGATATAAGAATGGATCGATTTTAATTCTTCTGCATGTTGTCCTCGAGTTAGAGCCATCACCATTTGTTGAAAATTTCTGTCCCCTTTTTCCACTGAATGGTTTTAGCTCCTTTGTCAAAGATCAAATGACATAGCTGTGTGGGTTCATTTCTGGGTCTTCAACTCTATTCACTGATCTTCCTGCCTGTCTCTGTGCCAATACCAGGCAGTTTTTCTCACTATTGCTCTGTTGTACAGCTTGAGGTCAGGGATGGAGATTCCTCCAGAAGTTCTTTTATTGTTGAGAATGGATTTTTTCTATCCTGGGTTTTTTGTTATTCTAAATAATTTTGAGAATTTCTCTTTCTAGCTCTATAAAGAATTGAGTTGGGATTTTAATGGGATTGCATTGAATCTGTAGATTGCTTTTGGCAAAATGGCCATTTTTACTATATTAATCCTGCCGATCCATGACATGGGAGATCTTTCCATTTCCTGAGATCATTCTTCAATTTCTTTCTTCAGTGATTTGAAGTTCTGTCATACAAATCTTTCACTTGCTTGGTTAGTTCACCCCGAGGTATTTTTATATTAAATTGTGACTATTGTGAAGGGTGTCATTCCCTAATTTCTTTTTCAGCCTGTTTATCTTTCATGTAGAGGAAGGCTACTGATTTGTTTGAGTTGATTTTATAACCTGCCACCTTGCTGAAGTTGTTTATCAGGTTTAGGAGTTCTCTGGTGAAGTTGGGGTCACTTAAATATACTATCATATCATCTGCGAATAGTGATATTTTGACTTCTTTCTTTCTTATTTGTATTCCTTGACTAACATTTTGTTGTCTAATTGCTCTGGCTAGGTCTTCCAGTATATATTGAATAGGTAGGGAGAGAGTGGGCAGCCTTTCTAGTCCCTGATCTTAGTGGAATGCTTCAAGTTTCTCTCCATTTAGTTTGATGTTGGCTACTGGTTTGCTGTATATTGCTTTGACTTGTTTAGGTATGGGCCTTGAATTCATGATCTTTCAAGACTTTTCCAAGACTTTTCCAAATCATTAGAAGCATCTACTGAGATGATCATGTGGTTTTTTTTCTTTGAGTTTGTTTATATAGTGGATTAAATGGATGGATTCCGAATATTGAACCATCCCTGCATTCCTGGGGTAAGCCTACTTGATCATGATGGATTATGTTTTGAATGTGTTCTTGGATTCGGTTTGCTAGAATTTTATTGAGTATTTTTCATCAATATTCATAGAGAGATTGGTCTGAAGTTCTCTTTCTTTGTTCGTCTTTTTGAGGTTTAGGTATGAGTGGATTGTAGCTTCATAGAACGAATTGGTAGTGTTCCTTCTGTTTCTATTTTGTGGAATAGTTTTGAAGAGAATTGGTATTAGGTCCTTCCTTGAAGGTTTGATAGAATTCTTCACTAAAACCATTTGGGCTGGCTTCTTGTTGGGAGACTTTTACATGAATGCTGCTATTTCTTTAGGGTTATGGGACTGTTTAGATGGTTTTATTTGCTCCTCATTTAACGTTTGGTACCCCGGAATCTCTCTAGAAAATTGTCCATTTCATCCAGTATTTTCCAGTTTTGTTGAGTAAGGCCTTTGTATTAGGATCTGATGATTTTTTTTGAATTTCCTCAGTTTTCTGTTGTTATGTCCCTTTTCAGATCTGATTTTATTAATTTGGGTACTGTCTCTGTGCCCTCTGTTTAATCTGGTCTAAGGGTTTATCGATCTTGTTGATTTTCTCAAAGAACCAACTCCTGGTTTTGTTGATATTTTGTATAGTTCTTTCTGTTTCTACTGGTTGATTTCAGCCCTGAGGTTTGATTATTTTCCTAGCCTGCTCCTCTTGAATGTATTTGCTTCTTTTTGTTCTAGAGCTTTCAGGTTGTGCTGTCAAGTTGTTAATGTGTGCTCTCTCCAATTTCTTATTGTAGGCACTGAGAGCTATGAGTTTTCCTCTTAGCACTGCTTTCATGGAGTCCCCACAAGTTCTGGTATAGCTTCCTCATTTTCGTTAAATTCTAAATGTCTTTAATTTCTTTCTGTATTTTCTTCCTTGAGAAAGTCATCATTGAGTAGAGCATTGTTCAGTTTCCACATGCATGTGGGTTTTCCCTTAGTTCTGTCATTATTAAAACCAGCCTAGTCTGTGGTGATCTGATACGATGCAAGGGATTATTTCAATCTTTTTGTATCTGTTGAGGACTGTTTTGTGATCAATATATGGTCTATTTTGGAGAAGGTACTATGAAGTGCCTGGAAGAAAAGGTATATTCTTTTGCTTTAATGGATTTTAAATGGGGGGTTTTCTATAGATATCGTTAAATCCATTTGGTCCATAACTTCTGTTAATTTCAATGTGTCTTTGTTTAGTTTCTTGTTCCATGATCTGCCCATTGGAGAGAGCGGGGTGTTTAAAATCCCCCACTATTATTGTGTGAGGTGCAATGTGTGCTTTGAGCTTTAGTAAAGTTTTTTTTTATGTATGTGGGTTTTTGATTACTTTTGGTTGAAAGTCGATTTTATTGATATGTAGAATGGCTACCTCAGCTTGTTTCTTGGGACCATTTGCTTGGAAATTGTTTTCCAGCCTTTTACTCTGAGGTAATTCTGTCTTTGTCACTGAGTGCATTTCTTGTATGCAGCAAAATTCTGGGTCCGTTTATGTATCCAGCCTGATAGTCTACATCTTTTTAATGAAAATTGAGTCCATTGATGTTAAGAGATAGTAAGGAAAAATGGAATTGTTGTTTTCCTATTATTTTTGTTATTAGAGGTGGAATTATGTTTGTGTAGCAACCTTTTTTTGGGTGGGGGTTGGCTGTTGGAAGATTACTGTCCATGTTTTTTTCTAGGTTGTAATTTCCTTCCTTGGTTGGCATTTTCCATCAATTA
This sequence comes from Mastomys natalensis, assembly GCA_021653895.1. Lineage (NCBI taxonomy): Eukaryota > Metazoa > Chordata > Mammalia > Rodentia > Muridae > Mastomys > Mastomys natalensis. Next base: position 197,274 of record JAJTUV010000534.1, read on the forward strand.
TCCTTTTGAAGTGCTGGGTTTGTGGGAAGATATTGTGCAAATTTGTTTTGTCATGGGAATATCTTGGTTTCCCTCCATCTATACTGATTGAGATTTTGCTGGGTATACCAGTTTGGGCTGCATTGTGTTCCCTTAGGGTCTGTATGATATCAGACCAGGATCTTCTGGCTTTTATAGTCTCTGGTGAAAAGTCTGGTGTTAATTCTTATAGGTCTGCCTTTATATGTTACTTGACCTTTTTCCCTTACTGCTTTTAATATTTTTCTTGTTTTGTGCCATTTTGTATTTTGATTATTATGTGTCAGGAGGTATTTCTTTCTGGTCTAGTCTGTTGGTGTTCTGTAGGCTTCTTGTGTGTTTATGGGCATCTCGTTCTTTAGTTGGGAAATTTTTTCCTCTATAATTTTGTTGAAGATATTTACTGGCCCTTTAAATTGGGTATCTTCACTCTCATCTATACCTATTAAACTTCTCATTGTGCTTGGATTTCCTGATGTTCTGTTTTAGGAGCTTTTTTGCATTTTGCATTTTCTTTGACAGTTGTGCCAATGTTTTCCATGGCATCTTCTGCGAATGAGATTCTCTCTTCTATCTCTTGTATTACTGTTGGTGATGGCTTGCGTCTATGGGACTCTGATCTCTTTCCTACACTTTCTATCTCCAGAGTAGTCTCCCTTTGAGATTTCTTTATTGTTTCTATTCCATTTTTAGATCTGGATGGTTTTGTTCAATTCTTCACCTGTTTGGTTGTGTTTTCTTGCCATTCTTTAAGGGATTTTTGTGTTTCCTCTTTAAGGGCTTTCTACCTGTTTCCTGTGTTCTCTTGCAATTCTTTAAAGGATTTTTTGTTTCCTCTTAAGGCTTTCTACCTGTTTATCTGTGTTCTCCTGTATTTCTTTAAGGGAGTTACTTATGTCCTTCTTAAAATCCTCTATCATCATCATGAGAAGTGATTTTAATTTGAGTCCTGTTTTCCTGTGTGATGGGGTATCCTGGGCTTGCTCGGTGGAGAACTGGTTCTGATGATGTCAGGTAACTTTGTTTTCTGTTGCTTGTGTTTCTTTTGCACTTTCCTTTTGCCATCTGGGTTTACTCTAGTGTTTTCCTGTGCTCACGTGTCTGACTTGAGTCTGTCTTTCCCGTTATCTTGCTTGTGTCAGAAACCCTCAGATTCCAGAGTCTCTGTGTTTCTGTGTCCTAAGCTCTCTCTGCTCGAAACAGAGGTCCTTTTAGGTTGTCTCAGGATCAGGGCTTCCACAGGAGAGACCAGCTAAGAGTCTGCCAAGCAAAAGGACCAGGCTCCGGTGGGTGGAAGGAGGTGGTATTCCCAAAAAGGGGGGGGTTTAGGTGCCTGGGGGGTTCCTTAATCCCCACCTGGCTCCCATATATACTCTGGGTTTCGGGGTAGTGGCAAGATTCCCTTTCCCCTGCTCTGAATGCAAAAGGTCCATCTGGGATGTCTCAGGATTCAGGTTTTTTTCCACAGGGGCAACCAGCTAAGCGTCTTCCCCAAGCAAAGGGCCAGGCTTCGGGCGGGCAGAAGGGAAAGGGGGTATTCTGGAAGGCCTATAATTTCCCCTTAAAGAGTTTCAATTCTTAAATTGTCAAAAAAGTCTGATCAGTTAATGCCTTTATGCTAACAGAAAAAAAGATGAAAAAGAAAGACTGCCAAAGTTTTAAAATATTTATAATATTATTAAACTATAAATTATGTTTTTTCAATTTTGCTATGTATTTAAAAAAAATGACCTATGAACCCCAGGAAAATAGTCTAACATTTTCCTCAACTAATTACACCTAATGTTTTGAAAGTTTAATTATGAAGTTTCTTTTCCCCTAAAATAAAATATTTTATTACTCTTTAAAACACCCTGAGTATTGGGATTTTAATGCATTTGGGCTTTGGAAAAAAAAAAAGCAAGAAAGTCATTTTTAAAAGCCATTATTCAGAGGGATAGATGGTTTGAAAGTAGATTTTTATTGCCAACTTGAACTTAAGGGATCCAACACAGAGAATGAAATAGATTTCCCCTGTGTCATTTACATTGACATTAACTTGGTAAACTCCCCAAGGATCCTCCAATAACTTTGGTTGCCAAATAAAAAATGATCTTTGGATTATATCTGCCTGACTTTGATCATTCCTAGATGAAAATTCGGCTTTATGTAATAAAACCTCATGGTCTTGACATTAATGTTTCATTCTGCACCTGATAGTGAGACTATGTCATTATTTCAGAAAATCTTTTTTCTTTTTCAACTCAAAAAAACCATTTGATATTAGGATTAGGGTTTACCACTACTGAAATTCCTCACAAAATTTTGTTTATGATATAACTCTCATTTTTAAAAAATAAATACAAGTAATATGGATTATTGTGATTGTCAGCAATGATTAGATAAATGAAATATTCTGTTTTAATTTCAATGTTTTATTAAAATATGATAGTTACCATAATAGTAAATTAAACCCTATAAATATATATATATATTATATATATATATATAAAATGGTGATATTTACCATAATATGGTGTATCACAGAGTAAAATGTACTAACTACAACAATTTTAGAAAGAAAATTTAAAACAAATGGATTTAAACAATTTTATATTTTTAATTTAAAGAGATCCTTACTTGTACTGGGTTATATTCAACTCTTTCTCTTTAAAAATTTTGCTTTTTTAGCGCAAGTCCTGTCACATATAAGTGTTTACCCGTTTGTTTGTTTGTTTGTTGTCTGTATTATATCCATCAACTTTAAATTTGTGTTTTCCATGTGTTATTGATTGTGCTCTCTTACAATGAATAGTCCCCCGATCTTAGTGGGAATGCTTCAATTTCTCTCCATTTAGTTTGATGTTGGCTACTGGTTTGCTGTATATTGCTTTTACTTTGTTTAGGTATGGGCCTTGAATTCATGATCTTTCCAAGACTTTTCCAAGACTCATTAGAAGCATCTACTGAGATGATCATGTGGTTTTTTTTCTTTGAGTTTGTTTATATAGTGGATTACATGGATGGATTTCGTATATTGAACCATCCCTGCATTCCTGGGATAAAGCCTACTTGATCATGATGGATGATTGTTTTGATGTGTTCTTGGATTCGGTTTGCTAGAATTTTATTGAGTATTTTTTCATCATATTCATAAGAGAGATTGGTCTGAAGTTCTCTTTCTTTGTTGCGTCTTTTTGAGGTTTAGGTATGAGTGTGATTGTAGCTTCATAGAACGAATTGGGTAGTGTTCCTTCTGTTTCTATTTTGTGGAATAGTTTGAAAGAATTGGTATTAGGTCTTCCTTGAAGGTTTGATAGAATTCTTCACTAAAACCATCTGGGCCTGGGCTTTTTGGTTGGGAGACTTTTAATGAATGCTGCTATTTCTTTAGGGGTTATGGGACTGTTTAGATGGTTTATATTTGCTCCTCATTTAACTTTGGTACCTGGTATCTCTCTAGAAAATTGTCCATTTCATCTAGATTTTCCAGTTTTGTTGAGTATAGGCCTTTGTAGTAGGATCTGATGATTTTTTGAATTTCCTCAGTTTCTGTTGTTATGTCTCCCTTTTCAGATCTGATTTTATTAATTTGGGTACTGTCTCTGTGCCCTCTGGTTAATCTGGCTAAGGGTTTATCTATCTTGTTGATTTTCTCAAAGAATCAACTCCTGATTTTGTTGATTATTTTGTATATTTTCTTTCTGTTTTCTACTCGGTTGATTTCAGCCCTGTGTTTGATTATTTCCTGACGCCTGCTCCTCTTGATTGTATTTGCTTCTTTTTGTTCTAGAGCTTTCAGGTGTGTTGTCAAGTTGTTAATGTGTGCTCTCTCCAATTTCTTTTTGTAGACACTTAGAGCCATGAGTTTTCCTCTTAGCACTGCTTTCATGGAGTCCCACAAGTTCTGGTATGATGCTTCCTCATTTTCGTTAAATTCTAAAAGTCTTTAATTTCTTTCTGTATTTCTTCCTTGAGAAAGTCATCATTGAGTAGAGCATTGTTCAGTTTCCACATGCATGTGGGTTTTCCCTTAGTTCTGTCATTATTAAAACCAGCCTTAGTCTGTGGTGATCTGATACGATGAAAGGGATTATTTCAATCTTTTTGTATCTGTTGAGGACTGTTTTGTGACCAATTATATGGTCTATTTTGGAGTAGGTACTATGAAGTGCTGAGAAAAAGGTATATTCTTTTGCTTTAGGATGAAATGTTCTATAGATATCTGTTAAATCCATTTGGTCCATAACTTCTGTTAATTTCAATGTGTCTTTGTTTAGTTTCTGTTTCCATGATCTGTCCATTGGAGAGAGCGGGGTGTTAAAATCCCCCACTATTATTGTGTGAGGTGCAATGTGTGCTTTGAGCTTTAGTAAAGTTTCTTTTATGTATGTGGGTGCCCTTGCATTTGGAGCGTAGATGTTCAGAATTGAGAGTTCATTTGGTAGATTTTTCTTTTGATGATTACGAAGTGTCCTTCCTTATCCTTTTTGATTACTTTGGTTGAAAGTCGATTTATTGATATTAGATGGCTACTCCAGCTTGTTCTTGAGACCATTTGCTTGGAAAATTGTTTTCCAGCCTTTTACTCTGAGGTAATTTCTGTCTTTGTCACTGAGGTGCGTTTCTTGTATGCAGCAAAATTCTGGGTCCTGTTTATGTATCCAGCCTGATAGTCTACATCTTTTTATTGAAGAATTGAGTCCATTGATGTTAAGAGATATTAAGGAAAAATGATTGTTGTTTCCTATTATTTTGTTATTAGAGGTGGAATTATGTTTGTGTAGCTACCTTTTTTTTGGGTGGGGGTGGCTGTTGGAAGATTACTTCCATGCTTTTTCTAGGTTGTAGTTTCCTTCCTTGTGTTGGCATTTTCCATCAATTATCCTTTGAAGTGCTGGGTTTGTGGGAAGATATTGTGCAAATTTGGTTTTCTTGGAATATCTTGGTTTCTCCATCTATACTGATTGAGAGTTTTGCTGGGTATAGCAGTTTGGGCTGGCATTTGTGTTCCCTTAGGGTCTGTATGATATCAGACCAGGATCTTCTGGCTTTTATAGTCTCTGGTGAAAAGTCTGGTGTAATTCTTATGGTCTGCCTTTATATGTTACTTGACCTTTTTCCCTTACTGCTTTTAATATTTTTTCTTTTTTTTGTGCATTTGGTATTTTGATTATTATGTGTCAGAGGCATTTCTTTTCTGGTCTAGTCTGTTTGGTGTTCTGTAGGCTTCTTGTATGTTTATGGGCATCTCGTTCTTTAGGTTGGGAAATTTTCCTCCATAATTTTGTTGAAGATATTTACTGGCCCTTTAATTGGGTATCTTCACTCTCATCTATACCTATTATCCTTCTCATTGTGTCTTGGATTTCCTGGATGTTCTGTGTTAGGAGCTTTTTGCATTTTGCATTTTCTTTGACAGTTGTGTCAATGTTTTCCATGGTATCTTCTGCGAATGAGATTCTCTCTTCTATCTCTTGTATTCTGTTGGTGATGCTTGCGTCTATGACTCCTGATCTCTTTCCTACATTTCTATCTCCAGAGTAGTCTCCCTTTGAGATTTCTTTATTGTTTCTATTTCCATTTTTAGATCCTGGATGATTTTGTTCAATTCCTTCACCTGTTTGGTTGTGTTTTCCTGCCATTCTTTAAGGGATTTTTGTGTTTCCTCTTTAAGGGCTTCTACCTGTTTACCTGTGTTCTCTTGCAATTCTTTAAAGGATTTTTGTGTTTCCTCTTTAAGGGCTTCTACCTGTTTATCTGTGTTCTCCTGTATTTCTTTAAGGGAGTTACTTATGTCCTTCTTAAAATCCTCTATCATCATCATGAGAAGTGATTTTAATTCTGAATCCTGTTTTTCCTGTGTGATGGGGTATCCAGGGCTTGCTCTGGTGGGAGAACTGGGTTCTGATGATGTCAGGTAACTTTGTTTTCTGTTGCTTGTGTTCTTTCACTTTCCTTTTGCCATCTGGTTGACTCTAGTGTTACCTGTGCTCACTGTGTCTGACTGGAGTCTGTCTTTCCAGTTATCTTGCTTGTGTCAGAACTCCTCAGATTCCAAAGCTCTGTCCGTGTCCTAGCTCCCTCTCTCTGGATGCAGTAGGTCTCTGCCTGAAGCGTATCTCCTCTGCTCTGAATGCAGTAGGTCCTCTAGGTTGTCTCAGGATCAGGTGTTTCCACAGGAGCAGACCAGTTAAGAGTCTGCCCCATGCAAAAGGACCAGGCTCCAGGTGGGTGGAAGGGAGGTGGTATTCCAGAAGGGCGGGGTTTGGTGCCTGGTGGTTCCTTAATCCCCACCTGGCTCCCAGTTATAACTCTGGGGTGGGGGTAGTGAGCAAGATGTCTTAACCTGCCGGGCAGGTGGTGGCGCAGATCTTTATCCACACTGGAGGCAGAGGCAGGTGGATCTGCCGAGTTCAAGGCCAGCTGGTCTACAGAGTGAGTTCAGGACAGCCCGGGCTACACAAGAACCTGTCTCAAAAACCAAATAAATAAAAAAAAAAGATGTCTTAACTCTGCTCGAATGCAATAGTCTCTGGATGTTCAGTCAGGTGTTCCACAGAGCAACAGCAAGCGTCTGCCAAGCAGGACAGTTCAGGGCGAATGATTGAAGGCTAATCTTTTAAAGAGTTTCATCTTAATTTAAAAAAGTCTGATCAGTTAATGCCTTTATGCTAACAAAAAATATGAAAAGAAATGCAATTTTAAATATTTATAATATTATTAACTATAGAATTAATGTTTTTCAATATGCTATGTATTTAAAAAACTGACCTATGAACTAGGATATAGTCCTAACATTTTCCCTCAATCTAATTACACCTAAATGTTTTGAAAGTTGAATTCATGAAGTTCATTTTCCTCCTAAATAAAATATTTATTACTCTTAACAGCACCCTGAGTATTGCATTTCAATGCATTTGTCTTGGAAGAAAAAAAGCAAGAAAGTCATTTAAAGCCATTATTCAGAGGGATAGATGAGTTTGAAAGTAGATTTTTATTGCCCACTTGAACTTAATGGGATCCAACACAGAGAATGAAATAGAGTTTACACTGTGTCATTTACATTGACATTAACTTGGTAAGACTCTCAGGAGTCCTCCAATAACTTTGGTTGCCAAAATAAAAAATGATCTTTGGATTATATCTGCCTGACTTTGATCATTCCTAGATGAAAATTCGGCCTTTTATGCTAATAAAACCTCATGGTCTTGACATTAATGTTTCATCTGCACCTGATAGTGAGGACTATGTCATTACTTCAGAAAATCTTTACTTTTCATCAGAACCAGTAGATATTAGGATAGATTGACCACTACTGAAATTCCTCACAAATTTAGTTATGATATAAACTCTCATTTTAACATAAATACAAGTAATTATGGGATTATGTGATTGTCAGCAATGATTAGATAATTGAAATATTTCTGTTTTATTACTATAATTATATACTATAATAGTAAATACCATACATAGTAATATATGGCATAATATGTATATATCATATATATATATATATATATATATATTATATGTATATTATATTATATGTGTGTGTTCATATATAGTAAATATATACACATATATATAAATAAAATATAAAATATTGTTTATTTCATATATATATATATATTATATATATATGTGAATCACCATATTATGGTGATATCACAGAGTAAATTTACTACACAATTTTAGAAGAAAATGAAACACTTGGATTTAACATATTTTATATTTTATTAGTTCTATGAGAATCCATACATTGTACTTGATTATTTCAACTCTTTCCTTCTCTTTCCTGGCCACTTCATGTACACACTAGCTGTTTACTGGTTTGTTTGTTTGTTAGATTTGTCTGTATTCTATATCCATCAACTTTAATTTGTGCTTTCCATGTGTTTATGATTGTGCTCTCTTACAATGACTAGTGCATTTACCAGGGCTAGACTTTTAAGAAATCCCTAATGACTTATTTATCTCACAGATTAATATATTTCTCAACCATCATCAAAGTATTGTTTTAGTAGATGTCATAATCTAGATATTCTAAGTGGTCAAAGTACAGATAATATGAGCTTCAAAATCACCAGCCCTACTGGAATATCTAATTCATTCCTCATCCAATACAGAAAGATCTTGTAGAAGAAACTGGAAAGAACAGAAATGAAAAGACTGTCTTCTGGACACACCAGGGGGTCTATGGTGAACTCAGAAGTTGTGGAAGCATGTACAAGACCTATGCAAATCTAAGCCAATTCAACTCTCAACTTACAGACTCTGCCTTGTAAAGGGAAGTTGAAAGAAGTGCTTTTAATACTTTCCTGGAGATATTCTATCTGTGGCTTCCACACCATTCCTGTAAACATGGCTCCTTGTATCTGGTACAAATATACACACAAAGGAAATATAAATTTCTAAGCAAATCAATGTAGGGAGCAAAGAGAAGCATCGAAAATCTAGAATGATGATTGTAGAGGAATTTTAATCCAACCACATGGCTGTTCTGTTAAGAGGTCACATCCAAATAGATCTTGTAAGTCTGTGTGATCTGGCTGGAAATGACTTACACTTAATCCCTCCAGCTGCAATATAGATGTACCATCAGTACATACATTCAGTCCCAAACAATGAAGGAAAAGTTAGTTTGTAGAAGGAAGCCAGCATGTTTGAAAGTGCCAACTAATTGAGAAGCAAAGCGATGAATCAGAGAAAGATTTGGCAGAGTAAGAGATGTGCCCAACTCCTAAAAAAGAATAGACTAGAAAGAGTGCCCACTTAAGAACAGCACAGAGTAAGTCAGGTGAAAGGGCAGTTCAGTGAGTGCAGTTCAGTCACACTCAGGTGATGCAGTGGACTTCAGTTGAGGTCAGTTCAGTGCAGTTCAGTTGAATGCAGTTGAGTTCAGTTAATTTGTGCAGTTCTATTCAGTTCTTTTCAGTTCATGCAGTCAGTGCAATCAGGGCACTTCAGTTCATGGATTTCAGAGGCAGTTCTTCAAACAATGCAGTGAGAATCTGAGAGAAGCCACTTTGAATCAGTCAGCTTGGGAAGAGTTTGATCCAAAGCAGCTGAGTTGAATCAGCCAGAGTTAAGTAAGAATAGAAAGGGTGAACTTATTGAGCAGTAAGCCTCAGAGACAATAATTACATCTGTTGAATAATAGTTACTTTTAGAGATTATATTAAGGAAATAAGTGTATATCTTATTTATGAAATAACAATGTACCTTGGAGGATAACACAATCTAATAAAGATATTTTCTGTTACATATGTATAATTGACAAAATATGGGAGATAATTTTGGCAGAAAAAAGTAAAACATCAGCCCCAATATTAGAGCAAAGTAATGTTTTTCAGATAAAAGAGTATAAAGGGAAAATTATTAGACTTATAAAAATTAGAAATAAAAAGGTTATCAAATGTTTACTCAGTAAAACAACAACAAAATAGGAAACATAACTATACACATTACAGTGAAAAATACAGAACAATATTTCCTATAGGGAAAATAAAGAATACAGGCAGACAAGAACCACACAATCTTGATTTTTCAATAGGTTTTTGGACTATAGAAAACACACAGTTAATCATAGAACACAGAAAAGTTAGCCTATGATCAGTTTAGCAAGCTAAAAAAGAAATCCTGTATGATAATCTATATGTCTATCGGGTTTTCTATCTGTATTTTACTATCTCTAAACAATTTAAAAATTATATTTTATACACACACAACTAATAAAGAGGAAAAAGAAAGATAAAGATGACATCCACAAATCCATACATCTTATAAAAGAAGCTACGTATTTGAGAAGTAAAACAGCCCAGAGTATCAGTGTGTTAGCATTTGTGTATATCAGGTGTGGTGGATGTGTCTCTTATAAGTGATTACTCATATATTCATAAAAACATGGAAAGAATATAATAGAGAAAATAATGTTGAAATATTATTTAATGTTTTGTTTGTTATACAAAGTCCTGATATTTTCTCTATAAAGAATGTGTCATGTCATTACTCTCTAAAATGATATGTGTTGGATGAGTTTTTATGTATATTATCGGCCTTAACAATGATTAAAAAGATAATGTAAGTTTTATCAATATGAACTAAATGAAAATTTTGTATACAAATAACAGAGGCTGGGAGATACCATTGAAGAGGAAGGAGGAGTCATGCAGATGACATGTAGGCTTATCTTATAAAATTAGAAGATAATGTTTATTGTTTGTGGTTAACAAAATAAATAGAAATTCCATCTTGCTATTTGAAATTGCTAAGACAAATTGTGCCAATAAAGTTGGAAGTCAATACTGTCAGCACTATCAATAGACATGTAAAATAATACAACCACCTTTGAAAATACACTGCTTCCTTTTGAAGATTATTTTTCTAATACAACTTTTGTAATCTATAAATTCTAAAAAAACTATTATTATCTGGAATACTTTTTAAAATTTATAATAAATAAAAAGAAAAAAAAGAAAATATTAACCTCCAAGAAATTTAATTCCTATACATGTAATAGGAAGAAATATTAATATGGCATGAGACATAGAGCATTTTTGTAAATTTATAATACCTAAGACAATAAAAGAGCCATAAATTTTTTAATGAAAATGGTATTGGAACAACTGTATATCAACATCATGCAGCAAGAAGGGTGCAACAGAAAAACCGTATTATAGGTGGATATCAAAAATTGTAATGATTTCCAATGTGGATATACAAGATTTCACTTCATCAGTGATAGAAGAGTATTCTCTGTGTTTCACATCTTTGTCAGCATATTGCCATCAATTGAGTTTTGATCTTATCCTGTATGACTTTGTATAAATAAAGATTTACATTTGTTTTTGATTTGCAGTCTTCCCTGACGTATTAAGAATTTTGAACATTTCTTTGTTTCTTGGCCATTTGAGGTTCCTGTTGAGAATTATCTGTTTAGATCTGTACTCCACTTTTAATAGGGTTATTTGTGGTGTTGGTGTTTTAGTTTGGGTTTTACTGCTGTGAACAGATACCAGGATCAAGGAAACCTTATAAGGACAATATTTAATTGGGGCTGGCTTACCAATTCAGAGGTTCAGTGCATTATTATCAAGGGGGGAGCATGACAGCATACAGGCAGGCATGGTACAGGAGGAGTTTAGAATTCTACATCTTCACCTGAAAGGGGCTAGCAGAATGTTCAATTGCAGGCAGCTAGGATGAGGTTCTTAAAGACCACATCCACAGTGACACATCTACTCCAACAAGGCCACACCTACTCCAACAAGGTCACACCTAATAGTGCCACTCCTGGGCCAAGCATATACAAACCATAACAGTTGGTGTCTAATTTCTTGAGTTATTTATTATATATTTTTATATTAGCCCTCTGTCACTGTAGGCTTGTCTGAGGATCCTTTCCTAATCTGTAGGCTGTTGTTTTGTCCTAATGATAGTATGCTTTTACTTAGGAAAGCTTTGCAGTTTCATGAGGTCCAATTTATCACTTGTTGAATTTAGAGCCTGAACTACTGGTCTTCTGTTCAGGAACTTATCTCCTGTACCAGTGTCAGCTCCTCCATTTTATGCTTTATAATACTTAGTATATCTTGTTTTATGGTGGTGTTATTGATCCACTTGGACTTGAATTTGTGATAGATATGGATCAATTATATGCATTCTACATATAGACATCTAGTTAGACCAGCACCATTTGTTGAAGATGCTTTCTTTTTTCCGTTGATGGTTTTGCCTTCTTTGTCAAAGATCTAGTGTCCATAGATATGTGGTTTAGTTTGGGGTCTTCTATTCAATTCCATTAATCAACCTGTCTGTATCTATAACAATATCATACAGTTTTTATTACTGTTACTCTTTAATACAACTTAAGGTCAAGGATGGTGATACCTCCTGAAGTTCTCTTCTGGTTCAGTATTGTTTTAGCTCTCCTGGATTTTTTGTTTTTTCATATAAAGTTGCTCTTTCAAGGTCTGTAAAGAATTGTGTTGGAGTTTTGATGGGAATTGTGCTGACTCTGTAAATCATTTTAGGTAAGATGGTCATTTTAATACATTATTCCTAAGGATCCATGAGAATGAGAAATCTTTCCACCTTCTTGATAATTTCTTTGTTCAGCAACTTGAATTCTTTTTTGTTGTTATTTTGTTTATTTACATTTCAAATGTTGTCCCCATTCCCAGTTCCCTCTCCTCAAACCCCATCCCATTCCCTTCCCTTTTGCCTCTATGAGGGTGTTCCCAAACCCACCCATTTATTTAGCATCCCCTTATACTAGGGTATCAAGCCACAACAGGACCAAGGGCGTCCTCTCTCATTGATGCCAGATAAGGCAATCTTTTGCTACATATGTAGCTGGAGTCATGGGTCCCTCCATGTGTATTCTTTAATTGGTGGTTTACTCCCTAGGAGCTCTGGGTATTCTGGTTGGTTGATATTGTTTTCTTTCTATGGGTTGCAATCTCCTTCAGCTCCTTCAGTCCTTCCCCTAACTTCCATTGGGGTCCTCATGCTCAGTTTGATGGTTGGCCGTGAATATCTGCATTTGTGTTGGTCAGGTACTGGCAGAGCATCTCAGGAGACAGCTATACCAGGCTTCTGTCAGCAAGCACTTCTTAGCATAAGCAATAGTGTATGGGTTTAGCTTCTGCAGATGGGTTGTATTCCTAGGTGGAGTGGTCTCTGGATGGCTTTCTTTCAGTATCTGCTCTATTTTTCTTCTGTATTTCCTTTAGATAGGAATAATTCTGGGTTATAATATCCGTCAACTGGGGCCATGCCTATTTACTTAATATCGTCTGTACAGGTCCTATCTCCCCTTTGTTGAGTATGTCAGCTAATGTCATCTACTTTGGGTCCTAGGAAGTCTCTTGTTTTCGGCACAGGACTTTTGTGGCTCCCCCCAGTTCCCTTTTCACTGTTCCATATTTCTTTTTTAATTTCCCTTTACCTTCTGAATTTTCTCCTGTCTTTTCCATATCTGTTTCTGCCCCCTCTTCCCTGTCCCCCTCTCCCTTCCAGTTCTCCCCCCCTTTAACCCTGTGATTATTTTGTTTCCCCCTTCCAGTAGGATTTAGCACCCATCTTTAGTCTTTTTTCTTTTGAGCTAAGTGTTAAAACCCCTTTTTCTGGATTTTAAACCCAAAAGATGGTTAAAGTTTTTAGGAGGAAGGTTTCATTGTGACACACTTCCTCAAAAAAGCCACCCCTACTCCAACAATGCCCATTTATAGTGCCATCCCATAAGCATTTTAAAACCATCACGGGGCCCCCCCTTTTTTTTCCTCAGAGGAAAAGGGGGTTCTTTTGGGTGGAGGGGGGAAAGTGTGAGGGAGGACCAGGAGGGGACAAAAAGAAAAAGGAAAAAGGGGGGGAAAAAGGAAAAAAAAAAAAAAAAAAAAAGGAAAAAAGGGAAAAAAGAAAAGGAAAGGAAAAAAAAAGGATAAAAAATCTGTATGAAAAAAGTTTCAGTTTGCCCCCAACTGCAAAAAATGAATGAAGAGTGAGTTTTTTTAAAGTATTTTTTTTTGCTTCTTTCTTTTTCTTTTTTTTGGCCCCTTTTTCCCCCTTTCTTTTTGGGTTGTATTTTTTGGGGGTTTTCCTTAGGGCAACTGGTCCCTTTTTGTTCCCCTGGGCCCCTTTTTTATTGGGAATTTTTAAATTTTATTTTTCACTTTATTTTTTTTTTCTTTTTTTAAAATTTCTTTTTTAAAATTTTTAAATTTTACTTTCCTTTTTTGAAGCGTTTGTTTGGAGGCCATGGGAGTAATGTCTGAAAGTGTACAGAAAATTTTTTAAAAAACAAAAAAACTAATAAAAAAATCATTTTGTTTAACAATTTATTGGAAACCCTTGGGTATTTATTTGGATGTTTTTAAAAAATTTAGTGGGGAGGGAAAAAATCAAAAGGATTTTATGCGAATTAATTGTTTTTTTAAAAAAGAAATACTTTTAAACCCGGAATTTGGGTTAATTTTGGAGATTTTTGATCAATGAAAAATTTTCTTAGAGTTTTCTACAATTTTTAATGGGGGAAATTTTAGGAAAAAAATTAAAACCCGTTTTTTGTACCCCTTGAGTTTATGTGGGGTTGAAAAATGTTTATTTCTTGGAAAAAACCCTTCTAAAACCCCCCCAAAAGGGCAATCCCGGGGGTTTAAAAAGAAGGGCTGAAAATTTTGAAAAACTTACTATTATGTGCTCTAAGGTCCCCGTTTATTTCTGCAAACTTTAAAAACCCTTATAAAAGGTTTTCTTCTAAAATTGATTTTTTTCCAAAAATTTACTGGAAAAAAAAAAAGTTTTAAAAAAAAATTTTTTAAATTTTTTTTTGAATAAAAGGGAATGTGGTCAAATGAAATTTTTTTCAAATTTTAAAAAAATAAAAAAAAAAAATTTTAAAAATTTAAACTCAGCATGTTTTTAAAACCCAAAAATTAACCTACATTTCAAAAAAAATTTTAGGCTATTACTTAGCCCTTCCCAACCCCAAAATCAATTCCTAAGATTTTTCAAAAAGGGGAAAAAGAAGAAAAATATGGTAGACCTCACCCCTTTTTTCTGTGACCCCTTTGGGCTGAATGTTTTTTCTCAAAAAAAAACCTTGTCTTTTTTAAAAAAATTTCCTGAAGATCTTCTAAAAAAAAAACAAATTTTTTAAATCTCCTGAAATTTTATGTTTGACCTCTTTTTTCCTCAAAGTTTTTTTTATGGGGAAAAGCGGGGTTTAAAAAAAATTTACAAATACAGATAAAATTTACGGTCCTTTTTAGTTTTTTTTAAAAAAACTGTGATTTTTTCCCTTTTTCCCCCTCCCTTCTTTCTTTTTATGATTCATTTTTGGGTTTGGAAAACCCCTTTCCCCAAGATTCCTTCCCGTTAACTTCCCGGGGAAATTTTTTAAAAGGTTAAATTTTTTTTCTTTTAAAATTTTTTTTTTTTCAAGGAAAAAACATGAGTTTCCCCCTTGGTGATTTTTTTAAAAAGGGTTAAGGAAATTTTTATTTCATTTTTAAATCTGTAAAAAAAAAATTGTTTCTTTCAAAATGAAAATCAGTCCCAAAACAAATAGTTAATTTTTTTTTTTCCTTTTAACCTTTTTAACTTAAAACTAAAACTCTTTTTTCCCTTTAAAAAATTTTTCCCATGAAAAGGGAAAATCAAATAAAATTTTTTCAAAAAAAAATTTTTTTAATTCAAAATTTTTTTAAAACTAACAAAACCCCTATGAACCTTATTTTAAAAACCCTGGGTTTTTTACCTTTAATATAAATATATTCCGTAAATTTTCTTTAAATCATTCCAATCTTTTCACAAAAATCAAACACAATTAAAAAGTACCTTAAAAAGTTTAAATTATTTTTTTTAAAAATTTTTTTTCCCTTTAAAATTTTAAACTTCTTTAAAATTTTTTATCCCAAGTAACAAAAATCACACTAATTTTTTAAAATTTTATTTAAATTTAAACCCCTTTTTTGTTAATTTTTTCTTTAAAAAAAAATTTAAAAAATGTTTTAAAGGGGGGTTAAAAAAAAAAACTTTAAAATTTTTTTGGAGGGATAGGCCTTTTTTAAAGGGTTTTTTCTTCTAACTTCTCTAGTTTAAAAAATTTTTTCTCTATTTTTTGTAAAAAAATTTAATACAATTCCCTCATCAAAAATTTCCCCAAATTTTAAATTTTTTTTAATTTTAAATTTTTTTCCCTTTGGAAATTTTTTATTCGAGTAAATAAAAAAACATTCAAAATTTAAGGTTTTAAATTTTTAAAAAAGATTCCTTTTTTGCTTTAGTCTTCAATAATTTAAAAAATGGAAAAATTCAATACTTTTAAAAAATTCTTCTTTTTCTTTGTTTATAATAGCAAAAAAGGGAAAAGGTGAAAAATTTATATTAAAAACCAAGAAAAAAACTAAAATTTTAAAAAAAATATCCCTTTTTAATTCCTTTTAAAGGTACAAAATTTAAAAAAAAGTTCAAAAACCCCAAAAATTTTCCCCGGGTTTAAAAAATTTTTAAGTCTATTTAGATTAGTTATTTTATTTCCCAAAATTTAATTCCCACCAAATAAAGTTTTACGTTTTTTTTTTTTTTGGGGTTTTTGGTAATTTTAGTTTTCTTTAATGTTTTTCCCCTTTTCTCAAATTAGCAAATTTTTTTTTGGGAGATTGGGGGGGCAGAAATTCTAAATAAAGTAAAGAAAATGTTAGGTGGGGTTAAAAAATGAGGGTTTTAAAGGGGGTTTTTTAAAAAAAAAGTTTAAAAAAAGGGGATAGTTAAAAATTTAATAAATTTGCATCAAAAATTTGGGAAAAAAATAATTCAAAAGTTGTACCAATGATAATAAAAAGGGTTTAAAAATTTTAGATTTTTTAAGCGTTAAGCAAAAAAAAAAATTTTAAACCGCGTAATAAAAGGGGGGTAGGGTAGGATAAGGGAAAGGGGGGGAAAATTTTTTAAAAAAAAAAATAAAAGGGGAAACAAAAAGTTTCAAAATAAAAAGGGAAAAAAAGGGGGGGAAAGGGGGGAAAAAATTAAAGGTTTTGGGGGGGAAAAATTTTGGTTTTTTGGGTTTTAATATAAAATATAAATTGGGTAAAAAACGTTTTGGGAAAATTTAAAGGGGGGACAGAGCCCACTTGGACACTCTGGTCTCCCATGAATATTTATTAAGGGGGGAAAAGGAAATTTCATTTAATTAAATTGTTGGCAGTGGGAAATTTGGAGGGATCCAAATAACCCGGATATTCCCAAAGGTTTTTGGGGGGTTTTCAAAAACTGATGACAAAATTCTGTCAATAGAGTGTGTATTTAAGTCACACTCCATGAAATAGAAGACATACCAACACTAGTATGATGGCAACGAAACTGAGATTAGATAGGCCAGGGACCTAGGGGTAAACAAAATACTACTGTTCTACTAAAGGAATATAGAAATCAAATTATACCTAATGACATTGTGCTATACTCATAGATCAGGATCTTGTTCAGACATGATTAGAGAAGCTTCCTTCTGCAGTAGATGAGAACAAATAGAGACACAGCTGGACAATGTGCAGGGCATGAGAGAACTCGAACCACTCAGCTCTAAATGGGATTCCTCTACCAAATCCTCCCTCCACCCCCAGCACTCAGGGAACCTTGCAGAATAATATGCAGAACAATTGTAAGAGCCAGGGGAGTGAAAGACACGGAAGAAATGAGCTCTTCTAAACACATCAGGACCAAAGTACATATTAATTCACAGAGACTTAGGCATCATGAATGGGTCTTGCACAGGTCTAGACAAGATGATTTACAAACACTATGAGAGGAAGTGGCCACAAAGTTCCAACCCTGACCCAGAAGCTATCTCCAATTGCTAACGGTTCACAAACAGGCTTGAAACTATTACTGAGGCTATGGAGCACTCACAAAAAGAAACTTGTCTTGACTGCTCTCTGAAAGACCCAACAGGCAGCTGAAAGAATCAGATGCAGATATTTGCACCCAACCAATGGACAGAAGATGCTGACTCCTGTGGTTGAATTAGGGGAAGGCTGAAAGAAGCTGAGGAGGAGGGTGACCCTGTAGGAGGACCAGCAGTCTCAATTAATCTGGAACCCTGGAGATCTCTCAGACACTGGATCATCAACTGAACAGCATACACCAGTTGATATGAAGCCCCCAATACATATCATATATAGCAGAGGACTGCCATGTCTGGCCTCAGTCAGAGAAAATGCACCTAACCCTCAAGAGACTAGAGGCCACTGAGTTTAGAGGTTTGGTGGGGAGGGTGGTGGGTGTGTGGGTCCATTCTTATGGAGACAGGTGGGCGGGGAGGAGGTTTGGGATGTGGAATGGTTAGAGTGTGAACCAGGAGGGGAATGGGGTCTGGAGTGTAAGTAATAAATAAATAATAAATAAATAAATAAATAAATAAATAAATTTAAAAAAAAAAGAAAGGAAGGAAAAATAGCTTTCGTCAATGGGTCTCACTGAATACACAAATCACCAGTAAGTACATGCCCTATCCCTAGCAGTAGATGGCCAAAAATAATTGAACTCAATAATTTATTTGAGGATACTTTGTCTCATAATGCTTTTTCCAGGCCTTTTTTTCCCATCTTGCAGGTCCATTGAATATATATTATTGTTTCCAATTTTATTTTTATAGGATTTCTGTGTTTGTGTGTGTATCTCTCTCTCTCTCTCTCTCTCTCTCTCTCTCTCTCTCTCTCTGTCTCTCTTTCTCTCCTCTGTGTGCTTCTACATGTGATTTGTGAGCTTTTATCTTTGCCTCTTTTGCTTCTGTTTATTCTGTCCTATTATGCTTTGCTTGTTTTCATTTTATGTTTTTCATTGTATTATTATTCTGTAGATTCTTGAATGTATCCTAATGAGAGAGATAGAGTTTCTATTTGGGTGGATAGGGAAGTGAAGAGTATCTGAGAGGCATTAGGAGAAGTGAAACAGAAATCTGAATATATATATTTCATTTCAAGAATCTATTTTTAATAAAAAGTGGCTAAAGTATCTTAAGCTATGACTTAAACATTATAATTTAGAGAAATCCTAGATGTATATCATATATTGTCTTTTATTATCCAAGAAGCAAAAGCATCTGGATATTTTTACTAAGTAACAGAATGTTAATTTGCACTTTAAATAGTATAATGTAATGGATACTTTATTTATCACCCATAAATATGTTACAATCCCTTCTTCAGTTCTGACTGAAAGTTTTACATTTAGATTCTTCTGGGGTTTTTTGTTTGTTTTGTTTTACCTGGTCCCTGAGATCTCTCAGACACTGAGACACCAATCAGGCAGCATATACCAGCTGACATGAGGCCTTCAACACATATATGGCAGAGGACTTATGTGTCTGAACTCAGAGAAGATGCACCTAACCCTCGAGAGACTTGGGGTTCCAGGGAGTGAGGAGGTATGGATAGGGTGGGAGAGTGGGTGGGGGCAACCTCTCGGAGACAAGGCTATGAGAGGAGATGTGGGATGTGGAACAGTAGGAGGGTAGACTGGGAGGCGGGTAAGTCTGGACTGTAAAAATATTAAATAATAATAATAGCTAAGGGTTTCTGTAGACATCAACATTCTGTCTGCCCCTGGCCAGTGAGTCTATAAATTCTGTTATTACCCTGACATGTTTTTTCTTTATCTAAAATTAAATCAAAAGTGAAAGCAAGTAATCTTTAATCTTGGTTTCATGTAGATTAGGTAAATTACACCTGTAATTTAATACAGAACTGCACCTTTAAGGACACTCTGATTATCTTGTAAGTTAAATTTAAGTAAGAGTAAACTGTGTTTACATGTATCAATAACACTAAAGTTGACACACAGACACACACACATAATCTTTACCCTTTTGAGATGAATTACTAATTCTGATAATTATTTACATTATTCTGAAACTTAAATTGTTTCTTTCAAGGATAATTTTCAATGCTATTTTTCTGAAAGCTGCAATATGTTACAGCAGGACCATCAGTGTATTAATCTCTTCTGGTGGAATAGAGATGATGTGCTCTGAGACATAAATCTTTTCAATGTTTTATAACTCATAAAAGCCTGACTAAATATGCATCTATTTTCAGAGAGAGGATAACTGAGAATGCATGAGCAGTTTTCTTCAACCATGTTGTCCACATCTTTTTTTCCCTCTCACTCAAGAAAATAATTTCCAGGTGCTGTTTTTGAAGAGAAGATCCAATAATGATAATATTACAAGCTAGTTAATAATTAATCAAAAAGCCTGAGAAAACATGGAAATGTTTTTCTGTCAAGAAAACAATTGAAATACCTGCAAGTACTAATACTGTCGAATAAAAAACTTCCAAGTTCCACAGATGTTATTACTCCATGCTCTGTGGCTTGATTAGTTTCTATGTTTACTTTTAATGACAGTATTATGGATATTCAAATATTGCACTAGTTAAAAACAAACACAGAAGAGAGGCACGGTACTGGTTTGTATGAGATTCTTGGGGCTAAATGGTAGAGAGGACTGGGAGTACACACTTCACAACAGGATAAGAGGAATGGGAACATAATTTTTTCTAACGAGAGTAGATCCTTATGAGTGAGTACAAAGAAATCACAAATGAGATTATATTCAAGGACCACCCCTCTCTAAGTGTTCAGCAATGATTCTTTAAATCCTACAGGGATTGGTAAATCAGCATCATGGTATCTTCTATATAAACTAAGGGACAGGCAGGGCTTTATAAAAGAATTTTCAGATTCTCTGGATCCTGTCTATTTGATTACATACCTATGAACTACTTACTAATATTGAATGCATAGTTTTTGACAAGATGCATAACTTTTAGCACAGGAATCATAATATTGTATTGCCAGGTTTTTAATTTTACATTTACTGACTGTTAATTTATGTGAACAGGTTCATAAATGACAACAACATTTATGGATTATGTTACATATGCATTCCAGTCAAACACGTGACAGAGCTTCTCATGTTCTAGGTAGTTCTTTGTTGAATAAAAGGTCTTGGGAATCTCTACAGAACCCTTCCTCTGGTGTCATGCCATTCAGTACTCTCAATCACAAGACTCTTGTACTGGATTCACAGAACAAAGAAACAAGGAGAAGCCAGGTGCTGATCTCCTTCCCAAGGTCTGTATAAACCTCCTCTTTTCCAGGCTTTCTGACTCTCTTTACAATTTCCAGGATCTGACAGATCATTTTCCTTGACCAATCTGAGAAGAAGAAACATTATCAGAGACAATGTAGTTTCAATATACCTATAGCACTGAAAAATATTAATCGTTGTATTACACTAGCTGGGATGTTACAGTAGTAAAACAAAAAGATTCTTTTATTTATAGCTTAGAATTTTTGATGTTAGATACATATTATTACTGCAGATATTCAAGTTAGGTTCCCAGTGCCTGTTTCTAGTGGCTATAGTGGCTCACAGTGCCTGTAATTTCTGGCTTATGGGTATCAGCTGATATCTTTAGCTTTTATATGAATTTTTCACTCATGTGTACGTACCCACACAGAGATATACACAGATACAAACACACATGTAAGTAAAAAAATAATAAAAATAACTAAAATTGGGATTTATATTCTCCACTAAAATTTTTATTCTCAATTTTATATTTTTAGAGAATTTATATAACGCGTCCTCAGTAATATGGATTTCACGTATGAAATGGAAACGTAAGGGATAGAGGCAATTTTCATTGTAGACATGATCTGTGATAGGCTATCCATACTTAACAAATGCCCTATAAGTCTCTGTATGATTATAGTTCTATGTGAAATTACATAATTTATACAAAATTATGGCTGACGAAATTTGCAGTTCACTATAATTTCTTTAAACTGAGATAATTTAATTTTAATGCTTTTTCTTTTTAAAAAAAATTATTCCTTAATCTTTTTTTACAGTCCAGAATTTAAGCCCCTCTCAGTCAACCTTCTGACTGTTCCACATCCCATCTGGGGCCTCAAGTCTCTTGAGGGTTAGGTATAGCCCTCTGCTGAACTTGCTATATATGTGTTGGAGGCCTCCTATCAGCTGGTGTATGCTGCCTGGTTGGTGGCTCAGTGTCTGAGCAATCTCAGGGGTTCAGGTTAATTGAGACTGCTGATCTTCCTATAGAGTTGCCCTCATCCTCAGCTTCTTCCAGCTTTTCCTTAATCCGACCATAGAGGTCACCAGCTTCTGTCCATTTACGACTACTATATTCTGCTGAAAAGCTCATTTTGAGACAATATATCATATGAAAATGAAAATTAATTTAAATTTTATAGGATTCTTATTAAATGAATTGCCTATGGGAATATGCCTATTGATGTATCTGATGGCATTATTTAGCATGATTTTTTTAGACAAAAGAAAAAATATTCTCAAGTAAAAATATAGGAAAACATTCCCCAATAAAAACACTTTAATTATTTATACAAGAAAAAAAAACTAAAACACTGTGTTTGTGTTTTAGTTTAATTTTCGAGTCCCCCAAGTCTCGCTGATATTTAATTTTCAAACACAGACTTAAACATGAGACACAAATTTTGTGTTGACTAGACCACAAACTTAAAATCCAAAGAATGATTATCTGGAATTGTAGTGTTAATTTTCTTTGATCTATTTTCCCCTAAATAATCTATTCTACCTTTGGTTGTGCAGGAATGGTGGAGATTGGTGAAGAAAATGCAGGCCGCAGTGCTTTCTATGCTAGTGATTCGGGCTTGCATCCTCCATGTGGTCAATGCTGATTCATTAACACTGGATAAAACTGGGAAAATGAGATAGAAAAACAATGAGAGAAATCATGAGAAAGAAATGAGGTTATATCCAGAGAACAAGATAGGAGTCTTTTGGTCTCACTTTCCTCAAAACATGAAAATGTTCTTAGAATGTGGTTTTGTGCTCCACTCAGAAGTAGTAAACAGGAGTGATTTTACTTCAGATCACTCACTATTGTTTGCTCTTGTTATTCAGTTGAATGTTTAAACTCCCTTAACATGCCTCTAAGGAAAAGCACTATATTTGCAAAGTATGTGCCTTTGTGATTGTACACAGCTTGAACTCAGGACAACTTTACTCATGATTTTTCTTAACCCTCAGAGTATAAATTGTCTTGTGCTCTGAATAAACTTGGCTATTGCCTGAGACATCCGTGCACCTCATTTATCACCTCCGTGCTCCCTAGTTTTGCTGCCTCTGGAGCAGTGATGTTCCTGCTCTTTGTAGCCTAGTTCTTCTCAAACTGTTTTCTTAAAGGATGGTGTCTGAGTATGTACCTAAGCACTGAAATGTGCCTCGTGAAAAGTTTGAATTACATCTGGGCAAGTGTAAGCCCACTCTGTGCACTTTAAAATGCAAGATGTTTGTGTGTGTGTGTGTGTGTGTGTGTGTGTGTGTGTGAGAGAGAGAGAGAGAGAGAGAGAGAGAGAGAGGCTTAAGGAAACAATGTAATGAGTCTGTGATTCAGTACACTCCTAAAGATTTTCATTTTCTTTCATTCACTGATACACTTCATTATCTTTTTAGGAAATTAGCTTTTAGATTCTCAAATTCATACATGAGTATTTTTTGAAGATGTCTTTTTAAGTTGACTCATTTTCTCTGTGACTCTAATAATCCTTGTAAATTAAGACTTTACAACATTTTTTAATAGATTCTTTTCTCCTAAGTACATCCCAGCCATAGTTTCCTCTCCCTTCATTCCTCCTAACTCTCCTCCACCTCTCCTCTCTCCAGATTCACTCCTTCTCCATTTCTGCTTCAGGAAAAAGCAGGCCTCCAAGAGACAAAGCCAGACAGGGGAAAAAGGGTAAAATGATACAAGGAGAAAGTCTTCATATTCAGGCTGGACAAGGCATCCACTAGAGAAAATCATCTCAAGTGAGGGCCAAGGAGTCAGAGACACACTCTTCTCAATTCTAGGAATCTCACAAAGACAACAAGCTAACATGCATAATATATGCGTAGGGGCCTGCTGCAGACCCATGCAGGCCCGATGCTTGCTAATTAAGTCTTTGTGAACCCATGTGAGCGCTGATTAGTTGAATCAGTGGGCCATGCTTTTCTGCTAGCCTCCCATCCTCTCTGACTGCTACAGTCTTTCTTTCCATTCTTTCATGAGGGTCCCTGTTCTATAAAAAGAGGGACCCAATGGAGACCTCCACTTTATACTCTCTCTCCACATAATGTCTGGCTGTGGGCCTCTGTTGTTGCTTCCATCTACTGCCAGAAGAACCCTCTCTGTTGGTGACCGGACAAGATACCAATCTATGAGTATAGCAAACTCTAAAGTCTGATGGAGATCCCAAACTAATGCTAGGGCAGAAGACTGTCATCTGAAAAGGGACAGTAGGCACCGTTGCTGGGGCCAACTTCCACTTATCTCTTTGAAAGTTTCGAATTCAAGCGGGTGTGGGCTTGGATCTTCACTCCTATAGTCCAGTCTCGTTGATGTGAGAAGATGCTCTTTAGGCTATGGAAAAAGAAATAAGGACACCAACCCAGGCACAAAACCCTTCACCTGCAATCTGTCCTACTGCAGGTTGTGCTGGGACAATGGTGACACAGAACATGTGGGAGTGTCCAACCAACTCTAGGACCACACCACAAGAGGAAGTCTACACCTGCTGCCTGGATGGCTAGAAACCATAGTCTGGAGAACCCAGCTACCTAATATAGAATCAAACTTCAACATTTCTTTCTGATAATTTATTTCAAAATAAAGGAGCAGTATGACCATTGGAACTTCAGTGTATTTATGTTGTTTTTCTAAAATACTAAGGATTGTCCTCATTTACATGTAGTTTTACATTTTGCTTGAGTACAGCACATATGTAGTAAACTCAGAGGGCTCATTTGCTTCATCTATCATGTGAGGACACAGCAGAAATGTTCCATTTATAAGGCAAGAAACAAGTCTCACCATATTAAATCTCTAGGTACCTTGATCTGAACTTCCTAACTTCCTGAACTGTAAGAAATAAGTGTCTTGTTTATCGATATGTAGGCTATTATAGTTTTTTAAACAATAGTTAAACTATTACAGTTTTATATTTGTATCATTGAATTGTCAAAAAAAATCCTAGTGTGTACTTGAGGCTTGCAGAAGTATAGTAGGAGAAAACTTGTGAGTCATAGTCACACTCACTCATGATTGACATGATGTACATAGTGATTGACATTTTTTGAGCAGTAATTTAGGATGCTACTTGGTAGTTAAGAGTTGATGCTAAACTGTACTTACACTTTTAGGCTGTTTGGGTAAGTGAATATGTTTTTCACACAAGGTAGAAAATTGTTATAAAGTGTATTGTTCTGGGTATAATACACAAGGCAAAGAGAGATTTGAATTACAAAAGAAACTGGTTGGATCTGCATTAAGATTTTGTTTACTCTGCTCATTGTTGTTATATATCCAATATACAGCATATAACTATTATATCAGACATGCTACTTAATGATACTTGATAGAAATTAAAAAATAATATCTAATACAAATGAAAAGTTGCACATATAAATGCATTACAATTGTTAAGACACAAACCATTGATTTTTGTGGAAGTACTTCTTAGAAAGTAGTAAATATATCTGAAATTGTTTTCACTGAATTAGATAACAGTACAATGGTTCTTATTCATGGAACTCTGGCTAATTTAATTGATTGTGAGAAATGACAATGTTTTGCCTTTGAAGTAGCTTTACAGTCCCAGAAATATTGGGTCCCAGAGAGATTTGTATTCTACTCTTTCTTAAGAAAGCAATGAATGTCTTAAAAGATGTCTTTTCTGAGATACTGTTATTATAATAACACATTTTTGTATTCTTAGCATTACTTGACTCTAAGAATGGCTTTAGCTCCTGGGACAGAAATTCAAAGCTCTATTCTCAGGTATCTTAGGCAAAGAAGTAAGAATACATATTCCCGAATGGTTTGGAAATACAGATGTTCACAAAATACCTTTTCAAGACAATTCATGTTTCATCAGAATATTTATGTGTCTGGCGCCCTTCCTGGCCAGCAGGAAATTAGACGCAAGACAACAAGGTTCCTTCTCAGGCAGTTTACTCAGGATTGTATTCTGGTGGTGGAGGCCCCACCTACCCCGGGTACCAGGCTTATATCTAAGCAAAGCCAATGAGCATATGCCACGTATCATCTCTCCATACGTCCACTATGACTATTCCCTGCCCCTGCACAGCTGAATAGTCAAATGAGGACTTGTTTACCACAAGAGCACTCTCAGCCAGCACCATCTTCAGGTGCAGCGCATAGCGGCTCTCTACATTTATGTTTTTTAATTATTTTATAATATACATTTGTTTTATTGCATCAATGTGTGTTACCCAACTGTATAAAAATGTAAGCTTCAGGAATATACAGTATTTTTTAAATGGGCTCTATATAGCCAGTTTTGGGATATAAGATTGTTTGCTCATTAACAGTGTTTGATGCTCTTTTAAAGTATTTATGTTAGTTTCCAGTGCTATAGTGAATGTTCACAACCACCTATAACTATAGCTTCAACAAATTCAGCATCCTTTTGGCTTCCACAGGTACTGAACTGATGTGTGCATAAAAATACACACTGAGAAACACAGACACAGACCTAGACACACACACACACACACACACACACACACAGGTCATTAATAGATATTTGCAGATTCCTGTGTGACTGTAGAAGAGATGATGGTGATGAGGAAGTACAGTTTAATCCGTGAGAATGTAGAAATTCTTCAAGCATCTGAGATTCATTTCCCACAAAAAGTTGAGCCAGATCCATTGACTTTTGTAAGTTTTTTCAGTGATAAACCAAAAATTTAAAGAAAGTTTTGTTCTTGTATACTAGGGATTAAAAATATAGAGAAATATATACAGAAAATATAAACTATTAATAACATTGAAAAAGTCCAATATTGAAAATAAGAAATATTTTAAGTAAATGTATAAAATTTTCACCATCAAAATATACCACAAGGAAAATTAACAGAAAATATTAAGTCATCAGAGAAGAGAAATGTATAATATATATATATTACACATATATTATATATATACTATATGTATACAATAAATGTTATAATAGCTATAGCTACATAAAGATATGTAGATAGATGATAGATAGATAGATAGATAGATAGATGATGATAGTTATAGATATAGATTAGATAGATATAGATGATATAGATAGATATAGATATATACAATATAGATATAGATGATATAGATATAGACATGATCTTACATAAAGTAATCATGAACAATAAAACAAAAACACAAAAATAATATTAAAACCTAAAATTAAACAGTATCATATGAATTTCTGAGAAACAAAGCTTATGAATTGCTCACAACACCTAATTTTGTAATCACACAAATTTCTGAACAGTTCAGAGACAGATGAAAAAGATTTTATCATACAAAATCCTCAGTTTATCTCTTGTAAATTCATTCAGGGTTTACTAAAACACATTCCAATAAAGATGAGAAAAGACAACAAGCAATGGAAAAACATAGTACTGGGAAAACATAGACCAAACAAAAGACATAGAAAGTTATCACAGACAACATTGAAAGAGAAACACATACAGTCACTCAGCATGGAGAATCATGTGTCCAGATTGGAGTACAAAGACAACACAGATAATCTTTGAAATATACGCTTTAGAAGAGTCCACCCCTGGAAAAGTTTGTAAATGACAGAACTGCTTGACATGTTTTATCATTTGGGGAGTAAATCTAGAGGTGTTATATAAACCTTACATAGTAGCACCTATTGTTTAATATTGTATGTGTATATATGTCTCCCTGTGTGTGTCTTACCAACAAAATGAGTATTGTTTTTAAAAATAATCAAAATATAATTTTACAAAAACATAATTGTGAAATTAAATTTGCTGCTTAAAAGTAGAAAATAAATGAGAAATGTAAAATACTTTGTTACTGTTCAATACTCAATAAATAGTATAGTTTTAAATTGACAGAGGAATCTCTTAATATGAGAGTATTCACAAACTCTTCTTAATTAGTATGGTGCATTTTTCATAAATTAATAAAACAGCATTAAATACATTACATACTTGAGTCATAATTTTAAGTTTATACTTCTTCTATTTCTGCTCTCACCTAAGATACACATACACGTGTGTCTTCACAATATCACCTTATGCTCCTAATGATTGTTATTTTTCTCATATTTTCCTTACTTCAAATGGCTTTGATAAATGTAAAGAATGCTTTGCAAAATGTTAATTAAGATTTCCCCCCATATCATTCTTGCAATTACAATGAGTTATATGAAGCGATAAAGGATAAGTGTTACTATCATTTCATTGTGCTGAGATTGTATACAATATATTACATTTATCAATTTCCATACTTCTCTTGGGTTCTGATGTGCATGTCATGTGTCTCTACAATAGCCTATCTTGCCCCTTTTCCATTCTACATTCTTTAGAAGGAAGTTATTATCTGCAGCTCACAATGAGATGATTGACTCCACTTTTTATCTACCTGAAATAGTTGGAAACTTCATAGTTTCTTTATCATATAGTTACTTATCCAATTACTTATGCAATCATGAAATAATTTCTACATATTTTTATTTTTGACTAAGAGTGCCATTTCAACAGTTGGTCAGAATCTTTCAACTTTGTCTATTGAGAGAGACCATTTACTTGCCTTCAATTTTACTGTGATAAAACTTTCCAAAAGTTTTTAGTTTTTTAACTAGTAGCGTTATTAATTTGTATCCATGTAGGTTGTATATTAGATCACATATAACATGTTCATTGAGAACTAGGATCTAATGTTATTTCAGTAAGGTTGACTTGTAAAAATGCCATTAATCAATTAAAAAATCTGAAGATGAGAATATGCTGGAATAAATGATATGTCCAGAATTTTGTAAAAGATGAAGTACACTATCGCAAAGCAAAGACAATGTGTAGTTAAAACAGAAAATAGAATCTTCTGTCTTCTGCAAGAAGTTCCCAGGGTATGCTTGGTTTCCAGAAACAAGGAAAGCAATATGGAGGAGATTTCATACCACAGCCACAAAATCAACTATATCTTAATACTGTTTTGTATAACACACAATTCTCAATGATTTACACCACCTGCCATCATTTATTATAACATAGCAGCCATGGGAAATCAATGCATCTATTATTATTCAGTGTCAGGTGATTTTGTAAACATAGTAAACAGTGATCCAATTAATTGAAATATTACCTTAGAAAAACCACTTAAATGACAGTCTTTTAACAAAGTGTGCTAGATTATTGAATAACTGTATGTTAAAACAAAATCATCTCATGTCTTAGAAAAAACTCAATTTAGAAGCGGGGAAATACATACAAAATATAAAAGCACCCAGGAAATAAACCTAAAACTAATTATAATAATAAAATACATGCATAGCTTTAGACTTAGGAATCACTTTCCAGCCATAAACTGAAATTATGCAGCGGCCCAGGGCCTGCGGGTGGAGGCTGCCTGGAGGCTTCCAGGCAGCCTGTCTCACATACTGGAGGAAGGTCCCAGGTTCCAGTGGCTGGAGCTTTGGCAGTGGTGGGCCCGGCAGGCCCAATGATACGAGGAAGTCCTTGGTTCCAAAAGGCTTTATTGTCATGGCGGATGGTGGATGGATCTGGATGTACCCCCCAAACTCAGGGCAGACCTGAGTTAAGTAGGGAGGGAGAAAGGGGGAGGTTCTGGGGAGGAATGGTTAATTGGCTCTGCCCTCTGACCTTCATTAGTATGTAAATCTCTAGGGCCTGAGGCCTGTAGTCACACCCTCTACCTTGCACTTTGGGAGGGGCTGTAATGGCCTACGTGACTGAACAATGTAGGTCTATGGAGACTGGACTGCTTTTCAGGACCCTGAGTTCTGGGGACGTAGCGTAACTCCTGCTGTTTCTCCCTTGGAGTCTCGGGTTCTAGGCCTTGGCCAGCCAAGAACCGATACCCTTACGCAGTCCCACATAGTCTCTTGATTTAGATAGAAGGTCTTTGATGAAGACTGTACTTTCCATCACTTTTCCTATGATGTGAGGATGTCAGTGAACCAGGAGCGTTTCCTCACCAGACTCTGAAGATGGTGACATCTTGAGCCTGAGATTAATAACTTCAATAAGAGTAAGAAATAAATATCTGTTTCATAACCCACTCAATTGATATATATTCAGAATCCTGAACTTAGTAAACACATATGACTATGAAGTCTAACTTTTACATACTAATTACAAATCAAGGCATCATCTAGCCAGCTTTTCTCAATTGCACAGAAATTGTAAGGTCACAAATGGTTTCTCTTTTACAAAAATAATAATAATATAATAATAATAAATCAGTACAGTGGTAGTAGCAATACCCCCATGATACCTGTTTTTAGCTGTTTCTTCCAACTTCAACACATATTCTCAGTTTGAGATTACTCAGCATGTCTCTTCAGTTTTATAAACTGCTTTTGTTGTTGAACCCATCTTTAACTTTGTTTATATTGACTGTTTTCAGAGTCCAGGTCAGGTATCGACCCTGGTTTTTAGTTTTAGTTTACCTGAGAGTACATCATGGCCAGGTTAGGTTATGTAGTTGTGCTAGAATATTTATAATTCATTTATATTGCAAATGAATTCAATCTAAATAAATGAAAATAAGAATTGGTTGAATAAATCATAGTCCCATTGATCAATAGAATCCAGTGAGAACATTAAATATTATGATACAAATACATTTTTATTGACAAATGTAGGATAACATATTACTTGGAAAAGAAGAAAAAGAAGTTTGAATGCTGAAGGCAGGATTTAATCCCATTGATTAGATTACAGAATGTAAATTCAGTTGACTATCATGTATCTGATGCATATCTCAAGAATCCATGCAGATACCAAATCTACCACTTCTTTTGTATCAAATAATATAATAAGATATACTTCATTTGACCTACATATCTGCTACAAGTTCTGTTTCTATAGTTCTGCTTCTATATATAGTTATATTTTTTCTGTTTCTTTTATAATTCCAAGGCTCAGATCACCTCCTCTTCCTTCATGGACAACAGACACACTCATACCATTAAATAAATATTGTACATATTTTTTTTGTGAGTCATGTAAACAAACAGAATGTTTTCAAATATTTTGAATATATGTTGGTTGAAGATATATGTGAGAAGTACACTACAATAGCACATGATCATATAGTACCTTTGTGTTGTGTTTGTGCAACTGTGAAAATTATTTTTATTCGTTGATTTGTTTTTTCCAATTACTATATAATGTATTAACTACTTTTAGCTTATGCACCGAAATAATTAGATGGGTTTTGAAACCAAGTGAAGTTCCATTTGTTATCTCTGTTCAAAACATATTATCTGTAATTATATTTTATAATTCTGAACATATGACAATTTCATCTTAAGTTTTACTGAACATCTTTTTCTACAAATATTGAAGATATTAGTTTTTATTGGTAGAAAATATATTAGTGAATGAGAAATAATAATATAATTCATTAAAACCACAAACATATTGAAATGATATTTTATAACCTCATATGACAAATAAAAAAGTAGCTAAGAAAAAGGAATTTATAGGAAAAGACAATAATATCTTCAATACTTACTTAAAAGTCCCATATCTCTAGGCAATTCTATTTACTTCAGTGTTCATCTGTAAATTTAAAATAAAACTTTCTTCCAAGGTGTAAATCCATAATCTCATATTATAATAATTATAATTTGTGAATCTTAATTATACTTTCTTATGTCACAAACACATGAAGCATTACTCTTGTACTCTTTTCACTCACCTAGATGGACATGTTTGCATAGGTAGCAATGTATGTAAAATGTGGAAGCTTATCATTTTATTGTAAAGATATTTGAATAATAATAGAAACATTACATTAAAAATGCATATATGTGCTGAGGAGTTAAGTGGGTAGAGTGTTTGTGGTAGAACCATAAGGACCTAAGATGCCCAGAGCCCCCAAGGTCTAAACATAGGACCATATGCCCCCCAACCCAAGCATAGCTGTAGCCATTTTGTTCCATGCCTGCCAGCTATTTCATATAGTTGTTAAATACCTGCCAGTCACTTGACAGAAAAATAACATGACTCAAGCAGGGTCATGCCAACCACATATGTTCTTTATGTTTTGAGGTTTGTTAAGCTTAAGTTAGTCCATAAAACTTTATATTAAATTAAACCTTTATATCAAATTAAAGGGCAATGTGAACTGTATGTCTAAAATAGCTTGAGTCATTGCTGACCACCAAGCAGCACCTTCTGCACCAGCATATGAGCTTATTATGGTTTTGTTTTTTGGTTGATTTTGGTTGGTGTGTGTGTGTGTGTGTGTGTGTGTGTGTGTGTTTTCTTTATAAGCTGACAGAGGAAGATGCCCATTGCACAACCTGAGCTGTGTCCCTAATCTGATCAGTCTTAGGGTATGCTTTCAATAAACCATACTTGTCTGACTGTGACCTGTTTTTGTATGGTTTGTGGAGAGACTCATGGAGTTCAACAGTGCTATTATTTTAATACTCCCCCGAAAAAAAAAAAGTAGTATAGGACCATTCTTGGAGGCTTGTGAGATAGGTAGCCTAGTGTACATAGATGTAATTTACAATCTATTACATCTCAAATAAGAAGGACATTGAAGACTTACATGAAGTCCTCTAAGCTCAAGATCCATACTAGGTCTTGCACACTGGACACAACTCAGCCACATTCACACACACAAATACACAATCCCCTTCTATCCATTTCTCTCTCTTCTCTCTTTTTCTATATCTGTCTCCTTCCTTCCTTCTCTCCTGTATGTGCTTGTGTTTGTTTTGTTTCTTGTGTGTGTGTGTGTGTGTGTGTGTGTGCGTGTGCTTTGAAGGAACTATGACTGAAGGCACAATATGTAGAAGAAGTGCCTGAGGTACTTAATAAATAATAAAAAGAATTAAGTAATAAAAAGAATATGAGACAATTTAAATGGAGATGAAAATCAATTCTTCCATATTCTCAAATAATAGATGTTTATTGTGACTATGTTACAAGAAGATAACATTGAAGCTGGGTTTTAGAATATATACGAGACTTTGTGGACTAGAGGAATTGAAATTATTATGCTTGCACTTGCAAGAAGAAAAGTAAGGGGAATACAGACATTTTATAGTAATGAGTTCAGCAAATGCTCGACTATTACTTTTTGTGCCAATCTTAAGCTTACAAGAGCATGCTCTATTGGGTACAACTGATAAAGTTAGTTGTCATGAGGAAAGAGATAGGGGAATTAATTTTACCAGACCAGTCTGGTGATTAGATTTAACTACCTACTCTACATAACCAGTATACATTTGAGAAGAGACATTTGTGTGTGTGTGTGTGTGTGTGTGTTTCAGCATGCAGCTTTGGCTGGTCGGAACTTACTATGTTGAGCAGACTGGCTTTAAACTCACAGATCTACCTTCAGAGTGTTGGAATTAAATGTGTGCACAATCATGTCTGGCCATAATTTGTATGTTCTTAATGATAATATAACAAGCCATAAGAAGCAAGACAGAATAAAGCATTCATTCATGTCTTCTATCAGTTCCTTCAGAGTTTTTATAACCTGTGCTAAATGACACAAATATTTACTGAGTCTTTGGTATCAGGAAAGTGTTTAGGTACATTTGTGGAATTTCTCTTTATGAAATCTCACATCTTTTGGGGGATTCTTGCAATTTCTTTGTTCTTGTAAAACCTTTGATGCTTGTAAACCTTTCATTAATAATCAGAAAATCTCTTAATGAGTATTATTAATTCTAGGTGGACAAGTGTCCTAGTTAAGTTTCTTTTGCTGGGAGTAAACACTACAACCAAAAGCAACTTTGGGAGGAGAGATCTTCCAATTTTTATATCAGCTTACAATTTTTTCAGGTCATACTCCATTCCTGTGGAAAGTCAGAACAGGAACTGAAATTAGGAACCTGAAAGTAGGAAATGATAGAAGTCATGGATGAATGTTGTGTTCTGTCTTGCTTCCTATGGCTTGTTCAGTCTGCTTTCATTTTTTAGAGCTTACATTTCATATTTACTTTAATAGAATTATTATATATTAAGGTCTTCTTAGTGTTTTAGGCTGATTCAAGTATATTATTCTTTGGTACTTTTTAATTTTTTTTCAACCTAGAACTGACCTTAATACTTGCATATAATTAAAATGGTAAAAAGCAAAAGGAGGAGGCAGATTGGAATAGGGGATTTCTAGGGAGGGTAAATGGGGAAAGTGATGATATGTGAAATGTAAATAAATAAAATATCCAATTAAAAAATCAGTTTGCTTTCTTATACATCCAAATAACACTGGCCCACGGGTGGGACTGCCCATAATGAGTTGGGTACTTTCCTGTCATTTGTTAGCCAAGAAACAATTTCCACAGACCCAACTATATGCCAGTAGACAGAGACAATTCCTCAGTTGGAAATGTCATCTTTTTCATATCTATCTAAGTTTTTATCAACTTGATAAAAAACAAAAAATCAGCTAGTCTTGATCTTGAGCATCTCTGTGTGGGATTGTTTAGATTCTTCTTTTCTCATACAATACACACCTCAATTGCAAATTCCCCTCTCTCAACAACTCCCTGCGTCTCCTCCCATCCTCCCTCTCTCCCAGATGTACTCTTATTTCATCTCTTCAGAAAAGAACAGGCCTCCCAAGTATATCAACCAAACTCAGCATAACAAGCTACAATAAGACTAGGCAGGTGCAAACCTGTATATCAAGGCTGGACTAGGGAAATCAGTAGATGGCATATGGTCCCAAGTTTAGGCAGAAAGAGTCAGTGATTCCCACCACCACTCTTAGGTGTCCTACAAGACATCAAACTAACAACAATAACTTATTTGCAGAGGACCTAGTGTAGATTCATGCAGGCCCGTGTTTGTACTTCAGACCTCAACCCAGTTAACCCTGATTAGTTAGTTCTGTGAGCCCTGTTCTCCTGGTGCTCTGGGCCTTCTGGCTCTACAGGTTTTCCCCTCTCTTCTATGGGGTTCAATTTAAGTAGGAAGATTCACCCTGGTGTAGAAAGCACCTAATAAGACAGTTTTGAACTATATAAGAAAGCTACAGACAATAGATCTGCCTGTCAGGCATCAAGTAACAGTACAGTTTCTGCCCAACTAATTTAACTGTGAAGTCGGCTCCTTGGTGAGAGTGTTGAAACAGCAAGTAGTCCTGCCTTCAAGTTTCTGCCTCAGTTTCCTTCAGCATTGTATTATAATGTGAAATATTAAGCCACATAAACCCTTTCTTCCTCAAAGTTGCCTTTGGTCTGAATATCTGTCACAGCAACAGACACAAAACTACGAGAGCAGCTAGTGACAATAGAACCAAAATTTAGGCTCAGGAAACCTGACTTCAAATTTGGATTAATAATTGCTATGCTAGTCTCCACGGTGAGGCAGAACTGTAACGTAATTAGATCCTGAGGTAAAATTGAGAAGTGGGGAGCTTGAATCCTGCCATTCTGCACAGAGGCAATATTGACAGATTTTTGGGAATCAATATTAACATGCTTTCCCTCTCAGCCCTCAGATGGTTTAAGTCATTATATTGCAAAACCACTCCAAATAAATCTGAAATGACTTGGGAATTGAAACCACATTAGGTGCATGCTAGTGTGGCTTATTCTGTCAGAGAAGAAATGAAATGGGTTAAAAGCTATATTCTGGGAGAATAACAATATACTTTTGTCATCATCTAGGATGAAAAGAACAAAATAAACAAATGTAGCTAAATTAAGTCAATTTTACTAAAAAATGTACTTTTCAACTGCAGCAGACAATCTCAAAAGACAGAGACTGAATCCTACATATGCACTATAAGCCTTTCTCAGAAATAAATGTTTTTATTCTTGAAATTACAACACATACCACAGAGGGTTATTTTATGTGGTCATGAAAGTCTATCACATGAAAACTGACATTATGATCTTACTTAGAAGTAAACTATAAAATTTACTGTAGGTTGACAGATGGGTAGAAGTTGATAGGGGAAAATAGCTTTTTCTTCAACAGAGTTTAGAATAACTTCGCTACTTATGACCTTCCAGAGTGGGAATTCAGAAAGAAATAAATCTTATTTTTTGGCCCATGGGATGATCAGCACTCTCAGCTGACCTGGACTCCCTGAGATCTCTCAGATGCTGAGCCACCAACCAGGAAGCTTATGCCAGCTGATATGAAGCCTCCTACACATATACAACAGAGGACGCCCTGGTCTGGCCTCAGTGAGAGAAGATGCACCCAACCCTCTGGAGACTTGAGGCCTCTGGGAGTGGGGAAGCCTGGTTGGGTAGGGGTTGGGACATCCTCTTGGAAACAGAGGTTGGGAGAAGGTACAGGATTGGGAGTCGTGGGGGGCAGGGGGTGAAGCCTGGACTGTAAAAAAGGACTAAAGAATTTAAAAAAAAAAAACCAAAAAACATTTGATCATGTAAACAGTGTGTTTTGGTTCATTCCTTTACAAATAGCTTTAATAGATGTACTTGGGATAGATTAATCGATGGATTCTAAAGCAGAAATGTGGCTTCATTATGGAAATAATTTTGACTTTAACCATTCTGCATTTTCATATTTGGAAAATACTTATGATGAAGTTGAACAGTCCACAAAGCACTGCAATGTCAACTTTTCAAGAGTGTGTGTTGTGTTTCCATCAAGTAAGGAATATTCTATGCTTGAAGTTCATTTGTTATTGCACTTCTCTATTTGAGGTTTAAATGTTTTGTCAAGCTGCAGTCAACCTTTTTAATTGAATATAACAAGATTGTCTTCCATATTCTTCCACATGTTAATAACAACTTCTAATGAACTGTATGGACCTCCAGTACAGAACATTTTATATATTTATATGTAGATTGATAATTGGTACCAGATTTATTTGAGAAAGAACTTTTATGTGAGGTAAGGGCATATGTCAGGTGTTAGTTCCAAAGAAAGGACTCATTTGAAGGAATCAGTAAGCAGAGAAGAACCTTTCTTTTTTTTTTTTTTTTTTTTTTTTTTTTTTTCTTTGTTTTTTTGGTTTTCGAGACAGGTTTCTCTGTGTAGCCTGGCTGTCCTGGAACTCACTTGGTAGACCAGGCTGGCCTCGAACTCAGAAATCCGCTGCCTCTGCCTCCAAGTGCTGGATTAAAGGCGTGCACCACCACCGCCCAGCTCGAGAAGAACCTTTCTATTTTCAAAATAGTATCACCAACAGTTATGTCTTGAGGGAGAAAATAACAGGTACACAATTTATTATCATTATATATATGTTTTATATATATATATATATATATATATATATATATATATATATATATTACACACACACACACACACACACACATATATGTTTCAGTGCTTACACGTGTAGATAAAGAATATAAGACTGAACATAATGTATGTCAAACTTTATTTTCTTATGATACAACTTTCAGTGTCAAACAAATCTTTATGAACATTTTCAAACTAAGGACCATGGAAAAGGAGACAGTTTATAAATCAAAACTTTTTTAAGGGCAGTAACGTGAGATAGTAACATTTCCAAAACTAATAACAGAAAGAAGCCATTAATGGTTATGAGAACTGTAACATAGAAGAAGGTAAAGAAATGGGACTGAAGAAGAAAAAAGAAAGATTTTGATGGGGCTAAAAAGCTGTTGGAGAGATGTTAATCCACTCTAAAATGTCTCAAAGCAGGAGACAGGAGAAATGTTGTCTTGTTCTCTCTTATATTTTAATCTACCAATTTTTCCTCTCACAAAACTCCAGTATGGTTAACTAATAAGAAAGAAGTATTCCATTAGTCAAATGTTAAGGGAAATTCAGAGTAAAGCCTCAGAGAACAAGCATAGATGGCTAAGAAAATCTGATTAATAATCTCTGTACAACCATACTGTTTATAGAGGAGCCTTACGTACCACATATGTAAAACAAGAGCAATATAATTACTATCTTTCAGTCCCACATGTTAAATAAGGATAAATTATTGCTTCTCATATTTGATATTCAGTATAAGGCCTTGATCTGAAAACAGGAATATTTGAATTTCATGCTTCTCATATTCAGTGTCTAAAAAAGTTACATAAGGAAATAAAGATGTTATAAAATTTAAAGTAAAAAAGTAAGAGTTAATACATATAGCTATAGATTTTAACAAAAGTTACCAATGTAGATTGACAATTGGTATCATATTTATTTGAGAAAGAACTTTTATGAGTTTATGGCATATGTCAGGTGTTAGCTCCAAAGAAAGGAATCATTTGAAAGACTCAGAGAAAGAAAGCATTTGAAAGCAGAGAAGAACCTTTCTATTTTCAAAATAGACCACCAACAGTTATATCTTAAAAGTAGAAAACAGCAGGTACAAAAATTTATATTATTATTATTACTGTATGTACATGAGACAGAGAGAATAGGCTCACTTGAGCTACAGTGTATATGAGATTGACAGAAAAATCAGATGACAACTTCTGTAAATGGTTCTCACATCCAACTTTTTAAAGAATGTTCATAATCTTATGCTGCATTGCACAGTCATGCTACCTGGACCATGAGCTTCTAGACAACTGTCCTGTCTCTCCACCTCAACATCTCACCATAAGATTGATTGGGTACAGATGTGCACCACAGCATCTGTCTTTATACATAGATTCTGGGATCAATCGGGATCATTAGGCTTGCTTGACAAGTATTTTCACATTTTTGAGTCATCT
The DNA here is from genome assembly GCA_021653895.1 of Mastomys natalensis. Classification (NCBI taxonomy): domain Eukaryota; kingdom Metazoa; phylum Chordata; class Mammalia; order Rodentia; family Muridae; genus Mastomys; species Mastomys natalensis. The sequence continues at coordinate 235,527 of JAJTUV010000534.1, forward strand.
TGCAATTCCAACAATCCAATATTTGAAAGGAGAAGTAATATAATAATCAATTGACATTGTTCATAATAAATAAACTTCTGACTAAAAGACTATTGTACAATTTTAAAAAGTAAGAAATCTTCAGACAGAAAAGAAAGTCAGCATTGAAGAACAAAGAGTGAAATACAGACCTTATTTGGAAAAAATAATTTCCAGCATTATCAGTGAGGTGTGTAAAAAATTGCTGTCAAGGAAAATATTTTTATGTAATTTCAGCTTTTCTTTACTTTCTTTTTAAATTTTTATTTAAAAAATCCATGTACGATTTTATCACATTCTTTATCATATTCCTTTATTATGGTCCTTCCTGTCTCCCACCTCCTCCCTGAAGATTTCCACTCACTACTCATCTAACTATCTAACTTCATGTTCTTGCTCACTTGAAAAAAAAAAAAAAGTAAAGACAAAAGATAAAAACAAAGAAAAATGCCACTAAAAAGCATGGAATTTGATTTGTGTTGGTTAAATATTCCTGAACATGGGAATGGCCCTGGTGTGTGGTTGATATACACAGTATCATGACACTAAAATAAACAAAACAAAACTGATTTTATATCTCCCAGCAGCTTTCAGTTTCAGTAGATTCTTGCTTAACATATTAATTTTGTGTCCACAACCACTTAATGCTCATGCTCATGATTTATTTTGGGGGAATGGGCCACGTGGCATGAGTTTGTATAGATCTTGTGCATCTTAACAATGAGTCTGGATAATACTTCCTCAAGCTGGCCAACCAAACTGATTTTGGTCCCCTTCTCACATCGATTCCTTAGCCTTAAAGATAGGTGCATCATAAAGACATGCCATTTAGGACTTTACATTCCAAAGTCCATCATAGTCTACATGTTGTCCATTTCTGGCTCTTTATGCCAATTACTATTTACTGTAATAAGCCTCTCTGAAGAGGGCTAAACAATACACTGGCATCTTACAGATGTATATTTTGTAAAAAAGAAAACACATGGAGCTAAAACTTGTTGTTTTTTTACCTTTTCTGAGATTATAATTTAGCTGCAACCCTTCTCTTTTTTCCCTACAAACCTTCCTGTATAAGCCTTGCCATTCTTGTTCACATGACAGCCTATTCTCTCAATTATTACTACATATATATACATATGCATACATACATACATACACACACACACACACACACAACATATATATATATATATGATTTACCTATATGTATATAGATTCTAATTATAACCTATTAAATCTGTATAATGTCATTTTAATGTATGTGCAAAGCTGACCATTTGGCACTGGACATACCAATTATGGATGGGAAACAAAAGCCCATGAGACCTCGACACTAAACAAATGACTGTAAATTACTGAGGACAGCTGGGAACAGGAGAGAAAAATATTTTAATAGACAATTCTGCACCACTCTTATTGCTAATGAACATAAATAACAATAGATTTTCTGTGAAATGTACACATTGGACAAAGAAGTTCTTGGGAATTTTAATTGATTTATACCTTTATTACACACCTACAAAATGGTGAACCTCCAAAGTATGTGGAAGGACTTTCATAGAAAAGAAGAGCCATTATAGTATATCGAGGGAATAGATACGTAGGAATGGAAACCTAGAAAGTCTCATGATGACCTTGAAGGAGGAATAAAATGATACTTTGTATTATGAAGTTATGACACATCTGAGACAAATGAAAGATGGTATAGGCAAAATTAAGCATGTTAAAACAAAGACATAAATTAACCTAAGGGGGAGAAACAGCTTTTAAGGATGAAAATATAGCACTGAATACTATCACTATTATAAGATGGTAATCATTAATTCTAATTTAAATGAAAGTAGTAAAGTTAATATTTTCACAAGGTTGGGAAAGGGAGTTGAGATTGATGTTTAATGAGCTATTGTGTAAGGCATGGCTTTATTTCTTGCCACTGACCATAAAAAAACAAATCAATAAAATGTTTATAATAGTTTATATTTATGAGGAATGATATTAAAAATTAAAATTGATAACATCAATTTCTTTACTGGTTATATGCATTTATACACACACATACACTATGTTGATATTGGTTTCCCTACTTTCTTCTGCCATTAGAGCAATCTATTTGTTAGTACAATTAAAATGACAAAATTTAATATAATTAAGTAATCCAGGGATCAATTTGAGGTCTATTTAAAGAAATAAAAGACATAGCATTGGTCCAGTGATTGAAAAATAAGTGTTTACCATGTATCTGATATGTAATAAATAATTATTTAAAGAAACAGCACATTAAGTATGGCAAATGAATGAGGAGTTGAAATTAAAATCCAATATTCAGGTTTAAATCTATTATTCAAATAAGCAGAAAACCCCATTAATTTAAAAAATGGGTATAACCGTTATATGTACTATCTCATTTAATAGCAATCCTAGATTGCTTTTCCATGTCAATACTGTTCCCTTCCTTAAATTGTATAGTATGCATAGATTCTATTAACTTTTTGAATTTCAATTACAGGTGGAGTTCAAATGTGTGTGATTCACTTCAAATCTCCCTCATACCTAGTTCTATAGGAATAGTAAATGCATTATACAGCTATAATCCATATAACCACAGAAATTTGGTAGAATAAATGACAAGAGTTGAGAAATGAATCTCCCTAGAAAGAGAAAATCAAATAGATAATTAAAAACAGACTAAGTGTGGAGACCTGGGGAAGGAGGATTAAATAAGAAGTGCAGAAGAGAGTGGATGGTTGATGGGGGGGAGGGATACCTGGAGGGACAAGTAAAACTAAGGGTCATCTGTGAATTCATATGGAAACCTACTATAGTAGACCTTCCTAAAATACATACAACTATGAAGATGCTCTAAATGTAATCTTCAAATAATGTGGGGAGACAGACATTTAATCAAGTTGTTCAAAGGATCCCTATGAAGTGGTTCTCCACAACCTGGTGAGGAGCCCTGTTGCTGTAGACAGTACCCTACTGTTCATTGAACATAGGGAATTAGGGCTCATGCCTACCTAGTGCTTTTTTTCCTACTAGTGTTCATAGTAGTGGAAGTTACTCTGCACATCCCCAGAGGATAACGGTAAACACCAAAACAGCTACAAACCCTGTGATGTACAATGTTGACATGCCTGAATGGTATACTGCTTGAAACAGTGGCACAAATGAATTGTGGGAGTATAACCAATATCTCTCTAGATTTAAGGTCTGGGCCGAGTCCATGAGATCAGCACATACCCAGCACAGCTTGGGTGGTAAAGAGTCTGAGTCTAGATAAGCCATGAACCTAGAAGAAAATGAAAGATGGCTGTTCTAATAAAGGTTCATAACAATAAAATGACACCTAATGACATTTTGCTATACTCATAGATTAGTGTCTTGCTCAGCCAATATATAATAATTGATGTTATATTATAAATTCTACAACAGAAGATTATAAAATGATGAATAATCTGATTTGTATGATAATGAATATTTTTAATATATAAGTACATCATTTTATATGTCTTTTACATATGTATAAGGTAATTGAAAAAATTTTAAAATATGATGGCCAGTTTTGAAATGTGCATAAATAATTTCCTGTTGGATAAGACTCTTTTTTTTTTTTTCCTTTTTTTTTTTTTTTTTTTGGTTTTTCGAGACAGGGTTTCTCTGTGTAGCTCAGGCTGTCCTGGAACTCACTCTGTAGACCAGGCTGGCCTTGAACTCAGAAATCCACCTGTCTCTGCCTCCCAAGTGCTGGGATTAAAGGCGTGCGCCACCACCGCCCGCTGGATAAGACTCTTAAAGAAAGTCGATTTGTACACTAGAATGTCTGTCTTGGGTCCTCTAGAAGAGCAGCCAATAGTCTTAACTGTACAATCATATCCTCATTTCCAAATGGTGGAAGATAAATTCTATCTTTATGATTGGATGCCAAGACTTGGAAACTGTTAGTGAAGTAGCCATTACTTCAACAGCAGTGGGTAAACTGCCCTTGTCGTTGGCCCACTGCTTTGGATGCTGCAAGGAACACCACAGCTAAACCCTTATTCCTACTCTAAAAGGCATTGTTGAATTCACTTTCTTTCTCGAACAGTGCATGGATGTTTTAGATGACAATACAACTACCTCTTTTATAGCTCAGCAAGATGCCATTAATTGGTCTAAAGCCAAACCTTTGCTTGGTCCTTATATGGAAACTGATGATTGACTTAAAGCTGAGCTGCAGTTGATATAACTATGATATATTTCATTTGCATGCCACACAGCTGTCATGTCCTCTACTTGCTCTGTAAGGAGGTTCTTAAGTTTTTGGTTTATATTTTTACTCAGCCACTTGGAATGCTTTTGTTCTATACTTTCATTGAAACTTATAAAAAACTTCTTTGAATGGTCTTTGCACATGTATAATTTTTAGCATAAGTAGAATAAGCTAAGCATAAGAGAATATATGGGAGAGATAGTGGGTATAGCTGTAGCCTCTGAGTGGTTTATGATAAAGGCAATAAGAATAACTGAAAAGGCATTCAGAAAGAAGACTGGAAAATTTTTTAGCTTTGTCTCCTATTGCTGCTATAAACACATTGATGACAGCAACTTACAGGGAAAATAAATAAATAAATAAATAAATAATAAATAAATAAATGTATGTTATTTTACCTTACGGTTGTAAGTTACTGTCTTTTTAGGAAAGACACAGTGATCAGAGCTTTAAGGAGTTGGTCCTATCATATGCATAATCTGAAAGATAGAGCCATGAATACACAGAAGTGTTTTTTAAGCTCACTTTCTCATTTTTTATAGGGATCAGGCTCTATTGTACTAGTATTTTCTCAGAAGATCCTTTCTCTTTGCTCTGAACTCCAGTTCTTCTATTTGCAACATTCTGTAGTCCTGTAATTAAGAAAATTTGCAACCTCAGCTTTATCCTTCATCCTAAGAATAAATCACTAACATAAGCATTTTGTTAATGTCGTATACTTTCTAGAAAGTTTTGGGTTTGGACTGCTTTATAAATTGTTACAATAAAACTTGGAACAGCTTTGTCTTTTGTACTGTACACTTGGCAAGCTATACTAAAAAAGAAAAACCCTACAGCTTTCTATGCTTTTGTTTGTTCCCAAGTTATATTGAAATAAAACAAAGCAGCCATGCAGTAAGCTGAATGCTCCACTTTGTAGATGACGCTTCTCTAAAGATCCTTCACCCTTAAATGTGGCCTTCTTATAACCCTGAAGAACATACCCAGTGTAGCCACCTTCTTTTATACTGTGTGATGGCGACCGTGTCACAAGTTCCAAGTAGCAGTTTCTCATTTTTGTCCGACATCTCATCAACACTCCTTTGACTGCTCATATCCCCTCTTCAATTCTTGTCACAATTAATTTAGCTTCCAAGAATTCAAAACTGTCACTAACTTTATTTTTAACACTTGTCAGCCTTCCATAGAGTCCCCTTTTATTTTGGTGTTGGAAATTGAGCCGGGGATATCATCCTGGTAGGCAAACTACCATCCAAGGTAGGCACGTGCTCAACCACTGAACTACATCCTAAGTTCTAAAAGCACTTTTACTGCTCTATTCATTTGAAGCAAACTTTGGAAGGGTTTGTCTGTACCTATGACTGCTTCAAAGTCACCACCACATTCCCTGGTCCTTATTTTTTGCAACAACTCTACTTTATGGTGTTGAAAGACCCCCGCAAGGGGAGACCCTCTCTCAAATTGTGGAAATTCATGGCCACCGAACTTGCTGTAAACTGCATAAGGCTTTATTTTTGGGAAATCAGCTGGTTGAGACTCACAAGGAGTGACCCCGAGGCCTGATTGAGAAGGGATTATAAAGGGAAAAACCAAAAAACCAGGGGGGTGAGGGGGAATCATAAAACAATTCATGAAACATCAACAGACATTATCATAAAAGAACAGTGAAAGGATCATGTGGGAAACACTCTGTGTACTTTATTTTCAAGAATTTAATCTTATCTAATCATCTATCATGTGGCTAGCCTGTTCTGGGAACCCAGAGCCTAAGAACCAGATTATCTGCATCCTTGGTTCCGCCCTTAAGCTTCTATTATTTGGGTAGCCTGTCCTTGAAAGAACCAGATTACCTGCATGCTAGGTTCCACCCTTTTGTGGAATTCCTGCAATGCAGATGGCTTGGCTTCAGCCTCTACATCCTAAGGAGTCTCAAAAAAAGTTTATTCTCTTCAGTGTCAGTTTTCTCTTAGCTTAAGACATTTCCCGTATTTAATAGCACAGTATGGTAGATTTGTTAAGTTACGAAGCAAATATCTATTATGGGTTCTCAATGTAGAGTTCAGGATCAAGAGACAATATCTGAGGCTGGCTTTTGCTGGGGCAGAGCTTTGTGAGGCAACAGTGAGTGTTCAGCAGGCCTAGCCAATTTAGCTTTTATAGGCCACCTGCTTCTGAAGTAGCCCACTAACCCTTTAACCTATTTATCGCATACAGAGGTTAGTCCTTTTCTGAAGTAACAACCCAAATCACCCCTTTTTCTTCAGCTCACCTCATTATATCTAATGTGAAGATTACATTTCTACTTTGATGTATAGAGGAAAAACTCATATCCAAACTATTGTAATCTAGAAAAGTTTTTTTATAGCTGAGAAGACTTTCTTGTATTCAAAATTTTCTCATACTTTACTTCCAATTAATAACAAGGCAAGTAGGCTTTTCAAAATATCCATCAGAAAAAAAATCTATACATACATATATAGTTTAAAACATAAATTACCCCCCTTTTCTTTCTTTACATTGAAGACTCTATGCAACCATTAGTGAAAAGTAATTACTATGAGAAAATATCCTGAGAAATATCCAACTATTCCACATGTATATTTCTCTGATCATTGTGTATTAAAAATATAGACCATAGTCATACTCTTTAGGTGATGCTTCCAATGTGGAATATTATAAATTAATAAATAAAATAATAATCTTTTAGTACCATATGTATGCCTGATGTCCACAGAACCCAGAAGAAGGTATTCAAACCCCTGAAACTCAAATTACAAATAGTTGTGATTGACCAGGTGGTTGCTAGAAATCTAATCAGCAACCTCTGGAAGAGTAATCAATATTCTTAACCAGTAAACTATCTTTTAAACCACTACCTTCTTTGTTCTCTCTTTCTCAAATTGCTATGTATATCCATTATACTTAGTATTGAGTTTGTACTGACAATTTCTTTCAAGCTCATCCTATACATTGATAATATTCACTCATTTTCTTTAATTGTCATATTATTCTCTGATAGTACATTTCTTCCCATATCTCCTACTTTCTGCTATAAATATCAAGGAGCTATACAGAACTATCATACCCACAATTTAGAGTGAAAGGGACATATTATTTTCCCTCCCCAATGACTTAATAAGGTTGTCTCCAGTTTCATCAATTTCTTAGGAAAAACATAATTTTATTTTTCTTTTGAAAATTATTTATTTATTTTATGTATATGAGTACACTGACCCTGTCTTCAGACACACCAGAAGAAGGCATCAGATCCCATTGCAGACAGTTGTGAGCCACCATGTAGTTGCTAGGAATTGAACTCAGGACCTCTGGAAGACCAGTCAGTGCTCTTAACAGCTTAGCCATCTCTCCAGCCCCTAATTGTATTTTTTCATTCACAAAAAAGTTCTATCACATGTATTTACCATGTTTTTCTTATCTATTCATCTGTTGAAGGACACCTAGTCAGATTCTGTAACTTGACTATTGTGCATTATAAAATAAACATGGATGTCAAGGAATCTATGTAGTATGTTGACTTATAGTCATATATCTATCTCTATCTCTGTGTCTGTCAGATTATGCAGGATACATACGAATAACATCTAGGACCAATTGTCCTGTCAAGTTTCCATGCTTCCTTGTCTACTAAGCAATCCTACAGAGAAACACAAAAGAGCATGAAGGATTCATTGCCTGAGAGAGTGCTTCGGTCTCTCAGGAATTGAAATTGTGACCCAGAAGTCATTGACTCGAATCTGTAAAACCTGTGACATATGCCTCTCAGGGTACCTATGTCAAGCCAACTCCATGGTTTCATACATATATGTATACATATATATATATAATATATATAATATATATATATATATATATATATATAAAATTTGAGAGGTAAAGCTTAATCTGAAATTAATCTGAAAACCCTAAATATAGGAGAAAACATGAGAGACATAAAATTTAGATTTAACTGTGAATAGAGTGCGAGGCACCATAAAGCTAGTATAAAGTCAATAATAGTCTGTTTTGTTAGACTGAGAGTGGTAGATTGTGGGAAACAAAACACAGGCAGGTGTCCGAGGCCTCAAAGCCTCCCGCCTGGCGGCTGAGGGGGCCGCAACTGGGGCAGGGTCTCACGCATGGGATTCAGCCCATGTCTGATGAGGCAGCGGAGGTGGAGATGGCCTAAGCGGAGGTCTGGGTTCGGGAGCACTTCCCTCCCAGGACGTTGTAGTTCCCACATGGTCGTGGTGGTCGCCGAGTAGAAGTGGCCCATAAGACAGCAGACTTGAGTTTCCATGAAGCAGTTTTATTGACGAGAATGGTGAATCTGGTGCGCTCCCCCCAAAAGCCAGAAGGGGTTTCCTTATATTGGGGAGTATCAAGGGGAGGAGTTAGGGAGGGGAAAACTTAATTACCTACGTCCCCGCCCTCATTAATATGCAAATCTCAAGGCAGAGGGCTTTTAGGTATGTCCCTTACCTGACTTATGTGACTTACGTGTACAAGTGAAATGGAGAGGCGGGTCTGGGGCGTGGCTACACCTGCAATCTCAGGGTTTCCAGGCCAATGGCAGCCCTTCCATGGCCCAACAGTAGATATTAGTAAGAAATCTTGAGTTACAGAATTTGTCTGAGTAGTGTTAGGGTTTTAATATAAAACATTCCTATGAGCCCAAAGGCTCATGTGTTGAAGAATGGTACAAGGTAGGTCCTCTATAGAAGTAGGCCGTCAGAGACTTTTGTTTGAAAGGCATCTTGTCCTATTCTCTATCCATTCTTGACTGTTGATGAACCCATTCATGTTGAGAATCAGTACGGTATGAAACCATGTGTGATTGCAATTGTTGCATCTTTTCAAGAATATTATATTTCATAGTTCTTTCCCCTACAATACACCTTTAGCAATGTGTGTGTGTGTGTGTGTGTGTGTGTGTGTGGCAATGAAATGGTCACAAGGAATTAAATCAGATCAAGTTAGAGGGGCTACACACAACTGAAGATGTGACAATTTTATTGAGAGCAATCAGACTTTTTATACCATTATTGGAAAGAGAATAGCAACTGCTAGGAACAATACAGTTGTAATTGCCAGGATACACTCAAATTTCCATGTTATACAGGATGCAATGATATTTGCAAGTTACAGAGGATGCACAAGATATATATTGTGTGTGTGTGTGTGTGTGGTGTGTGTGTGTGTTTAGATGTGCATGTACATATATAATGACTCAGGAGTGATTTTACTGGATATATATATATATATATATATATATATATATATATATTATATCCCTATCTTATCACACTCACATTCCTATGAACTCCCTCTTCTTCCTACAAGTTTTTTACCCAGATGCATATATATGTATATATAGTTATCCACTGAATTTTACACTGTGTCTGACCATAATCTAGAGTTATGTAGATCCACTATTTGGTAAAAAAAAAAGGCAATATTTCCTCATCTTCCAGAATTTATTTGTAGCCAGTAGTTCAGCCATGAGGGATAGAGGCTACTTAGCAAATTCCCATGCATAGTTGCCTGTTGATAACCCATTCAGTAGTTCCATGAAAGCAAGTATGACTGCAATTTTATCTTTTCTTGAAAATTATATTTCACATTTCTTTTACTTATAATATACTTTGGCATTCTTTCTGTCCTTTCTTCTATAGTATTCTCTAAATCTTCTGTTGGGTTGTGAAAATCTCTGTTCATTACTATGAAGCCAACCATTACTTACTGTCAGCACATTTATCATCCATGAGTCTCCACATTTTTGAATATTCATTGAAACAATGGCAATTCTCTAGCTCAAACTAATAGTAGCTGCTATCTTTGAGTTTATGCACAGATAGTAATAGGTAATTTTTGTACAATAACAATCTAGTTACACAGTTAATACTATGTTTCCCTCTATGGCCTGTAAGTTCCCTACCATTTAGTCTTTTACCATATTTAAAATACAGGCATGTGTTCCTTTCTGAAGAAAAGACACTGAATCCAATGAGAAAGTGGTTGGTTCTTCCCATGCTAGTTATGTCAGTATTGCACAAGTGTGCAGACCTTGCCTGTCAGATTGGTATCAATGTTCATAGGACTCACAGCTGGGTCAAGCTCTTTGATGACTTTTCTCCTCAAGTAGCACAGCAACTTCTACCACTATGAAAGCCAGCCAGTAGGGAGGAAACTTCCAGCTTGGTTCCAGCTTGACTCCTCTATTTCTTGCCATCAACATTTGCAATGACTTCAACAGTAGAATCTCATCATGTAATGTTAGTATGTAACTTAGAGGGTGGGAAGAGTGAACCTTCATATCCGAGGGCTTCTAAAGCTTCTCTGACCAACAACTCAATTAGCTATTCCACACCTGGTACTGGGATATTTCAATTAATCTCCTATGGCTCCTAGAAGCATCACTACAGAACCTTGCTATCTCCATATTTTAAGTAAATACTTTTAAATTAGGTTTAATTGCACAAATTTTAATTGAATTATACTGTATTACATATCATACAACATTTACATAGATTTATTTATATTTGTTTGCCCTTATCTCTGTGTTCTCTTGTGTTTACTATTCTCCCATTTCCTTCTTTAAACCCATATATTCCCAGCGTCACCCCTCTTCGTTATGATAATTAGCTCCTACCATAACTGTTCCATTAAGAATTCTCCCAAATGATCACCCCATTTAATTCTTTCAACAGGTACTCCAGATTGAAAAAACAAAATTTAAGCATTAGAGATGCCATATTTAGATAATCAAATCAATTGGATATCAATCAATCGATGAATGGATAATGAAAATGTGCTACATATACACAGTGGAATTTTACTTCAGAAAATTAAAAATGAGTTGCATAGGTAAATGTATAAATCTAAAAAATATACCAAGACTGAGATAGATAATGTCATCATTGCTACTCTTAGAATTCATCCTATTCCTTTAAGTAGGTATCAATAATATTTATATTTTAAAATAAAAAGGCCAGTTTATAGGAAGAATGTTCAGAGTAATTTTATATAGAATATATTAAAATATTGATTTTTAACATATCAAAAATGAGTATAGTCAACTTTGAAGACCTCTCAAAACATCAATACAGTTTCTGGATTCCTTTAAAAAGAAAGGAAAAGAGGAAACAATTTTTAAAGGCCTACTTTTTGAACCATGAGAAAGTTAGCCTTTAGAAAGATGACTAGACTTTGACAGAGGCAATTTTTTATTTTTACCCCTCTGCCTCAGGTAATGACATGATGCACAATCACCTTCTAATGCAGCAGTTTCCCAAGTTGCTTCTTGGGAAAAGTCAGTAAGCTCAGATCTCTAATCAGCTCTGTTCCTAAGAGGTTCACTAACCTCAGGCAATGAAAGTAATCCCTAACTGAGCTCTTAAAAAATGATATTGGTGGAATTCTCCTAAATTTTCATTGAAGTTATAAAGATTAGTAAGAAAACTCTAGATTATGCTTTCATTGCTCTGACAATAATTGTTCACAAACATAAACTACCCTTTTTATGTATCACCTGACTTCAAATTAATGAGACTCATCTATTTAGTAGTCCATCCTACGATGAAAAGGAATTTACATGACTTTCATGAGAGGGGGTTCTGTCAAAAATGTACAATGTAAGTTCTTTCTCTAACTTAATAAGTGTCCTGATATATCCTTTTTACAGAGTTATCATTATTTATTTTATAATTTTTTATTTATCTGAAAAAAATGTGAAGATAAATATGCTAAATTCCAGTCTAGTATTTTCACAGAGACGCTTCTCTCTCAGTGGTGATGCTTTAGATTCAAAAGCTTTGTCATGCTTTTCTAAAGTAAGATAAGTGGATAGATTTTAGATATGGGTACTTTGTCACTTGAACACATATATCAGACTGGAATGAAGGGGAACTTTGAAAGTATCAATTCTATGATTATAATAAACACTGACTGCATTAAGTCTACAGCCTAGAAGATAATATCGCTCAAGGGCAAAGAAATGAAGCAATTTCTGAAATGATCAAGCTCCATCTCACCTCAGCACTTTCAGATTTCTGCAAATTCATTTTTAGAGACTGCAATGAACTATCCCAATAAAAAAGCAAGAGCTCAAACATTTCTTTCAGTCTACATTTTATTTACCTCACTTCAATTCTGGCTATACCTGACTGTGTGTGTGTGTGTGTGTGTGTGTGTTTGTGTGTGTGTGAGTGTTTGTGTGTGTTTTGGTGTGTGTGTGTGCAAATATACATTTGCAGAAAATTGTAAATTCATTAAAAGAAATGTCTATAATTCTCTTTACTGCTTTATCTTTACTGCCTTATTAAGAACCCTAAAGAGTTTAATGAATGATTGTCAAATGGATGACTTATATTTGTTACCTATTAAAATAACAAAACATGTCTTCAAATACAGTTAATGTAGTTCTTGGGTGAAAGCATTTACATCACAAGCATGAGAACTTGAATATACCCACATTTAAAGCCAGGCAAGAGTATAAGTGCCTATAACTGCAGCAGGGACAAGCAAAGAAAATGTGAATCCAAGAACTAAGTGGCCATCCAGTTAGATGAAACAGTCACCACTGCTTCTGCTGGAAAGCCTCAAAGCAATAAAGTAAAACAAAATAAAGGAAGTCACTCAACATCTTTATCTGGACTCCACATGCAAACACTTGGGACCATGAACCAGCCTGTTCACATACTGATAACATACCTACATCAAACAAATGTTTACATATTTGATACATGGTATTTTTGCATTACAAGTAGAAAATTATTTTGAATGACACCTATAGAAACTATGCTACATTTTCCATTCTTATACAATCAAATGTAAAAAACAAATATTTTCTATGAATGATTTTACCCTTTCATCAATCGCACAAGAATTTAGTCAAGAGTAGGTACACTAGAAAAGATATTTCCCAACTTACCTACACATCACATTCCTGATGATTTGGGTCAAGAAAATTTTCTGTGACTTTTTATCTATAGCTCATTGTATTTATTTTCTTTCTTTTGTTATTATTTTATTTATTTACATTCTAGTTGTTGCCTCCCTTCAGTCCCCCTTCCCATAGATCTTCATCTCAATCCTCCTCTCCCTTGCCTCCAAGAGGGTACTCCCTTCCACCAACCACCCCCCTTCCTTGGGGCCTCAAGTTTCTGAAGATTAAGCCCATCTTCTCCCACTGAGGTCAGACCAGGCAGACCTCTGCTAAATTTGTGCCAGGGGACTTGGACCAGCTTGTATATGCTGCTGCTTGGTGGCTCAGACTCTGGGAGCCCCTGGAGTCTGAGTTAGTTGAGACTGCTGATCTTCCTATGGGTAGTTCTCCCCTTCAGCTTCTTCATCTTTCCCCTAATTCAACCTTGGGGTGCCTGAATTCAGCCCAATAGTTGGGTATAAGTATCTGCATGGGTCCCAGAGGACAGTCATGCCAAGCTCCCATCTGTAAGCAGATCATAGTATTAGTAATAGTGTCAGGGCTTGGTGCCCGATCCATAGATGCCCAAGTTGGGCCAATCACTGGACCACCTTTCCTTCAGTCTCTTCCACTTTTGTCTCTTTAGTTCTTATAGGCAGGAACAGTTTAGGGTCAGAAATTTTGACTGTATGTTAGTAACCTTGTCCCTGTGCTTGAGGCTCTGTCAATTTATTGGAGAGCAATTCTCAGTTCTCACTCCCTACTGTCAGGCATTTCATCTATCACTCAATGAGTCCTGAGAGTCTCTCACCTCCCAGTTCTCTGATACATTCTAGAGGTCCTCCCACTTACACCTCCCCCACCCCCTGTGGCTGCATATCTCTGTTCATTCTGCTGGCCCTCATGGCTTCTCTCCTGTCTGCCTACTCACTCTCCCTCCTCCCACTCAGGTGCCTCTTTCCTCTGACTCCTGTGATTATTTCCTTCACCCTTCTAAGTGGAATTAAAGCATCCTCACTTGGGCCTTTCTGCTTGTTACACTTCTTATGATCTGTGGGTTGTATCCTAGGTAGTCTGTACTTTTGAGCTAATATCCACTTATCATTGGGAACATACCATGCATATCCTTTTCTGTCTGAGTCACCTCACTCAAGAAGATATTTTCTAGTTCCATCCATTTGCCTGAAAAACTCATGTTGTTCTCATTTTAATAGCTGAATAGTATTCCATTGTGTTAATGAACCACATTTTCTGTATCCATTCTTTGCTTGAAGGACATCTGGGTTGTTTACAGCTTCTGGTATGACAAATAAGGCTGATATGAACTTTGTGGAGGGCAATTGTGTCCCTGTAGGGTCATGGTGTGGGGGCATCTCCTTTCTGGGTATATTGCCCAAGTAAAGGTTATAGCTGTGATTCTTCAGTGTCGAACACAGTTATTTTTCTAGTTTTGTGAGGAACCACCAGATTGATTTCAAGAGTAGTTGTACTTGTTTGCAATCCCACCAGCAATGAAGGAGTGTTCCTTTTTCCACTTCCTCGCCTGCATGTACTGTCACTTGAGTTTTTGATCTTAGCCAATCTGATTGATGTAAGGTAGAATCTCAGGGTAATTTTGATTTGCATTTCTTTGATGACTAAGCACTTTGAACCTTTCTTTAAGTGCTTCTTTCCCATTTGAGATTCTTCTGAATTATCTGTTTATCTCTACACCTCATTTTTTAATTGTGTTATTTGGGTTTTGGAGGTTAGCTTCTTTGAGTTCTTTATATATTTTGGATATTATCCCTCTGTTGGATGAAGGGTTAATGAAGATTTTTTCCTAATCTGTAGGTTGCCAATTTGTCCTATTAATGGTGTCTTTTGCCTTACAGCAGTTTTCCTTTTAATGGGTTCCCATTTATCAATTGTTGTTCTTAGAGTTGAGCCATTGGTGTTCTGTTCAGGAAATTTCTCCTGTGTCAATGAGCTCAAGGGTCTTCCCCACTTTCTCTTGTTTAGATTCAGTGTATCTGATTTTATGTTGAGGTCCTTGATCCACGTGGACTTGAGCTTTGTGCAGGGTGATAAATATGGATCTATTTTCATTCTCCTAAATAAGGATTGTCAATTAAACAAGCATCATTTATTAAAGATGCTTTCTTTTTTCCACTGTATATTTTTGGCTTTTTTGTCAAAGATCAAGTGTCCATAGGTGAAGACATCATGAGTTTTGCAGGGAAAAGGATGGAACTAGAAAATATCATCCTGAGGCAGCCCAGATCACAAAGGACATACATGGAATGTAGAACATAGTCACTAATAAGTAGATATTAGGCACAAAGTGCAAAATACCTAGGAAACAACCCACAGAATTTATGGTTTACCAAGTAGAAAGGCCAAGTGAGGATGCTTCAATCCCACTAAGAAGGGGGAAGAAAATATTCTCGGGAGGCAGAGGAAGGGAGGGATCTTGATGGGAGAGGGGAGGAAAAGGGGAAAATGGGAACATGATTAGATATGGAGAGCAGACAGGAAAGAAGCTTGAGGACCAGCAGAATGAATGGGAATATACAACCTTGGGGAAAGGGAGGTTGGGGGACCCTCTCGAAAGTACCAGAGACCTGGGAGGTGAGAGACTCTCAGGACTCAATGTGAGTGACCTTAGATGAATGTGCTCTTCCCCTGACCTTGAGCAGGTCAGAGAGACCTTGTTTACCACAATAGACCAAGTGATAAGGATCTAGGTGGAGTTACCCATCTTGGCTGCATGGAACTTAAAAGAAGAATTGCCTCAGGGCTTGCCTTGAGATATCTCCAGCCTTTACCTGTGACTAAGAGCAGATTATCCCACCCATCTCTCCAGCTGAAACTAGGAAGGGTTCGGGCAGGGTCTTCCCCTTTAAATTGAAAAGCTGAACATTAAAGCATTGAGCCTTGATCAGAGAACTTTGTCTTGGCTTCATCTCTTTTCGCCCTCCATCCCCCTTTCTTTCCCAGCCCCCTTTCAGGTGAACTTGGTTGACTTGTGGCCTCAGGCGGCTACAGATGAAATGCTCAACTTTGGAGAGAGAGATCCCAAAGAGTCCAGCTCCAGTAGAAAGACCAGTCCTCAAGAGGATTGATGGTGTTATCAACCCATAGTCAAAATTTCTGACCCAGAAGTGTTCCTGTCGAAAGAACATGGACAAAAATGGAGGAAGAGACTGAGCAAAACTTGGTCTAGTTGATCAGCCCAACTAAGGATCCATTTCATGAGGAGATATTAAGGCCTGATACTATCAGTGATGATTTGGTGTGCTTACAGACAGGAGACTAGCATGGCTGTCTTCTGAGATGCCCAACCAGCAGCTAACAGCAACAGAAGCAGATACTTATATCCAAACATTGGACTGAAGTCAGGGCCCCTATGATTGAATTAGGGGAAGGATGGAAGATGTGGAAGAGGAGGGTAACCCCATAGGATGACCAGCTGTCTCAACTAACCTGGGAGCACCCAGACACTGAACTATAACCAGGCAGCATACAGGAGCTGGTCTAAAGCCTGCAACACATAAATAGCAGAGGGGCTGCCTGGTCTGGCCTCAGTGGAGAAGATGTGACTAATCCTGGAGAGACTTGAAACCCCAGGTAGAGGGGAGAGCTGGGGCTTGGGAGTGTTCTCTTGGAGCAGAGGCTAAGCATAATGGAACGAGGAATTGTGGGAGGGAGGGTCAGGAGTGGGGATTGTAAATAAATCAAATAATAATAATAAAGAAAATTTAATAAACAAATACATACATTGAGCTAATGAAACATTAAAAATGTTCAAGATTCAAATATTTGGATAAGAATGATAATTAAAAACACATATAATGAAATTCTCAAGGGCTAGTTTCAAATAAAGATTGATGACAACTCTACAACTCTACATCTGAATACAATATACATAAAAATTATATATAAAATAATATATATATATATATATATATATATAATATATATATATACACACACACACACATGCCTGCAGAGTTCTTCAACATTTTAAAGGAAATTACACTATATATAAAGAAGTACAGAAGTTTTTCAAATTGTTATGTATGAAATGTTATGTATGTAACATGTTTCTATACTAAAATGAGAAGATGATTAAAATGAAAGAATTTGGGTTTTACTTCATTTAAAAACATTTATTTTCTGTTGTGAAAGTTCAGGGAACACTAATGGTCACAAGTAAGATCAAATATTTTGAAAAACTGTACTGTTGTAAAAAAGGATGAAAAAGCCAAATCACATTGACATAACATAAAAATAATTAAAACCAGACTCTTCAATTCTGATCTCAAATCTCTGCAACTCAGTTGCTTATATTTTCAGGAAAATAACCTGCTCACTCTGGTGGGTAAGAGTTTATAACAGTTAAATTACTCAAAAAATTCATGGTCATATAGTAAACTACAAGTAGATTGTGGTGTTGAGACGAGATTAAACAATGGTCTCCCTAAAGTCAGTGGAATGAGGTTGAAAGAGGATACAGTTGCTCCTGCAGGCTTCAAGAAACAAGCAGTGTGCTCATACCATACTCTCAGCCTAGGAATTCTTCTCCAGAAGTTTTTCCCTTCTATGGATATACACAAGCAAACAAAATAAGATAAAGGGCTAGGAGAAGGCAGTGTGTCTCTTGAGGAAGAAAACAAGAAAGTTTCTTTGTTACTCTAAAGTCCAGTTTTTCCTGAAAGAGCTAATCTAAAAACTGGGATAGAAAGGAATCTCTGCAATTTAAATATATTTTGCTGCATGTGAGTAGTTTATAATTGACTAGGTTTTGCAGGTAGCTAGCAACATGAGTCAAAACTGTACTGTTTTATAAAAGGGGGGATAGTATTAATCTGATTTTCCTTAACTTTATAATTTTCCCAAATTCCCTTCCACTAACTGTTGCAATGGCCTTTGGGGTTCTGAATGATTTTAAATCCTGAAAACACCTTATCAATGGTTCCAAATTCAAACACTACAAAGCAACATATATTTTTAAGTTATAAAACCAGATGGAACTGCGAATAACCTGCTCTACAAATGAAGTCAAATGATGGCCTTTGCCAACTCCACCTTACCCCATGACTGTCTCAGGTTTGTTTTTACATTTTTTTGTTTTTGTTTTGTTTGTTTGTTTTTTTCCATTCTCAAATACATACAACAACTGATTAGGTCAAATACCAACTTGTGAGAAACCGGTTGACTTATATTCATATCCAGCTATTCCTAACAGACAAGCAGAGTTCTTACAATATAGAGCTTGCCTGCCTTATTTACCTAAATGTTTACCTTTCCACTGTTCTCTAAGTCATCTAGTGTGACCTCAAGCCATTTCTCCCATTATGGAACTCTCTGTCATGCCCATGAACAATGTAAAGTGGGCACAGGGCTCTTCCTTGTAAACTTTCTTCTTTCAGAATTCCCAAACCACCCTTTGAACTGCACTTCTGCATTGGTCTTTGACAAGTAAAATGCAAGGCTTTGGAAATGTCACTCAGTAAATCTGTCACCTCAAGGTTATATCATTTCTCCAACCAGCATCATACATAAATATTAAACTGGACTGCCTACATTAATACAAGTTAAAGCTAAATTTAGAACACAGTATGTTTATCAAGTATTCAAAGGGATATTATAGAAATACAGTATATTTTCAAACAGACAGAAAATTTTGGTAGATTATAAAGGAAAATATTATCTGTAATCATAATTAGAGATGACAACATTCTCCTTTCCTTAATTAATTAAAATAACAGTCATAGATCCAGTAACATATGAAAGCCTGTCCATCTAATGATCTATTTGAGGAAAACCACATATCTATAGTGTTTTACATTTGTATATTTTTATATAATACATTATTATTATATTCTTTTGCCTCCCCAAATTCTTTGCCAGAGCCTCCCCATCTTGGTATCCAGACAACTTCATTCACCCTTCTCCCTCAAAGAAAGATGAAAATAACAAACAAACAGGTTTGGCCAACTACTCCAGGGCATGGGGCCTGCCCTTGACTATGGTTATTATACACAGGAAATCTCCATTGGAGAAAATTGATTTTTCATTCCTAGAAGGTAGCAAATGCAAATAACCTTCTGCTTAGGAGTAAAACTTTGTGTCTACTTGAGCTTCTGTGCTGGGGTTTTGAACCTGTTCAGGTCTTGTGCCGGCTATCACTGTCTCTGAGTTCATGTATGTATCAGACTGTTGTGTCCAGACAATACTGTTCCCTTAGAGTCATTTTCATCTCTGGTTCTTACAATCCATTTCCCACCTCTTCTGTATAGGTTCTTGATACTTGAGGGAAATTTAAAACGTTTTAGAATTAAGCGAGAACGAGAAGAAAGTATGGAGCATTAAGGAAGTAGAAAGCAGTTGTAAGGAGGACAGTAGAGAAGAAGAAATAAATAAAACTGGGACTGAAATCAATAAATTAAAAAATGACAAAAATAAAAATATATGAGCATCAAAAAAAAAAAAAGTGTTGGTTCTTTGAGAAAAATCTAAATAATAAATAAATAAATAAATAAATAAATAAACCTTTCACCAAATTAACCAAAAAATGAAGGATTAAAATCCAAGTAAATGATATTAGAAATGAAAAATTACAACAGACATTAAGAAAATTTGGAGAATCATAAGCATGTACTTAAAAAACCTGAATTTTGCCAAACTAGAAAATCTAAAATGTGAATCATTTTCTTTTTTAATTATTTATTATTTTACACTCCAGATTTTATCCACCACAGTGTACCCTCCTACTGTTCCACATCCCATACTTCCTCCCCATTCCCCTGTCTCCATGAGGATATCTGCACACCCTCCCCTCCACCTGACCTCTAAACTCCCTGGGGCTTCCAGTCTCTTGAGGGTTAGGTGCATCATCTCTGATTCTACCAAAGTTAAATCAAAATGAAATATACAACTTTCTACTGGGTTGCCTCATCCATCTTTGATATGAGGGCTCCTGCTTAGTCTTATTACATCTTGTTATGCTATGTTCAGTTGATATCCATGGGAGGTCTACACTTAAGGGACAAGGAGGATCTGTGTAAGACACTGTATGATAGGAGAACTTGTAGGAGTAGAAGGTGGAGAAACTGTGGTCAGGATGTATTACATGATGGAGAATAAAGAAAAAGAAAAAAGAAAAAAGAAAAAAGAGAGATAGCCATAAGCTCTAATGAATTAGAAACTGTAATTAAAAATCTTCCAACAAAAAAAGCCCAAGGCCACATACATTTGGCAGAGAGTTCTACCAGATCTTCAAAGAACTAATGCCAGTTCTCCTCAAAATTTTCTACAAAACAGAACCCAAAGGAACATTTTTAAATTCTTTTCTAATGCAACTTACACCCTGATAGCAAAATCACGCAAAAACCGAACATAAAAGAGAATTGTTGGTTCATATTTCTTATGAACAGAGATACAAAAATTCTCAAATACTTGCAAATCAAATTTAAGAATACATCCAAAGTATTATCTATTATTTACAATCTTGAACTCCAGATGTTAGTGTCATGAAAGCATATATCATTTTCATAGGAAACATGATCACACTCCACAAGGTTCTTATGTTAACAAATGCAAACTATTAGAAATCATACCAAAGACATTCTCGGATGGCTATAGATTAAAGTCAGGACAGTCATCTGGAGTGTCCTCTTGAGTATTTTTTTTTTAAATCAATCAAAACATACCTCCTGCATGGCATAGATCAAAGAGGAAGTCTCAAAAACCACATTTTTAATTGTACTGAACATAAAAGTAAAGATACATCAAGATTGATGGGATGCAGTGAAAGCAGCATGCAGAAGGAAAATTATAATAAATGCTTGAAACAAAATGTTAAAGCTCTCCTGGATAATCCATCTGCCTGCGTTCAGTTATTAATCTCTATGTCATCAGAGTGAGGTGCAAAAGTTTTACACAGCCCTGTAAAATAGAGCTCCATGTAACGGCCTGTTCTGACCCACGTTTGGGGGCCACTATGTCCTGGCCCTTGCTGCTGCTCCGGTTTTCGGGTCAGTGTCTAGCAAGAGAGAGAGTGGGGATGGAGGGGCAAGAGACACGATGAATGGAGACAAGACAGGGTGTGTGTTCAAGTCCCCCTTTATTGAAGGGAAATCATGGGTATATATAAGCATAAGCAGGGGAATGCAGCTGAAGACACTTTACCACGTGCGTCTTGCAGCTGCAGGCACTAAACAACAAAACAAGATATGGGAGAAAAAGAAGATGTTTATCAGAGTGTGCTCACCTGTTGTACGACGTTGACAACAAGTCTCTTGTCAGGGTATATGGCCTGAGATGGCTGCAAGATGATAGCCACTTTCTGCTTGGAGTCGACTCCCAACAGCTCCACATTATCTTTCTTCAAACTTGGAAGGTTGTAGTTAGGATTTTGGTTTCTTAAAAAACACAGAAATAGGAACATGTTTTTGTTTTAATCCAAGGTGTGGGATGTGGACTGTTTCAGATTATCCACAGAAGCTAACTCTGATTTACCTTGTGTTTTACACTGCCTGGATTTTGCTAACTGCAGCTAGTTTCTGCAATTGTGTGAAATCTGGAATTTTGGGGACTTTTCATAGTATATACATAAATGCTAGGATCCTGGAGAGGCTGGGTGGGTTGTTGGTTAATTAATGGTTGTTGTTGTGTGTTGTTGGTTCTTGGTCATGGTTTGTTAAGTAATCATACACAAAAAAAGGAAATAGCAGAAGAAGAAGAAGAAGAAGAAGAAGAAGAAGAAGAAGAAGAAGAAATTAGATGTCCTCATAGCAAAAATTAAACTTGTCAAAAGGAAATGAATATCTCTAATCAGCAGTAGTCTAACAATGATGTCATACCCTTTTGAACCTCTGACTTCATTCAAGAAGCTCTTTCCATTCCACGGTATCCCTTTTTCTTTTATTGGGTGTTAGGGTATTGAAATGGTGGAAGAAAATGGGTGGAAATGGTGGAGAAAAGAAGAACCCATACAGTAGCAAAAGACAAGCTGCAGAAGGTAAAATGATTACCTCTACCCTTATCTTCTTTTCAGTAGGTTCTGTGGCAGTTGTAGCTCTCTGCTTTTCCAAGATAGCTGAGTCCTCCCTCCCTTGATTAACTTCCTTCAGCTTTACTTATCTAAAATACATTTCTGACCACCCAGTGTCAACCACCACTCTTTGCTGTGGGTAACTGCAATGGCATATCAAATGGGTCTCAAATACATTAGATGAAAAGTATCTTCCTCAGACATTCAGCAATATGTCTGTGTATGGCTCTCCTGTACATGCTACGCATGGTTCCAGGCTGAGTGGAACCAAGCTGCTATTTTCACTACAGTGTAAAATAACTATAATGAGAAGAACACAGCAACCTTTTGTTTTATTTGCATACTACTGGCTAGAACTGAACTGTAAGCTGTAGATACAACAAATGAAACCCAATTTCATGGCAAAGACTATGTGACTGATCATGACAGTCAAGTAAAAAGGTATAATATAAATTTTGATAAAAATTAATATGGTACATTCTTTTTATTAAAACACTTACTGTCTCCTTTTGTACAAGAAATCCATTAGCAAATAGGTTTTACTAACTGTGTATTTGGAGAAGAATAAGTGTTATGAAAACATGTAGTTTAAGAGTTTCTTTTCTTCCTCTGAGTACTGAAGATCAATAAATGCTTAATTATTTTCATGTTAGATAATGACTAGGTCCCCAAACTGATGATTTCACAATTTAATTATAAATATATTGAATGGAAATTAAAATAATTAGCAGCATTAAAGATCTATGAACATATTTTTAGAGACATAATGTAGATAAAGCAATTATTTTCAATTCTAAGGCAATTTAGATACATGATATTTTCTTCCTTATTGTTGAACATTTACACCTATAATTATGACTTTTATCCAACATAAGGTTTATACAAAGATTTCTACTATTGACACTCAACTATATATATATATATATCCATAAATTAATCTTTGAGGGGAAAGATTAAAATGGGATTTTTGTAATTATGAATGTGTTGTGAAACAAAACTTGACCTTTAATAAGTGAGAGTAACTAAAAATATTCTCTATCACAGCAAAGAGAAAATAATCTCTATTACTTGGCAGAAAACACATTTTGGACACAGGTATGCAAAAAACACAAATCAAAACAAAATAAACAGGAGGAATGTGAATCACATGAACTCAATTGAATTAGGAGGTTTAGAAAATATATTCAGCATTAGTTACATCATTCTGAATACAGTAAAATCTTTGCAATTATAAACAGAAAAGGCAAAATTCAAATTTCAGACAGATAACTATGAGCAGATGCCCAAGCTATTAATGCAGAAGGGTAGTTTGTATGAAGTGCACAGCACAGAAAGGATTCAATGATGTCTGCCTGCTGCTATTCTTCAAAACACTAAAACCTGTCCATGATTGGTAAAATATGTCCTTCTTACATAAGAAAAAATGAATACTTTTTTCTTCTAGAATCACTAAAATCTTCTCCACTTTTTTTGTTTAAATTTCTTTGTTTTTTAATAATATGTAATACTATATGGATTTATAAAATTTATTCAAATACTACATATATAAAATGCACAATTCTTCAATCTGGGTAATTGGCAAGTCTTTATTTTATTGTTTCTTTATGTCTGCATCTCTCAGTTAACTATTTATGATATATATAATACACAAATTTATTATTGTGAACCATAGTCCCTTTCCTGTGCTATAGAGAATAATTACTTACTCTTTTATCTTAGTGTGTTTATCCAACAGAGTTAGAAGGGGCCGGTTATCTAAACTCCCTCTACTCTCTTTAGTATGGAATATTACTCAGCTATTAAAAACAATGAATTTGATAAATTCTTACATAAATGGATGGAACTAGAAAATATTATCCTGAGTGAAGTAACCCAATCACAAAAGAACATACATGGTATTCACTCACTGATTATTGGATTTTAGCCCAGAAGCCTGAAATACCCAAGATTCAACTCACAGACCACATAAAGCTCATGAAGAATGATGACCAAATAGGGGAGCCTTCAGTCCTTCTTAGAAGGAGTAACAAAATACTCAAGGGTGCAAATATGGAGACACAGTGCAGGACAGAAACTGAAGGAGGGACTGTCTACAGACCATTCCACCTGGATATCCATCCTATGTGCAGTCACCAAAGGTAGAGGTTGATGTGGATGTTAGGATGTACATGCTGACAGGAGCCTGATATAGCTGTCTCCTTAGAGGTCTGCAAGAGTCTGACATACTCAGAGGCAGATGCTCACAGCTAACCATTAAACTGAGCATGGGGTTCCCAATGGAGAAGATAGAGTGAAGGCTGAAGGAGTTGAGAGGATTCGTGACACCATGAGGAAAGCAACAATCCCAACCAACCAGAGCCCCCAGGGTCTAAACCACCAGCCTGAGAGCACTTAGGGAGGGACCCATGGCTCCAGCCATATATGCAAGGGAGCTATATATAAGTGGGAGAAGAGATCCTTGGTCCCATGAAGGCTGGACATCATGGGGGGGGATACTCGAGGGTGGGGAGGTGAGGTACAGGGGAGGATGGGTGGGGGTACACCAACGTGGAGGCAGGAGGAGGGGGGAAGGGATAGTGAGTTCCTGGGAGGGAGGGGGGAAATGGGGTAAGGAGAGAACATCTGAAATGTAAAAAAAAATTTCCAATAAAAAATTTCCAATTTAAAAAAAAAAAAAAATTGGATGTAAATCTGAGGGTGTGATTTAATGTTTGATTACAAAATTTATCTCAAAAAATAGAGAGTTGATCTGTCAGGTGTTTGTAGCTTTACTGGATTCAATCTCTGGGTGTGAAAACATGTTAAATTTCATGTTTGAATTACCTGTAAGAAATATAGCTCTTTGATAAGGGAAACTCTGAATTGGATACATGTAAAGGTCAAAATGGATAATGGCAAATTCTGGGCATATAAAAATATCTATGATGCACATTGGACATAGGACTTTGAAGACTCAGGTTACTACTAATCTGGAGGCTACCTCCATGCAGGTATGCTCTGGTAACATCCAAAGCTACTATCCAATCTTCCAGGAAAGAAGAGAAATCAATATCCCCACCCAGTTGTCATTAAACTGCAACAAAGACTAGCCTAGCAAGATTCTCAACAGTATAATTGTGGCATTAATATCTCAAGAGAAATAAAAAACTGCCTAACTGAACTTAAGGCTCACTCAATGGAAGGAAGTCATGCCTAGTATTGTAAACATAAGCAAGACCTATGGCTGGATAGATCATAGAACCTAGAGAACCTACTACTTCATTTTTCTAAGTCAATATAAATTATACCTGTATTCTAAATGCTTATCCATCTACTCACAGATATGTGTTATTCTTAGTCCCCCAATCAAAGATGGTTATTTTTTTCAGCAGACTGAAGCTTCTACAGAGATCCACAACTGATGAAAAAATGGTGGAGAGTAAGTGACCATGGGATGCTGAAACACAACTGATAGCTCCTATAACACCACCCTATTCTTAAGTCTCAGGAGAATGACAGTAAGGAAAGTGGAATGATTTTAGGAGCCAGAGGCCAAGGACATAGCTGTTAGTATTTTCTATAGCCATGAAATCTCCATAATATGGATGCTGAGACAAAGGACCTGCTTACAAATGTGGATGGTTACATACAAATGTGGATGGAGAAATTTTCACAAGACCCCACTTATAGAGAAAGAGCTAAAACGCTAAAACTGATAAGTGGCTGCTGAAGAAAACTCTCTGAAAAAAACTAGCATATCTACCTTTGGTCATATGTTAATAATATACTTTAACACACATGCTCAAACACATAATTTTGGTGTTTAACCAATGGCATGTGTGAAAACTTTACAACCACAAATCTCATTTTGTAGAACTAATATGCAATGATGAAAAAAAATCACATGAGAGGGGTTTGAAGGAGAGTAACTGGGAGTGGCTGGAGGGATGAAGGAGAGAAGGCAAGAGATCTATAACTATTTCAACTAAAACCATTTCATTTCAGATTCAAGGTCCATTTCACTTGTTGGCAGAAGGAACCTAAGTTGAGGAATTACTTCCATCATATTTGCCTACAGTGTATCTGTGGGTCATTTTCCTGACAGAGAACTGATGTGGGAGGGCTCTGACTTCATGGGAGGTGCTATCTCTGTGCACATTGGTCTGGAACGTATAAAAAAAGTAGCTGATCGAGTCAAAAAATAAAAAATAAGAAGCAAGTCAGTAAACAGTCTTCCTGGATTTCTGCCTCAAGCTGCTGTTTTGAATTCCTTCCTTGGCTTTGGTAGATTATAAACTCTAACACGAAAGATGAAATAAAACCTTCCATCCCTCAAAAGAAGCAATTTCAGACAGGAATTTAAATTTTAGGCTAGAACAAGGAAGTAGGCTTCAGACATGAAAATGACCTTGGGCAAGGACAGGGAAGTAGGTTCAGATACTTTGGTCATCCTGATAAGCCCTTAGAAACAGTGATCATGGGAGGGTTCACGTACTTGGGTTTAATGCCCTGCTTTTTCTTTGACTGTTTGTGTTTATTATATCGCTTGTTCCTATTTGCATCTATTGTATTGCTAGACCCTCAACCTAGAACTGACCTTAATACATCCATGCAATCAAAATGGTATAAAAGCATAAAGGAAGAGGTAGTATAGGATAGGTGGTCCTAGGGAGGGGAAATGGGAAAAAGGGATGACATCTGTATTGTAAATAAATAAAATATCCAATAAAAAATAAATAAAAAATAAAATAAATGTGTTTAGTATTTACACATATATGCATAATCTTTTATTTATACTGACAATAGTAGTACATTAATCTCTACTGTGTAGCAAATCTGTATGGGTGTTTCTTATATTTGATATTTGTTTGTTCTATGTGATATCTGAGGCACATTTTATGTGTATCATTTCAAGGGTACATATTTTCTTGCTTTTGACAATAAAATTACACTTTTTGCAGGGGAAAAAGAAATAAATTTAAAATGAAAATTGTTAGAATTCAGCAAGCAGCTTAAAACAGATAACAACAAGCCGGGCGTGTGGCTCACGCCTTTAATCCCAGCACTTGGGAGGCAGAGGCAGGAGGATTTCTGAGTTCGAGGCCAGCCTGGTCTACAGAGTGAGTTCCAGGACAGCCAGGGCTATACAGAGAAACCCTGTCTCGAAAAAAAAAAACCAAAAAAAAAAAAAAAAAAGAAAAAAAAAAGAAAAAAAAAACAAAACAAAACAAACAAACAAAAAAAAACAGATAACAACAGACCAGACGGTTCCACGAAGGGGGGTTTATTTAGGGCAGAGGGCAAAGGTGGGGAGAGAAGCAGAAGAAGATGGGGGGGTGGTGGTGGTGGTGGTGGGGAGACGCTGGGAAGAGGAGAGAGAAAGGAGAGAAGTGGAGGCTGGCCATGGAGAGAGGGGGAGGGGAAGGGGAAGAGGCGAGGGGACAGAGAGAAGCTACAGGCAAGGGAGTAAGAGAGCAAGAGAGAGACAGAGGGGCAAGCAGCCCCTTTTATAGTGGGCAGGCATACCTGGCTGTTGCCAGGTAACTGTGGGAAGGAGCATACCTGGGTGTTGCCAGATAACTGTGGAGGTGGAGTTTAGACAGAATACTAACAAAAATAGCTTTGGAACTAGAATTTGTACTTGTTGAAATTCCCTTAAAGATTCACACATATAGGTGCAAAATATTATTTAAAAGATTATTCTTTTAATGTTAACTATGGTATGGTATAATTTAGAAAATAAAATATTTGATAAAGCACTAGTTAGATAAAATTTGTAATATTCAGAGAAACCAGGAGACTAATGTTAAACTAAAAGGACTGCTAAAACATACATTGATATAAATAATATAGTTACTTTAAATTGTGATCATTATCTTTGTCTTGTCAGATTGATAATTTAATGGAGAAGTGAGATGCTGGAAGACATTTTCACAATATAGCATTCTTATATATTTTATGTCAAAGATACATTATCTTTAAGCATTTAAAGGTGAAGTGTATTCATTTAAAATTTTTAAAAATTCCACTGTGAGCATAGTTTTATTTCAAGTGAACACAGTTTATTGTTACTTACATACCAATTTAATATTCATAATGTCTTTGTTTGCCTTTTAAAATTAAGATGTACCATTTTAAACCCATTGTATATTTGTGTGTGTATATAATTTGTATAATGTATGTGTGTGTGTTATCTCAAACAATAGGTAATAGATATTTCCAACTTTACAAGTATTAACAAAGTGTAGTTTTCATCTTAAATAATTAAAAATAAAACAATAGAAACTAAATATAAATATTTCATACAAATACCGTAAACATTAAGATGTAGAAACACATCTGCAATTACATACTGACTGTTCTTACCCCTGCAGACAGCTGCTCTCATTTAGATAAGGTAAGACTAAGTGGTCCGATAAGGATACACACACTCTCCTTTTTCTAGAGTGCTTGAATGCCAGTGTGGTTTTCTCATAAAAATTTCTTCCCTAAGGTACAGTATTTCAACCTTGGGACTTTAAAATTAAGGGCATATATGCTGAAAAGATAATTTATAAGCATTAAATGTTAGCAATAGGGCATGAAAGATGATTTAAGCAGGTATAATGCTTGTTGCACAAGCGTGAAGACCTGAATTCAGAAACAAGACACCACATAAAACTCGAATTCATTGTAACACATACTGGGAGATGGAGTTACTGGATGCCAAGGCCTCACTGGCCGGCTTATGAAATCAGACGCTCCAGATTCAGAGAGAGAGCTGGTGTCAAAAACTAAGGTGAGGAGCTGATTAAGGAAGACACTGGAGTTTCAACCTCTGGAATCCTTAAGCACCTGCCCAGGAGAGTAATCCCTGGACACAGAGCTTCATGTATACATCAGGTACATACACACATAGATAAGTGAGATGGTAGTTACAAGGAACATGATATTCTTTCTGTATTTTGTAATTCAATATATCTTTTAAAAAACTTTTGAGTATATTCATAACATGTTCTTGCTGAGTACTTACAAATTAATTGTTCATAGTCTTAATGTATACAAATTAGCAAATATAAACATTTTCAAACTTTTTCCTTTTTAAATATATGTGAGTATAGTACTCTGTAACTATTTGTTGTTTATTTAAAACAGATCAGTATCACCAGCTATTGTACATTCCCTATCATTACAGAATAGAATGCTCTCCAGCACAGCTGTCCCCAGCAATCCCCCTCGGAAGCTTGTAAATTTACATCATTGGCTTCTACAACACAATTAATTTACACATGTTTCCTAGCAGCAATTAGCAGCAGGCACTAGTTTTAATGAAATAAACTTGTGATTCCCACAGGGACTATTTATAATGAACACTACAAAGCAACACGAGCTTCAAACTATTTACATTAAGAATTGATTAATAACAAAGCCATTAAGCTCTATATTCGATTGCATATTGTGCCAATTTAAGGGATTCTGCTAATTAAGTAATCATAATCATTTGCATGTGCTATATCTAATTAACTTTTTATATCTCTTTAAGTTTTTCCTCCAGGACCAATAGCATTCAAGTGGCATTAGCAAAAGGAACGTTTAAACCATTTCTTGGAATATCGTTTCCTGATAAAGTGGATTTCTATGAAACCACTTGGAGAGTCTAATCAGAGAAAGTGCTTGTTCAGGACAATTACTTTGGTCTACACTACATTTGCTGTTGAGGAAATGGATTAACTTTAGGGTTAGGGTTAACAGGTCTTTAACATGTATCTATGTAAATGAAGTTCAGAAACTTGCTTTAAAACTTCTCAAAAACTTTAAAATCACAGTTTTAATGCCTGAAATCACTGTAGTGATCTATTCTTAATGATATTTATCTCTGTAGTAAACAAAAAGCACATGAAAAGGATGACACATTCATAATTTTCCCACCCTCACAAATAAATCTTATAATCACCTCTTCTAAAAGAAATTTGAAACTATCATATTATTTCCAAACCATAGCCTGTAAAACTAAGTTAATTTTCAATAACTTCAAAGTGTTGCAATCTGTTATACCTTAAGTATATTAATTAAATATTTTTCAGAACAATAATGCACAAAATTCTCCATTGTAAACAAGAATGGTAGAATTTTGGCAAATAAGAATTGATTGTTAACATTATCCAGTTATTTATATTTTAGAATTAAACTTTTTTCTGCTTGTTTGTCTATGTCTGAATTTCTGTTTGGAATGAATTGCCTAAAATTATATTTACAATTCACTGAGAGTTGAATTTCATTATGGTTAGTTCAATTTATCATACTGAATATTAACTATACTTAAAGCTCAATTTTTCAAAGGCTCCATAGAAACTTTCATTACCAATATAGATATTTATAAAATAGCTTTATCATCACTTGTAGATAAGAAAGTCAAAAGGAAAGTATTAAGTAATTTTTCAAAGTTAAAAAAAAGAACAAAATCAAACAACAAAACCAATACTCTGTCAGATTATGCATCTCTGAAATCATCAGATATTTTTATCAATACCCTAGCCCCTACTAAGGCTCGAGAAAGATGATGTAGATAAATGTAAAAGTTTGAAGACTAGGGGGACTCCTGTAAAATGGCTTTGCCATGGTTTCTGTACCCACCATATATTCAATATAGATTTGGTTACCTAAACATGACCAGCACAGGATCAAGCCAGCAAAAGTTGTAGCATTGGTAGTGGGAGGTGCTCTTCAGAAACTACCCCTTACTAAGGAACTATTGTCAAGTCATAACTTCTGAGGTAAAGGGAATCATTATTGTTTGACATAGTGGCTATAGATAAGTTTCCCATGCTCCAATGGATTGACCTATACTCACAGGGCTGTAACATTAATTGAACTTAAAGTTTTATCATAAGAAGAAAAGGTGACAGGCGGGGGTGGTAGTAGAGTTACTGTGAGTACTAGAGGGCCAAATGGAATAAATATGATGATTTTCCATTTTATTGTGTATAAAACTACCAATAAATAAAGAAAAACAATTGAAAATCAATTCTGAAAATCAGTAAACACACACACTCATACATCATCATCAACAACAAAACTTTACCAGCCATATCAAGCACTATGTTTCTAAATAATCTAAGGCCTCATTTCTTCAAAACTCTACAGTTATTATACTCTTATTTATTGATAACAGTGAAGATTCTTCTGAATTTCTGACCAAAAATTTTATTCTATATTATTTTGGGGCTTGATTACAATAGCCATACAACTACCATTCATTGTGAACCTGAGGCATCTGTGTTTTGACCAAGAAAAAAAAAATAAGAAAATATAAACCTATATCAGTTTGGTGCCAAAGTTTTAGAATGATACTTTTAGACCAGTACTCTAGAAATGTCATTGGTAGATATGGCATTCAACAGTTATAAGCCAGCTTTCAGTCTCTAGTAAGATTTCAGAATATGGCTGAAGCCATCGTACTGCTGACTTTGAGAAAGTACCTTCATTTCAAGCCAAAGGGTTAATAGTAGCCAGATAGAAAATGTGTTTATTTTGTGGTGCTCTTTTTTTATATATCTATACTCATTTTATTAAAGATTTATTCTATATTTTTAACCATATGTGTGAGTGGGTACATTTTTGTTTGGCTGTTTACTGTAACTTTTTATAGACCAGGCTGGCCTTGAACTGCCTTGCCATTGAGGTGCTAGCATTAAAAACCTGTTACACCTTATCAGGCTCTGAGCTTTTCTTTAGTTTCTTTTCACAAGTTGGAAGATTACTTGGTTGGAGTCTTGCCCTGAGGTCACCAGTCCTCTTCATTCCATTGAATATCAGACTGCTTAAAATCTGTTTTTCTCCTGAACACAAGACTTAGCTCCATCCCATTTCCTAGTGCCCTTTTTTCCCTTGAACTGTACACTTTGTATTTTTCCTTGCTCAGCTTACTCATTTACATGATAGATCCTCATAAGAGTCAACACTAATAACCATATGACAAGAATGAAAACTAGGCTGTTTTGAAATTTCCTCTGCCACAGGATTAATCTAAAACTCTTCATTTTAGCCTCAGGAAGACTTTTCAGACAAGGAGGAAAAAACAAAACAGCCACATTCTTTGCCAAAATATAAGAACAATCTCTAGTACACATATTAAACTTTTTCTCCTCTGAAACATCTTGAGCCAGGCCCCCATAGTTTACAGTGCCCTCAGTCCCACTGCGTTGCATGCTTCCACTAAGATGGCCCTGTTACATCTTTCAACTGCTTTCTAATCACAAGTTCCAACTTCCAAATTCCTTCAAACAAAAGCATAGTCAGACCTAACACAGCATTACCTCACCTGAAATTGGTATCAATTTCAGGCCTAGTTGTGGGTTTGTTGTTGTTGTTTTTAAATTACATTTATTTTTATTAATAAATTTAATATTTCTTCAATACTTTTTTCTTTTACAGCCCAGTCATTATCCCCCGTCCTGGTCCACTCTCTGACTGTTCCTTAGCCCATTCCTCCTCCTCCCTCATCATCTCCAAGAGGATGCCCCAACACCCACGCCCCTCCCCATAAAACCTTCCCACTCCCGGAGGCCTCCAGTCTCTAGAGGGTTAGGTGCTGCTTCTCTAACTAAGGCCAGACCAGGCTGTACTCTGCTGTATATGTGTCAGGGGCCTCATATCATCTGGTATATGCTGCCTGGTTGGTGGCTTGGTGTCTGAGAAGTCTCGGGGGTCCAGGTTAGTTGAGACTAGTTGGGGTTTTTAATTGTTGTAAAGAAATCATGACCATGAAAACTCTTATAAAGGAAAACATTTAATTGGAAATGGCTTAAAATTTTGGAATTTTAATTCATTTTCTTATGGTGGGAAGCATGGCAGTGTGCAAGAAAACAAGATGCTAGAGAAACAGGTAAGAGTTCTCCATCTTGATCTACACATGATAGGGAAAGAACTGGCCTGAGCTTCTGAGACCTAAAAGCCTGCTCTCAAGATGACACATTTCCCTGGCAAGGCCACACCTGATAATGGTGTCACTCCTATGGGCCAAGCATACAAACTCTATGAGGTCATGCTTATTCAAATTACTGCAATGCCCTTCATGTGGCCATCCTCACACGCTAAATCCCACACACATACACAAAATTTAAAACAAAATATTTAAAGAGTTTTGCATTATTTCATTCTTGCTCAAAATTTATATTCACAGAGTAATAAAAATTACGTAACCAAAATTATAATCTGCTATTCATGGTTTTCTCATATCTTCATTTAAGTACAAAATTAACATCTATAATTTTACTTAAACTTCTAGGTAAAAGTCATGTTTAATGATATGCCAGCCTGATTATCTTAAAGTAAAATTAATTCTCATTGTTTGGTTTCACAAACGATATTTTCAACATTGTAAAGAGTTGTTCCTTTATGTTAAAAGTGTAGAAAGCTTAGTCACTAATCCACTGTCTCTGCATTTACAGACATGTTTATTTATAAAGCAGGTGAGAAACTAGAAAATGTTAAATCCATACAAATTTACGTATGTATTAAAGTATTTACGGTGTCAGTTGCAATGAGCTCATCACTGATAGCGCACAAAACCTCAGAAATGATTGAGATCAGTGTTCTGGTTTTCATCAAAACCTCTTTCTACCTTTCCAATTATTTTGTGTTTTTTGTTTTATAAAATTTACGAAATAATTTCTGACTGTTAAACTTTCAGTAGCTATTCATATAAATGATCACTGGATTTCAGAATAAATGGGAAAAGGTGCTAAAATGAAGAAAGATGTTTATTTATAATTATGCACAACGTGCAGGTTTATAAACTATA
The DNA here is from genome assembly GCA_021653895.1 of Mastomys natalensis. Lineage (NCBI taxonomy): Eukaryota > Metazoa > Chordata > Mammalia > Rodentia > Muridae > Mastomys > Mastomys natalensis. The sequence continues at coordinate 269,518 of JAJTUV010000534.1, forward strand.
TCTACATCCTGTCAGAAGTAAACAACAATCTCCCTTTAGCGAAAGGTCCACAACTTCAGCAGGTTGAAATGTGAGTGGTGTGGTAATTAACTTAAAAGTTTGTCTGACATTATGATAGATTATGTCCCCACATGAACTATGAAATAGAAAGCTGACCTTAGGAAGAAGAAAAGTATAATTCTATAGAACACAGGAAAGAATGATATTATTTACTATTAGATTTATGACAACCTTTAAGTCTTCGTTATCCAAGTGTACTTTCTGAAAATGTACAATTTCCAGTTTCAAAATAGAAGGGAACAGAAAAAAAAGAACCCTGTGGTGTCTGTCCTTGTAGAGAAAAAAACTAGATATTTGAAAGTCATAACACTGGTACTCTTTGTTGGTTAAAGTTTTCGTACTGTGTATAATATTTTAAATATTATACAATGTCATATTATAGGTAGATTTTTATTTTTAGTATAAAGATAATTATTTGTGTATAAAACAGGTGAGAATATTTTTCACATAAACTTTACCTTGAATAATCAAGAAGATTATTCTTGATTCTTGCTTACACAAGTCAAATTTATTGGTTGGTAATATTTCAACACTTATTTACATTGAATGTTGTGCTGAAGATTCTTTTCCTCTGAATATTATATCTAGGTTTAAAAATATTTTCAGAATATGAATACTCATTTCACTTTTGAACCCTTAACCATTGGATGTGCCTTCAGTTCTTGAAGCTAAAGCAATAAAGGGTAAGTTTATCTGTACTCTACCTGTAGGATTATGACAAATTTATCAACTTAATCACTTCTCACTATATCTCTAAATAATTTACCGTTGGTCTCACATGATAATGGCTCACAAATCAAGTTCAATTAACTTCTACTTCCCATTACTATCTGATAGTCATACTTCCCTATTTGCCTCTTATCAATTCCTTTTATTACAGTGTTGTAAAGCAATCTCAAATTCAACATGACCAATATAAAACACGTTCAGCCAATCACATATTCCTTGATCTCCTATATTTTATTTCTACTTGTTACAACCAACAGTAAATTGCTGTACTTTTACTTCTAGATAATACCTACTTATCAATTGAGAAATAATTCAATATATATAGCTTTATAAGATCAATTACTTCATGAATTTCTTAAATTATTTAAGATGTAGTAACTGTGTATTGCTTTACACATTTAGGTGGTTAAAATGTAGTGGCTATTTTCACTGTAGTTATCACAAATATGGTCTACAAGATCAAACAAACCTAGTGTCAAAATCATATTTCTGTCACATACTGCTTTCTGAAAGCACCTGAAACATTTCTCAATATTATAGTGTCTTCCTGCATTGTAAAGACAGTCTCTATCAAGAATGTCCCTTTAGGCTGATTAACACATTCAACATGATGGCTTCATCTGAGAAACAGCAATAATTCCAAACGGATGACATCATTAATAGTGTTATAGTTATTAATGATTCTTTCTCTCAGCTTTCTCAGAAAATTAGAGTATTTTGCTATCTACCTTTTCATGTACATGTCCTGTATATATTAAGAGACACTGAGTCTCTCTATATAGTGAGTATCATACTGGTTATGGCTATGGAGAACAAACATTTTTTATGTTGTTCTAAGTAATATCTTAGTAGAATATTAATATTAGAAATGTGAGAATTCAAAATCTTACTTTTAAATTTATAATCAAAAATACCAATCTTATACCAATTCAAACTTTAATATAATATTTTATAATGTAAGAATTCTCACATGAAGTTAAACAACAATTTATTTCTGACTTGGATACAGTAAAATTTTTTTCAAGAGTTCATAATTTTGCTCCTAGATATGGCAATAAAGTTATAATTCTTGGGGATCTCAGTTATACAGTAAGCTTATAACATTTCAGAAGTGCTAGAACAAAGAATCTCTAGATAACTGTTATTGCAATGGGGTTGGTTAGACCATTTGTCCAGGATATCCAGTTTTAAAATCTGTCAATTAAGTTGAGTGGTAAATAACAGTGTCTTCTTAATAAAGAACTCATCACTTTTTTAAACACTTGTCATATTTTTTGTTATTATAATTTACATTACTTCCTACTATTTCCTCCCCAACATGCTTCCATATACTTCATTCCCTGTTCTCATTCAAATGCATGGATGGTCTCATATTTATTAGTTGTTATTGTTATTTGAATAAATGTATATAGTCTTAAACAAAAGCTGTTGGGTCCATATAACATTACTTGTATGTATGTTTTCTGGGTTAGGACCACCTCTCCTGCTTCTGGTTTACTTGCTTGCCTATAGTTCAGTTGTTCTCCACCTGTGGGTTGTGACGTCTTGGGGAGTTGAACAACTCTTTCACAAGGGTCACATATCAGATAACTTGCATATCAGATATTTATATTTCTTTTTTTATTGGATATTTTATTTATTTATATTTCAGATGTCATCCCCTTTCCCCATTTCCCCTCCCTAGAACCCTCTATCCCATTCCCCCGACAGTGGAACTATTATTTATGAAATAGCAATGAAAATAGGTTTATGGTTGGGAGGTGTCACTACAACTTGGGGATCTATATTAAAAGGCCACAGCATTTGGGAGGTTGAGCACCATTGATACAGTTCTTTGTGTAGAGTTAAGCTCTAATGGTAATTTTCCTTATCAGTTTGGCATGTTCTTTGGTGTCATTCTTGTTCACTTCATATGTGGATGATCAGGTTAGTGAGACTTTATGGGTATAGTTTGTGATGTTAGTAGGAGACACAATCTTACAATAAATTCCCTCCCTGATCGTCTGTTCTTTACATTGTTTCATCCCTGCTCTCCAATGTCCATGATGTTACCTCAGGAATGTTTGCAGTGACTCATTTCTCCATGCAGAATGAAAAGAAATGGTTGGATTTAACAATATTCCTTAGGAGGGAAATGTGTAATTAATGTTTAGCTGTTTAGTATTCTTCTATCATTTAGATCTGACTAGTATTATGTAAAGTAATCCATATTAAAATGACATATTCTTATTAATGATTAAACTTTTACCTATCAGTGTATACAGAATTTAAAATACTTGATCGTCTGTTGAGTCTGTTAGAATGACTTAAGATCAAAGATGAATTAAAGTATACTGGCTTCAAGATCAGTTAATCCAATGAAATAACTTGATTTACTTTGTAATTCATCTAAATCAAGAAGAGATATATGTTGGTCACTGAAGCATGAAGGGAACAGGGTTAGAACATGATTCTATGAACATGGCATATCTATTGTTAAAGAATATATTAATTCATTAACAATTCAGTGGTTCACAACTTTCCTAATGCTGTGAGCCTTTAATATAATTCCTCATGTTGTTGTGACCCTAACCATAAAATTATTTTGTTGCTATCTCATAATATAGATTTTGTTTCTTTTGTGAATCATAATGTAAATATCTGCTTTGTGACACTCAAAGGGGCAATGACACCAAGGTTGAGAACCACTGATTTACAAAATCAGTAACTCAATCTCATTATCATTGGAGAACTATTTTCTGTATTATTTTTCACTAGAATCATATTAATTGACATCCACTTTCTGAATAAAAGGTGATTCAGATAAGATCTAAGGGAACTATATTCATGAAGTTATTTATGATTAAATTAAAGTGTCAAGCACATCTTAATAGTTATGTTCAAAGCTTAAGAATTCTCTGTAGTGCTGACATCCTGCCTATGTTTATTATAACCACAAATATTGCAGGAAACCTGAGACTTTAAGTGAAATGAGCCGCTCCCACAATACCCAGGTTATCTTGATGACTTGACTTTTGAAATTACTGATATTCTACCTTTAAAAGATCCTACTAAATGAGATACATATGAGATAAAATGAATTAAAAAGTTCTGTTAACTTATGTCCACACATTTCTTTACAGCCTGTTTTCCCCATATGTTTATATATGTGTCATAATGTAAATTTATGGTGTATTGAATTTTCCTTCTAATTTTCAAGCTAGATAGGCTTAAGTTATATATCTAAACCTCAGACAAATACTGCATATTGTGATACCCTTTATTGGTCTAGTTTTCAAATAAGATTTTAAGAGACCCAAATAAAACATGGGTCCAAAATGCTTTGATAAATATATAGAATGTATGTACCCATTCTACAATTAAGAATCAGTTACCTATTATTTTGTGCCTCATGAATAGAAAATAGCAAGTTCAGTATTGTTAACAAGCACAAGATGCAGAGTCTTCTTGCCTCTGCATGAGCACTCAGAAACCACTCATGTGCTGCTGGTAAAAACAGAGTCTCCAAACAAAACAAAACAATACAAACAAACAAGGAAGCAAACAAACAAAAACCCAGTGTCTCTCATGGCATTATCTATTTACTTATACAATATGGAAAATATAAAAGGAAAAGGGGTGGGGCACAACCTGATTTCAACATAAGTCTAAACAAAAACTGTTTACACATCCTTTAAACTATTTTCAGCATTAATCCTCTAAGCAATTTTAGACTGCAGTTATTGTAAGTCTGTCTAAATGCAGTTGTAGAACTTAGAAATATGTGACTTGTAAAAAATAGATGAATGTAAGAACATATAGTACAATATAGGTAAATGTAGTGAATATTTTGTGTTGTCTTTGTACCTGTATGTACCTTTGAATATAGTTACATATGCATATAAGCTATGAAACTATATTGAGGCCAGAGTTGACTTAAATGTCCTCCTGTCTCAGTACTTTCCAGTTCTGGGCTTATACACACATATGTGGTTGTTCCTATACTTTTACATGATTACTGGAGATCTGAGCTCAGTCCTAATGCTTGGAAGACAAGCACTTATTAACTGAGCCTTATTACCAGTCCATAAAGAAGCCTTTTATTCTTTATAATTTGCTTGAAATAGACAAAATTTACACATTTTGCACAGCTGCGTAAACTCATTCCCATAGCAATGGACCATCTATTGTTTGTTGCATAAGCTATTTCCCTTCACATCACTGAAATAATTAGGTTGCAGTTTCCCAGATGTGGTCTGCCTCAGTTCATTTATGTGAATATAAAAGACTTGGTGTTCAATGTAAGTTCAATTATTATCATGTATGCAGATGATAGATGATAGATAGATAAGATAGATAGATAGATAGATAGATAGATAGAAGTAGATACTTAGTTGAAACAACCTAATTTTTTTTAAATAAAACCTTTATGTTTCCAGAAAACAAATGATTCCTCAGGTTTATTAATGTTTTGTTTTGTTTAACATGTATACATTGGATACTTATAATATATGTTTTTATTCACCACTCAACACATTTTCTCTCATACAAAGGCAGATCTGATGTTCTCCTCTTATAGGAAAAGAACTCCATAAATTTGTTTTCAAATTAAATTTTGTCTATTGGTATCACTGAAGACCAGTGATTTCCACAATAGCTGTTTCTCTTATTAAGGAAAGTAGAAACAATTCTGAAACCACAGCCTTAGACTACAATAATGAGATAATAACCGAGAAATACCTGTAAAACATTCATTCATCTGAGCCTCTAAATTTTAAGTTTTATGTGAGCCAGATCACTGAAGATTTAAATTTTATGTTAACTTACATTGTTCACTAATAAATAAGTTGAAGAATCTGAAGAACCTTGTTCTGAGTCCCCAAAAAAACAAAAGGAGAAACTTCCAGAGGCAAAAATATTAAAACAAAAGCTTAGATGGTAGATCCATACCCTTATAAAGAAGTTGCTGGGGAAGGAAACCAGTGCTGGTTTTGCCATTATGGCGAAAAGGGGAGCTGATCTCCAGAAAGTCTATGATAAGCTTTACTGTTAGTGGAGTAGAAAAAAAAAAGTGACACTCCATCCATCCCCAAACTCCAAAGTACCTCCCATGACTGCAGTGAGTAATAACCCTAAGAATAATGAAATGATACAATTGTTTTGATCAGGGCTTATTGAATATTTATTCCTATGCAAATAAAAGGACTCTATCTCTGGTTTTTGCTGGAAACTTAAAATGCCAGGCTATTAAATAGGTGGACCTGTCACTCATCTGAACATAAGCCATCCATCAACAAGGCTGACTCAACTAAAGCCATCATAAGGGATGGAAAGAATAATTATCCCTTGAAATAAGACACTTTTTCATACTAGAAACCTGCTTCTTGGTATAGATTCTTACAGAGTTGTGGTCATATAGACTACTAAGATCTGCCTGTTTTTCTAAATTACTGCAAAATTACTTGTTTTTTCCTTCATTTTTATGTCATTTCTTACTTATGATACTTGCTAAGGCCTAGACATGCTGTTCCGAACTTTCTCTTCTGAAGTTGCTTACCTTATAAAGTGGCTGTTGGTGACTGTTGGTGACTACTTACAAACATCATTTTTTTCTATTTCCCTACATCTTCTCTCTGGATAGCAGCAAAATTCATATCTTGCCTTCTCTGGGATTTTTCTTTCAAACTGCTATAAAATTACCATTGACTTTTCTTCTGAATATACCCTTAAATTCTAATATTAGTGAGACAATGAAACCTAAGAAAAGAACCAAGTTGGAGTCCCCACAGTAAATAGTTTTATTTGAAATTTTCAGAAAATATCTGAGAAAAGAAATGCGGTCTTATTCAATAACTCTACGCATCCACAAGTGCATTGTCTTTGTGACTGAGGTTCAACTAAGGATAAATACTAACAAGTGAATTGGAAGTGTTATAGAGGCTCAATATGGACAAATGTTCATGCCTCTTTTGACTAAAGATGGATGAAGACATGCTCCTGATTTGCCCTGGTATAGAAAAGATAAAATTTCAATTCACATTTTTGTATGAGTTTATACAGCCTAGTGAAATGGGTTGTCACATGAAGAATATGCCCAAAATCTAAAGCTGTAATGGCTTCATTTGTAAATCATCAAATTCAAACTCCCCAGGAAAACTCTTAGTACCCTTGATGATAATGCTGGATATAACATGAGAACATATACATCTTAATTTTTAGCTAGGTTATAAATAAATATACCATGTGCATTGACTCTGCCAATCAATTCATATATATTCATCCATTCATTCAACTGACATCTATTAATATTCATTACTTTTCAAAGGCAATTGGTATAAAGATGCTATTTTTATATATTTAAATTTAGTGATGACAGCAGCACTCCTTGTTTGCGGGATTACCTAGAGGATAAAAAGCTTAACTTGCTAAGAAAAACAAGTAATCCTAACTCCCAGAGGATAAGAGATTGTTATAGAAAAGACAAAATTAAATTAATTTGATTTTATATTAAATAGCTATGTAAAAATTCTATAAAATGTTACTGTTTAATTTTTAAAGATTTTATAATATTCCAAATTACAGTCCATTTCTATTCTGAAGAGCTGCATATAGCTTTGAAGCTTAGGATGGCTATATTACAGTGACAGCATTGGGAAATGGGCAACAAATAGCATTTCTTATTATACTGGATCAGAATGAACTTGTACCAATACCCTAGTAATTTGCATGTACTTTACAGTTTTGAGAAACAGGGTAATGGAGTCTGCAAAAAAGTCTGGTCTCTTTTCACAGAAACAAATGGACCATTCATAAAGATTAAGAAAAACAACGTTGAAGGATATGTTAATCAGCTGAATTATCTAAGCTGCCCAAAGACCAGAGAGTTATGTTTAAGATTTAATTTCCAACACCTCAAATTTTCAGTGTATTCTGTCATGGAGCCTTGAAAGACCAATTAGATTAAATAATGCTGATTGAGTGAACCCTGTTAATTATGACTGGTATCTTTAAAAGAAAAAGAATATAAAATGCTTGCCCCCTTTTAGATAGAGGTCTCTAGAAGAAACCAGATCCCACAACAGAAAGAGGAATCAGGCCACACCAGTGGGGAGGGTACATGGGAATAAATATCACAAGCTTATTATTTCTATCCTGCAATGATCTGAGATTTTGTTGTTGTTTGTTTGTGTTGTTGTTGCTGCTGCTGTTTGTTTGCTTTGTTTTGTTTTTTGACTGAATCTGATTGGTAGTAAAAAGAAGAAAGATGTACTGATGATGAAATCTGTAAACCACCTTCCTGGGAGTGAGAAGGAGAAACAACCAGGGTGAACAGTGACAGGGAGCAGAGTGGATGTACAATCAGTAATTAACCAAGGGTTACTCATTTTTCTTCTAAACTTTTAGTAGATACCACTATTTTTATTGGCAGCAATGATAATATTATCAGTAAGATAGATATTAGAAGCCTGGAAGCCACTGAGTATGGGCCCTTACTCATGTTAACGCCTATCTGCCTGGTGACAAGAGAAAGGAAAATCTGTCCTTGGGATTTAAATTTCCATGTGAAAACGTGATTGTATCTGGCCTTTGTTAAAGCAAAACTATTTTCCTTCTTAGTTCAAGACAATAGACTCTAAATTTTATCTCTGCATTCAGGGGTCCAGGTTAGTTGAGACTACTGATCTTCCTATGGGGTCACCCTCCTCCTCAGCTTCTTTCAGCCATTCCCTAATTCAACCACAGGAGTCCCCAACTTCAGTTCAATGGATGGATGTAAGTATCTGTATCTGTCTCAGTCAGCTGCTGGTTGAGCCTCTCAGAGGACAGCCATGCTAGGCCCTGTCTGTAAGCACACCATAGCATTAGTAGTAGTGTCAGGCCTTGAAGCCTATTCTTGAGATGGATTCCAAGTTGGTCCAGTCACTGGATTGCCTTTCCCAAGTCTCTTCTCCAATTTTATCCCTGCATTCTTTAGACAGGAATAATTATGGGTCAGATTTTTTTGACCGTAGGATGGCAACACCATCTCTCCATTTGATGTCCTGTTTTTCTACTAGAAGTGGGCTTTACAAGTTCCCTATCCCTACTGTAGGTCATTTCATCTACGATTCCTCTCTTTGAGTCCTCAGAGTCTCTCGCCTACCAGTTCTGGTACTTTCTAGAGGATCCACTCACCTACCATCCCCCACCCAAAGTTGCCTATTGCCATTCATTCTGCTGGCAGGGCTTCTCTCCTGTTCCCCCCCATACCTAATCATGTTCCCCTTTCCCTTCCCCCCTCCCCTCTCCACCCAGGTCCCTCTTTCCCTCTGTCTCCTGTGATTATTTACTTCCCTCCTAAGTGGAATTGAAGTATCCTTACTTGGGTACTTCTGCTTGTCAACCTTCTTGAGTTCTATGGATTGTATCCTAGACATTCTGTAAATTTTTGCTAATAACTACTTATTAGTGAGTACATATCATGCATGCCCTTTTGGGTCTGAGTTACTTCACTCAGGATGATATTTTCTAGTTCCATCCATTTGCCTACAAAACTCAGAGTGTCCTCATTCTTAATAGCTGAGTAGGATTCCATTGTGTAAATTAACCACATTTTCTGTATTCATTCTTCATTGTATGACATCTGGGTTGTGTCTAGTTTCTGCCTATCACAGATAAGGCTGAAATGAACATATTCATTTCACATGCCCCTTGATATGGTGGGGCAACTTTTCGGGATATATCCAAGAATGGTTGACTGGGTCTTTAGGTAGATCTATTTCTAGTTTTTGAGGAAACTCCAGATTGATTTCCAGAGGGGTTGTACCAGTTCATAATCCCACCCGCCATGGAGGAGTGTTCTTCTTTCTCAACATCCTCGCCATCTGTGCTGTCACCTAAGTTTTTGATTGTATCCATTTGGATTGCTGTAAGGTGGATAGTTGGTTATTTCTATAAGACTTGTGTCACTATTACACCAGTATATACTTACTGCAGGCAGCTTGGGATTTCAGGCTTCAGGGTTTTAATGTGTAATATTGATCATTACTTTTCTCTTCTGGTCACATGCAAAGTACCTTATAGCACCATGAAGATAGCCAGTAGGAGTGAACCTTCAAGTTGGACACCAGCTTAAGTTTTCCATGTTTGATGCTATAAGTAACCTGTATCTAGGTCTTCATCAATAGAGGCTTCCAGTCAGATTATAGAGCAATCAATAACCTCAACAATAGCACATGAATTTTAAGGGCATCTATACGATCCCTTTAGACAATGACTCAAGCAGATATAGCCATTTCAGTTCCTAGTTTATAGAGAAATTTTCTAGCAACATGGCTGTTATGAAAGGGATCATATCCAAAGACCTTCCAGATCTATATGATCAGCTGGGATGCAAACACATAATACACCTTTACTCTCCTAGCTGAAATACACCCGCAGTGCATACCATTAACTCCTAACAATGAAGGTAAAGTTAGTTTTTTGAAGGGAGTAGCCGTGTTTGAAAGCAACATCTAATTGAGGAGCAGACAAAGTGACAAATCCCGAGAAAAATTTGACTGAATAAGAAAGAAGTAGGGTAAACCCAACTTTTAGAGAACTGCCTCAGAAAGTAAAGCTATTTATGAATCGGCATAGGGGAGAGAAAGTCGGTCAGTTGGGAATCAGTTTAGTTCATCAGTCAGTTCAGCTGAGTTTATTGGGAATTCAGTCAGATGGGAGTCAGTGAAGTGAATGAAGTTTGTGATAGTTGATTTAAATTCTAAATTCATGCAGTTCAGTGCAGGACAGCAGAAGCAGTTGAAACCAGAGAATAAGAAGGAGCCAAAAGTTTAAAGTTTAGAACAAATGAGTTAGTTTGAAGCCAAGCAGAACAATTCAGTCAGAGGCTGAGAGCAATCAGATTGAATTAGTCAGTTTGAAGAGAAATTTGAGCCATAACATCTGAGTTGAACCAGCCAGTCAGAAGTCGGAGCTAGAAAGGAAGAGCTTTTTCAACAGTATGCCTCCAAGATGAAAATTACAACAAATGAATAAGATTCTATCTCACTAGGTATTAGCAGAACAAGAATGATAACAAACTAAAACAGGAAAAACATGTTAAGCAAGTAAGACTATCAATCACCTGACAGAAATCAAACTCTCAGATCTACAAGAGTCATGCTATGAGGCAATGAAGGATAATTATCCCTTAATAAAATGATGTATTCCAATCTTCCAAAAGTCTTCCATATCTTCCACCATGTAGCACTGATGAATCTGTCTACTTTTCTGATTTATGCAGAAAAAATGTAAGTTTTCGCTTTCCTTTTTCTATCTCTTTTGTTTGAGGGCTGGCAGAAGCCTAGAAATGTTTTTCTGTTCACCTGGGCTTTGATATTCTCTGAATATTCTTTCTTCCCTTCTGACAGTGGCTGCTTTCTGAGTCCCACTACTAAACCACCCTGCTTTCTTAGACCTAAATAAAGGACTGTCCTCTCTTTTGCAGGTATTACTGTTTTCTCTTAAACTTTAAAGAAGTTGTACCTGATCTTCCTGTGGTGGTTTCACTTTAACTTTTTTTTGATTAATGTGACTTAGAACTCAAAAAAAGAAATCCCTATTTCCTTGGTAACAATAATGATGCATGTCAGAAAATTGGAAATACATCTACCTGAAGACCAGCAATACCACTCTTGGGAATATACCCAAAATATGCCCCATCATGCCACAGAATCACATAGTCCACTGTGTTCATACAGGCCTTGTTTGTGATAGCCAGAAGCTGGAAATAACCCAAATGTCCCACGACAGAAGAATGGATACAGAAAATGTGGTTCATTTACACAATGGAATACTACCTAGCTATTAAGAATGAGTACATACTGAGTTTTGCAGGCAAATGTATGGAACAAGAAATATCATCCTGAGAGAAGTAACTCAGACCCAAAAGGAAATGCATGGTATGTACTCTCTAATAAGTATATATTAGCCAAACAAAACAACAATAAAAAAAATACAGAATACCCAAGATACAGTCCACAAAACTCTTAAAGGTCAATAAGCTGAAGGGCCAAAGTGAGGACACCTCAGTCCCACTTGGGAAGTGAAGATAGCAATCACAAGTGGGGAAGAAGGGAGTGACCTGGGAGGGAATGTGGACGGGTAGGGGATGGGAGAGAGGGGGACCTCTTCTGGTATTGGATAAAGGCAAAAGACTGAAGCCCCGAGGGCCAGCAGAAAAAATGGAAACAGGCAACCTCAGGAGGTAGGAGGTTGGGGAAACCCTCCAGAATACACCAGAGTCCTGGGAGGTGAAGACTCTCAGGACTCAAAGGAAGGGACCTTAGATGAAATTCCCAACAGTAGGGAGAGGGGACCTATAGAACCCACATTCAGCAGAAAGACAGGGCCATTCAGCAGAAAGACAGGGCATCAAATGGGGGGGGCGTTGCCATCCCTCAGTCAAAACTCTGATCCATAATTGTTCCTGTTGGAAAGAACTACAGGATGGAAATGGAGAGGATCCTGAGGAAAAGAAGGTCCAACGACAGGTACAAAGTGGATCCAGCTCAAGGGGTCTCGAGGTCAGACACTATTACTGAGGCTATGGAGTGCACACAAAAAGGAGCTGCCCTCTGAAAGGACCCAATAAGCAGTTGAAAGAGTCAGATGCAGATATTAGTACCCAACCAATGGACAGAAGCTGCTGACCCCTGTGGTTGAATTAGAGAAAAGCAGGAAAAAGCTGAGGAGGAGGGCAACCCTGTAGGAGGACCAGCAGTCTCAATTAACCTGGACCCCTGAGTCTCTCAAACACTGGACCACCAACCAGGTAGCATACTCACTGACATGAGCCCCACAACACATATACAGCAGAGGACTTCTGGTCTGGGTTCAGTCAGAGTAGATGGACCTAACCTCAAGATACTGGAGGCACCAGGCAGTTTAGAGTTCTGTTGGGATGGGGGGTAGGGGTGGGGACATCCTCATGGGGACATGGGGCAGGGAGGACATATGAGATGTGGAACAGGTGGAGGGTGGACTGGCAGGGGAATAAAATATGGAGTGAGAAAGAAAGAAAGAAAGAAAGAAAGAAAGAAAGAAAGAAAGGAAGAGGAAGGAGGAAGGAAGGAAGGAAGGAAGGAAGGAAGAAGAAGAAGGAAAAGAAAGAAAAGAAAGAAACCATATAAACGAGTATTTACCAGAAGATGAGAATATAGTGTATAAATATTTGCTGAATGTTGGATAATAAATGAGTATAAACAAATGTGATAAAAAAGTAATAGTACTTTTTTAAAACTTAATTTGTGTCTTTCTGTGTGACAATATGCTAATATATTTTAGAGTATAAATTGAATGTACAATATACACTTTTTAAAGGAGTACAGCTGGCGTGAGGTAATTCTCATCTCTATTTTAACTGATGCAGGCAAACCAAGTGATGGCACATCTGACAGCACATTCTGAACTTGCAGCTGGAAGTCAGTGGTATAAACAGCTTTTTCAAAAGATTTTGTGTTAAATCTTTGATAATTAAAGGAGCATAGTAACTATACAGTAACCACATCATAGACTATATTTTTTTTAACTGCCAAAAGTTTCTGTTACATCTTGTGTTGACAGACTTCATGACATGCCTCCCCATAGTATACTACTTTAACAGAAGAATTTGTTTGAGCTGCAAGTGATCAAGGATCAATTGATGTAGCAAAGGATTTCTGACCTTGTCATACTTTTCTAAATTCAGATAATAAATTTCCTTTTGAGCAGAGTGATCTCCCAATACCAGGTAGAGTAAAGCAACTCTGGACATCAGTGAGTTCAGAGTTAGCATCCATTGACTTTATAAGAATAGTCCTTAACTTCAAACAGATCATATATATATGATCTATCCTCACAATTTCTAATCCCTTGAAGCCCAAACCACAAACCATTTTTCTTTGTTAAAAATGGTCTATAAATAACTGTCGTGACTTCACTTCATCTCTGTTGTAAAATACCTTGACAAAAAGCAACTTAGACAAGAAAGGGTTTATTTTACTTCACAATCCCAGTCAGAGTCCCAGATAGAAAGGAAACAAAGGTAGCAGGAACTTCAAGTGATGAGTATCCTCACATTTACAGTGAAAGGCAGACAGAAATAATTGCAGCCATATTTAGTGCCTAGCTTGCTTTCTACATTCTTATACAAACCAAAGCACCAAATCAGGAAATGATGCCACCGTAGTGGCCTAAGCCTTTCCCTACATATTAGTTTAATTAAGACCATCTTCTACAGTATTCCTAAATGCAACTCAGTGTAGATAATGCCTCACTGTGACTCTTTTCCAAAGTGATTCAGAGTTCTGTCAAGTTGACAGTTAAATATAACCTTTGAAGTTCTGAATTCAGGAAACTTGTAATTTTACTTCTTTTCTATGAACATTCATGAATATAAATATTATTATGAATTATTTGTCTTGGCACCTAATAATCTTTCCTTTGTCAGTTTAATTTGCAGACTCCTAAATACCACTTCTAGGAGAATAGAAAAAAAAGCACATTTTCTTCCTAATATTATAAAGCTAGAGATAATTCAAACTGATTGTGGGACTCAGGTGAGATAAGTGTATTCATAAACTCTCACAAAATGCATATATTAATTTTTTAAGAATAAAAGAATATCTAAGAAGATTTTGTGAGTTAGAACAACCTAATAAGTACCTTCTGTGAGACCTGATGCAAATTAAAGAACTGTTATAAGTCTTGTCAAGTTCATACAATATCAGCATCATGGTATAGGCAGAGGGTTTTTCTAAAATCATGGATGAATGTAATTGGCAAATGTAGTATAAAGAAAATGAGAATAAAAAGAGATTTGAAGAATTAGTTCTAGTTCTCCACCTAACTACATCTGAGCTCTTTGTTTTCTGCTCTTAATTGTATCTTTTATCATAGAGTATGATGGATTAAGTAATTTTAAAACCTGAGTGTTTCAACTAAGCATTAGGATCTATTAAATATTACTATTATTAGTCATTAAATGTCACTAATGATAAAGGTTTATTCTCATTATTAATATTAAATTCTATACTTACTGATGCTTAATGAAGTTATCAATGTATGTGATTTAAGCCTGTGTATAAGCTATTTTGAAATGACATCTACTTAGTGTACACCTGGTTTGAATACCAAAGAGGGAAAAATGCACTTACTTTTAATGTTGGCAGTCCTTTCACAAACTGTAACATGAAAAAGAAGGATTAGATTATAGTTAGGAAGTTATTATGTTAACCACCTCCTGGGATTTGGCTCATACAAAAATGGTGTATGTGTATGTTTCAAGGACTATTATTAAATGTGTTGATCCACACATTTTATTATATTTTATTTGCTTATTTGCTGTGGTAGGTACACACACACACACACACACACACACACACACCACACACACTTATTGCCATAAAAATTAACTTTCCCTTAAAACATATCTTCTCTCCATCTCTCTTTTTTTGTTTTCCCCACCCCCTCTCTTGTGTGTACTTTAAAATGTCAAAAACATATGGACAAAACATTATCAAGAGATGCAGTAAAATCATAGACATCAAAATAAAACCATTTCCTAGCACACAGGATTAAAGACAAATGGTCAAGAATGGGATTGTTCTTCAAGATATGGCTAAGTATTATACATTTAAATATGATGTGATATAATGTACAATCACAGGTTCAAAGAATAATGATCATTCATTATATTCAGAAATTATAATACTAAATCTTCTAAACTATTAGAATTTATATTATGCATTATGCTTGAGGTATATTGTTTATATATTCTTCATATAAATACTCATTGGGGGTATTTAACGATATCACAGAATCATTATTTTCTTTCTAAATGATGAGGATGATTAACATAACACAAGAGTTTGCATTCCTAAAATAATCATCCATAGTATACTTCAATAATTGGCCAAATTGGTACAAACACTCTGGAAGTCAATTTGGTGGTTTCTGAGAATACTGGGAATAGTTCTAGCTCAAGGTCACTCCTGGGCATATACCCAAAAGATGCTCCACCATCTCACAAAATTACTTGCTCAACTAGTAAACTATACTTTACTAAACCAGTAAAATCAAGTTCATCTTAAATTTCACAGGCAAATGGATGGAACTAGCAAATATCTTTAGTGAGGATCCTAACATAACTGTCCTCTGAGAGCCTCCACCCAGCAGGCAATGGAAGGAATGCAAAGATTCACACCTAAACATTAGATGGAGCTTGGGATTCTTACCTAAGAGCTGGAATAAGGACTGAGGGACCTGAAGAGGACAGAGACTCCACAGGAATACCACAGAGTAACTACCTGGACGACTGGGAACTCCCAGAGAATGAATCACCAACCAAAATGCAGCACTGAACCTAAGTCCCCTGAATAAATACAGGTGTGCAGTTTGGTCTTCATGCATGTCCCCCAACAGCAAGCTCAAGGGCTATCCTCCAAGAGTCTGTTGCCTGCCTGTCTGTGGAACCTTGACCCCTAAATGAACTAACCTGTCTGGCCTCAGTGGAAGATAATGCACCTAACCCCATTAGAGGTCACAGAGGCCAAATTACCAGAACTATTATGTATGAGGTTGCAGCTACAAATGATGAACACCTCTGGGACAGGAAGTATTGCCAGCAACATCAGAGAGAAAAAGACAAACATCCCCTACATCAGGTAGCTCAGAAATTCTTCCAATGCCTGGTAAACCGGAGAGAGAATTAAATATCAGCCATATTTCTAGGTGCTCACTATGAAGGAGTTACATTGGTCTTGGGTTTATATGTTAAATTTTGGGATAACTATATAGCTTTCTCTGAATTAAAGTAGTAGAAGTGACATTTGACAAATTCAATGATTATAAATGTCCAATCATTCATATTGTGGTTGGAATTCTGCACTGGCCATAAGAAGCTTGATAGAATCAAAGAAGGTAAAGAAAGTGGGAGTCGGGTTAGAAAGATACATACACATGTGTTGCACATCACGTGAGTGACACACACACACATACACACACTCATGAGAGGTGGAAGTGGGAGGAGAAAGAGAGAGAGAGAGAGAGAGAGAGAGAGAGAGAGAGAGAGAGAGAGAGAGAGAGAAGAGAGGAGTGATCCAACTCCCCAACCTGAATGCAACTGCATCTGTTATCCTAGGCAAACCCTAAAGAATTAAAAGTATTTCAGCAAACATCTCAGTCCTGTTTTGGTGTATTTTATCATAAGCAATAGACATCTGCTGTGTGTAACATACTACTTTCAAAAATCTAAAACTCTAAACTTGGAAGCACATCAGGTATCAAGGGTTTTGATAATGATGACAGGCTAGTCTGTGTTTCCATTGTGAATTTGGTTTTTATGGTAGAATCATTGAGCATAGGATAGTTAAAGCAAGCACACTGGTCTATAACAGCTAACACAGATCTCATGTTTGAGCCAATGTGACAAGCACTACCATCCAAAAACAGATCTTCCATAGTGACTGCTCATAGAAATCAATTGTAATAAATCCTTGATTCAGTATATGTGTAAATTCTGTCTATATCTCTACATGTATTTTAAGTGTTGTAAGTAGTTGAAACATAGTGAATTTGCATAAAAATATTGTTTACATGTTTTAATTGTGCATGTGTGCATGCGGGTGCTCAGGTAACACAGTTACCGTAATGCACATGTAGGCAATCTGAAGAGAATTCATAGGAGTGAGTTCTCTGCTTTGTTAGCAACTGGAAAAAGTAAGCTATATGTATACATGCAAGTGTGTGTGTGTGTGTGTGTGTGTATGTGTGTGTGTGTGTGTGTGTATCTGTGGGTAGATTTCTGGGGACTAAAACTTGTAGAATTTCCTGAGAGGGGTAATAAGAAGAGCTTAGACTGAACTCTTAAGTCCCTTTGATTACTTGAGTGTTTTTGAACATTAATTAATCTTCTTTTCTATTTACTTTAGATAAAATGTGAGCAATTAACATGACTTTAGTGGAAAGTAACTTAAAGACTAACTTTTTAATGAAAGTTCTTTTGACTTTATTTTTTCTTCTACTCATCCTTACATCTTCCTGTGTGTTTTTGTTGATGTTTTATGTACAAATATGATTGTACTTACTGATTATAGAGGAAAATGAGTGCCTCTAACTCCTTAAAATAAGCAATGCCTCTTTCAATTGTACTCATCCTTCATAAAACCAGGAGCGGTTCTAGCCCAAATCAGGTCCATATTACCCAATTTAGTAATGGACCAGCTAGCTGCTTGGTGCTAAATTTATATTCTTGTCATCCATTTCACAAGTGTTCCAGATTCAGAGCATTCAAATAAATTTATATTCTCTGTGACAATGCAGGTGACCCCATAGGACTTTATCTTTCTTTCTAAGAGGCTTTTTCAATCTCCACTAACTTTTATAATGCCTCCAGGGAGCCTCTTTTATTGATATGTGCGTGTACAGCAATACAAATGGGATTGATCTTTCCTAATCTTTTGAAAGTTGAAGCCAGCAAATACACATAATAACAAATTGCAGGTCATGGATGCTTCTTACAGAAACACACGTTTTAGGAATAAATGATTTATTGGATTATATTTTTGATACTCATCATTTCTATGTTGAGATGTTTCCTTAAAATTTAATTTGTGGAAGAATGGATTTTTGCAATTACTTTTACTTATCTCTTTCAGAAATAGTAGGTTGTCCAGAGGAACTGAAATATACGCGACTGCACCTGCCTCAATTATTATTGGCTTCTTTGGGGACTGTCTAAAGTTGTATAATTCCAAATAGAATAATCTATCCCTGACAATAATTCTATAACTGTCAGCAAATAACAGTTTTTGGGTTTCCAGGTGCTTTACTTAAAAGGAATTTTATTTTATTACATATAGCTAGGGATAGATTTAGGTTTCTAGGTGTCCAATAACCATGCCCACAATCTAATCTAGATCCAGATCCAGATTTCTGATCTAGTAAAATATTTAAAGGTACTCTTCTCATGTGATTTTATTTGAGTCAAATTGATACTTAAAACTGACTAGACTTAAAGCAAACACTGTTAATCCTACCAAATCATGGTAAAGACCCCAAACTCAAATTATTGCCAACTCAGAGCAAGCTTTATTTTGTGCAAAGCCAGTCTTTCAGTTGTTACCCCCTAAAATGAGGTTCAAGTAAACAGCCCCGAACTGGTTTCCCATACCCTTTGTATAAGGGAAAACTACAGAGTGATAGGGGACGGGGATGTTGTTGCAAGCAAGCATGGCTACAGAAGTGAGACCAGGCAGTGACAAAGCATTAAGGAAATCTTTCTGGAATATCTAGTACAGAGGAACTTGCAGTTACATGGGTCTAGGGTGGCCCAATTCTGAGAAACAGAAACTTAAGCTTTGCAGTAAACAGTAAGAAATTTACTTAGCTGAAGTCTCAAGATGACTCCTGATCCTAAAATGGAGTCAGAGTGGGTTCTACACACCTCATAGGCTAAGTTCTCTGCCTAACCCTAATGTATTTATGTCTTTTATTCTTTGTTTTCTGCCAGCAAATAGAAACTCTTTTATCCCAGTAAGTCTAGAACGTACATGTAAATTATTATGTTCTATATGACATCTGATCTGGGTTTTGATTATAAACTCATTCTGCTCTTCCTGGGAATCTCTATTAGACATTTTATTGGCACCTCAAACCATGTATATGTCATAATCAGTTCAACAAAATCCTAGAGTATTTATAATGCAGCCCAACACACCTAGTCATTATTTCCAATCATTGTGTACATTCCTATTCTATCTCAGAAAACACTTGAAGAGTAGAAAGCTCCCAGAATATCCTCTATCCCACAGAGGATTACCTAGAACAAAACCATTTGAAAAATGACAGACACATGGCAAAAAATTGACTTACTTTGTCTTCTGAAAAGTGGGAGATATGTTTCCTGTGGAAAGATGCTTTTATCTCAAAGAAAAAGACAGCTTTATTAGCAGAAATATGATGTCTATGCTGAGAGAAATCTAAACCAACAAACCTTGATAAAATAATACTTTGAATCTGTATCATCTCTTATATTTTTAATAACTTTTAAATAACCATGACTTTGAACAAGGGCAGTTAGGCGTTATCGTCTTTGTAGGGCTGGAAAGATGGCTCAGCAATTAGAAACACTATTGCTCTAAAGGACTTGGGCTTGATTTCCAGCACCAACATGATGGGTCACAATGGTCTGGAACTCCATTCCAGGGTATCTGATTCTGATGTCCTCTTCTTGCCTCTGAGGGTACTGTTACATTCGGAATATAAAATATATTATATACATATCATATAATATATATATATATATAAAATATATATATGCAGGCAAAATATTTACACATAATAGTAAAATAGAAAGTTAGGTTTCCATTTTCCTGTGAAGTCTCTGTAGTATAAAAAAATATAAAAATATAAAAAAACCCATGTTTTAATTATCAAGCAGAAAAAGACTACAAGATAATAGAGTATCACCTTCTTATATAGTTCCTTTTTGTCCCAGTACAGTATTATATTAAATTACAATTATTTTCCAGACTAAATAATGTACATAGTGAGATTTATTTCTGCTTTCCACTTTAGTCAAATTTACATATGTATTGATTATTGTTCAAAATTAATTACTACTTTTCAACATCTGTTGTTTCCATTGAAATTACTTAATGATATCACATATTTATTAAGTAAAGTTCATTATGTCTTAGCAAGCCAACAGGTATTTACTTGTTCAAACCTCTGCTTTTCTCCTCAGTGTTGCCTTCAAGTAATTAGAAATATTAACAACTATAATAGATTTCTTTACAAAAGCAATTATAAACAAGAAAGTTTTACATGCCATGACTTTAAAAACTTATTTTTTCTTTTATGCATATGAGTGTTTGCTTGAATTGGAATAGTGATGATTGGTTCTTTGTTTTCAATATAAGAAATGTTCCTACTTCATTTACAGGAAAGCGAGTGGTGGGTTTTATCCTGTACTTGGTCTCCTCTGTACTGATTGCACTGCAGCAGCTTCATTCAAGCTCGTTATTATCACACTAACTTACCAGATAGATGCTGAGTTGTCAACAGACATGTGGTTATATGGATTGTATCACCATCCAGCTGATGTCGAATAGCTATCTACTCCAATTTAAAATTCCCTCCTGAATGAGGAAGAGACACTCATAGGATTCTAGAAATTAAGAAAATTTGCAGCTTTAGGAAACTTGTGTTGTACAAGATTGACAAAGCTTTTTACCAAGATTACATAATTGTTAATTGAAAGGAGTCTCCTGGTACAACTATCTGAAGGTAAGGCAGGGCACTCCAAAGGTGTATCTTTCATGGGCTGTCACTCCTGTTCTGAAGTGGCTGTCTTTGAGCTATCAGTGCTCTATCATTAACCCCAATAAATTCATTGGTTCACCAATTTAGACTTACAACAAATACAAATGCAAGAAAGTACGTAGTTGTTGTGTTAGATCTTATGGCCATGTCTTGTGAATAGACCTTTGTTCTTATATTCTCAGAAAATGTCACGTAATGACTTGTGACCGTTAAATATGTGCACTAAATTGGCAAATGAGCTTTTAAAATACTAACAAATTTTACCCAAATTATAAATCAAATATCATTATTAATAAAAATATTGAAATGATTTAAAGAATCACACACTCTTATATCAATTAGTGATATGACTTCATAACTAATCTTACAAAATGCATTTACCCACTTTCTGCAATATAAAATTGTAATATATTACATGCTTTGACATCATAAAAATTTTAAAAAACAGTATTCTTTGTTCACTGCAGAACAATAGTAAAAGAAATGAGGGTCTAAGGTTTCTTTTGAGTGGATTTGCCTTGATAGTGTAGTGATAAAAGTTCTTTTTTATTTTATGTTATTTTTATTGAAAATAGACACTTTTTCTCATACAATGCATTTAACCAAGTTATCCTCTCTCTAATTCCTCCTCCCTCCCCAACTCCCCTTTCCCCAGAACCACTCCCCT
Organism: Mastomys natalensis; assembly: GCA_021653895.1. NCBI lineage: Eukaryota > Metazoa > Chordata > Mammalia > Rodentia > Muridae > Mastomys > Mastomys natalensis. Next base: position 291,278 of record JAJTUV010000534.1, read on the forward strand.
TCCATTTCCTCTTCAGAAAAGAGCAATCTTCTAAGACATGATAGACAAACAGGAAAAAACAAGATACAGCAAGGCAAGGAAAAAAAATCTTCATATCAGGCTGGACAAAGAAACCCATTAGGAGGAAAAAGAGTCTGAAGAGTAGGTAAAAGAGTTCAAGATACACTTGCTTCCCACTAATGTCCTCTACATATATGTTATGGATGTTAGATGATAAAATTTCTTTTAAAAATAACTTAGACAATGGATTTTGACTCAGAGTTTTGAATGTAACAGTTCATGGCTGGTTGGAGACTGTGGCAAGGCAGAACAACATGTAAGAGTTTGTAGAAGAACATAATTGCTACATAACGGCCAAAAGTAATGAGGAAGATGCAGAGATTTCCCATCCGCTCTAAGAGCAGTTTGTAAATGATGGAAAGACATTTTAAAAAGCTTCATTTCTCAATAATTTTTACATGTCACCATTATATAAACTAAAGTTAATCACATGGCCCACTGTAATATATTTAATTTCTAAATGATAGCAGGTAGTGTCCCAGTATCATTTGTACCTGTTGTAAGAAACATACATAGACTGTAAAAGACAGAAGAATAGAGCAAATACTTGCATAGTAGGCTGTGATGCTAATTTTTAACAAAGAAAAGAAAAAGAAGAAACCTTGGCTATTTGAAATAATGGTCAAGTTGTGTCTGCTTAACTGAGTCAGTTCATAGTTCAGGCAGTAGTATGGTCTTGGTTAGAGTTTCTACTATTGCAATAAACACTACCAAAATCAACTTTGGGAGAAAAGGATTGATTTTAGTTACATACTCGATAACAGCCTATCTTGAAGCAAAATCCAAGCAGGAACTCAAAGGACAAACCTTTGAGCCAAGAGCTAAATAGAGACCATGGAAGAGTGTTTCTTACTGGCTTGCCCCCCATGACTTATTCAGCTGGTTTCTTGTATTAATTATCCTGTACCCAGTGGTGGAAGCTCATTGATATGGGCTATTGTAAATAAATCAATTAAACCAAGGTCCTCCAGATTTACTCAGAAGCCAATTTTATGAAACATTTTCCCAATTAAGATTCCCTCTTTCAAGATATTTTACATTTGTGTCAAGTTTACAGAAACTAAACAGAACAATAACCAAAGACAATGGAAATATATAAGAAAGTTAATGAAAATCTGTAATAAATTATTGCTTATACTAAAGAGATTCAGTGATAGATTTAAAAACTTAATGTATATTGTCATTTTGCCAGTGACCCATTATGTCTTATCCCTATTTGGAATCTATCCTAAAAGCTAAGGCTATAATATTCTCTAAGATGCAGAATAATACTGTAAATCTAGAATATTGAAATGAAGTACAGATATTTCAAGCACAGCTTAACAACTTTAAATTTCTTTTGATTGATTAACAAATAAGAAAAATTTTTATTTAGTTTGTATTCCAAATGATAAAATATACACTGCAACCAATCTAGACTTAGAAAGGAATGAAGAAAAAAATGGAACTCAAGCAATGTCAGTTTGAGAACAAAAGATTATGGGAGATTGCCAGCAGATGGGTTGGCAGATCTCTTTTCATCTACAGAAGGAATGTTTCCTTGGCTAAGATGCCACAAATTGAAAGTATCAACGTTTTCTACACTCAATAACATGAATGTCCTGATGGTATTGCTCTTCCTTGACTCAAAGTCCTCCACAGCTTCCATGACACCTGAGCCATCATCTACTTTCCCAGAGATCATGATTTATCCAGCTACTCAGGATTCACCAAGCACCTGAAAAGCTAGAAAGCATTTGTGTTTGATCCAGTATGTGCAGTGGACTAAATCCAGGACATGTATGCATCAGGATTAGTTTTCATCATCAAATTTCTTCTTGGAGATTGACTTGCTGCAATGCCTTTATGGCATATGAAATCCCTGTTCTTACAAGTGAAGCCTGCAAATATTTTATGAAGACTAAAACTCTTCTAAAGAAAACCTTTGTCTTCAGTGCTGAGCATGAAAGTTTTAATTTTTCCCTTATTCTTTGGAAATTTGTCTGCAAGTAGTTCAAAGAATACATGACAGAAAGGTTGCCCATCAACTGTTATTTCAAGAACGTAGTAGAGATGACCATAGCTACTGGAAAGTAGAGGCTCCAGAGGATAGTGGCGAATGTAAAGCTGAGAAAAACTTTATTTAAGCCACTCTAAACTTATTAATGTATTTTTGCAAAAATTTCATTCAACATTGTTAGACTAGGTTTTACCTACATATAATACTTCTTCAAATTTGTATTCTAATGTTCACCAGTATGCAAGGGACAGTACAATTTCTTTGTCTCAAAAACCAAGAATATTGAGTATTTCTCTAGATGTATTACAAGAATCATGTGCCAGCAACATAGGGCTGATAAGAGAATGACAATGTATTCTGATAGGTCCAAGAATCAAGTGTTGACAAGTCACCTTCAACTTTTCCAGATTTTCATGGAGAACTGACTTTTATTTCCTGTGCCTTCCTGTTATCTTCTACAAAGACCAAGTTAATTCTATTGTAATTATTTCTATATAACAGAGACAGCTCCACATGAAGAAAAATACAATATCTGAGAGTTAGTTTATTAAATTATTTATATTAATTAATTGTTTCATTTATTTACATTCCAAATGGTGCCCCCCCTTGAAGAGTTTCTCTGCCATCTCTCTCCACTTCACCTCTAAGAAGGTGGGCTCCTTGTATATTCCTCCATCATCGGCATCAAGTCTCTAGAGGATTTGGCACATCCTCACCCATGGAGGCCAGACAAGGCAACAGTCTTCTGTGTATATGCTCAGGGATTGGAACCAGCTCATGTACGCTCTTTGGTTAGTGACTCAGTCTCTGGGAGCTCACAGGGGTCAGCTTAGTTGACACTGTTGGTCTTCCTGTGGGGTTGCCATTCCCTTCAGATCTCCATTTCTTTCCCTAATTCTTCCATCAGGGTCCTCGACATCTATCCTACACTTGGCTGTGGGTATCTGCATCTATCTCTGTCAGGTGTTGGGTAGAGCTCCTCAGAGGAGTTCCATCCTTATTCATCAGGGAAATGCAAATTAAAACAACTCTGAGATTCCACTTTACACTAATCAGAATGGCTAAGATCAAAAACTCAGGTGACAGCACATGCTGGCAAGGATGTAGAGAAACGAGAACATTCTTCCATTGTTGGTGGGATTGCAAACTGTACAAATACTGTGGAAATCAATCTGGTAGTTCCTCAGAAAACTGGAAAGAGTTCTACCTGAATATTTAGTTATACCACTCCTGGGTATATACCCAATATATGCTGCACCATACCACAAGGACACTTGCTTCACTATGTGCATAGCAGCCTTATACATAATAGTTCAACTTGTTACCACAACTACCATTCATAGAAACTCTCCCAAGAACTCCTAAGTTTGTTTTTGTGACCTCACCTCAGGCACATTGGTGACACTTATTTCTTTAAGATTGAACTACAGTTGTTGGTTTATGCCATTGTGTCTGCCTGCAGAAAGAAATGGACTATAGCTGCTGGTTTGTACCTGCTGTCTGCCTGCCTGGAGAGCTGGTCTGCAGCTGCTGAGTCTTATGTGCTTGTTTGCAATGGTAAGAACTGCTGCCAAAGGAATTGAGCTTGCCCCCAAAGAACTATTGCTGAATAGCTCTACTTCCCCAAAATGCTAATAACTTTTCTCTTCCACTGTCTCTGCTGGGTGGAGGGCTAGAGGAGATATTGAACCCTTATTAAAAGTAGATTGCCAAAAAATGTATGCCTACACCAGTGGTTGTCATCCCCACATATACACATCTTAGCAACATAAGGTGGACTTAAACATTATTAGAATAACAGACATAAGTAGGAAGTGACGTGATGGGAGAAATAGATAGGACTGCAGGTGGAAGTGAGCAGTAGATATAAACATATTTCATTTAAGGCAATGAACTGCTAAAATTCCCAAAAGTAAAGAAAAATTAACAGAATGACCAGAATTTTGAAGGACAAAGAACTTAAGTCCTGTAGAATATATTACATACTCAAATTATAATATAAGGAAAAATTATTATGCTGCATAAGAGTATTTTTGTAACTAGACTATTGAAAGTATTGAAAATTAACTTAAAATGACAGATTTATGTAATACCAGGGAGAATTTTTAATTTAAGTCTGAATAATTTTAACTTTTGACTTGTAAAAAAGTTTTTATTATTATTATTAAATAAAAATTGTTATAAAGAAACAGTGTTATAAAGAAGCATGTGTTGTCATGAAATGCATCTTCTATGATAGTGTAAGTAAAATTAAATAGTGAAGAGCACTATTAAAAGCAATGTAAGGCTCAGAAATAATTGGGGGTAGCCAAAGAGTGATGGCATGTTCTATGGTACTTATTCCATACACAGATTTATATTTAGACAAAGTATACTTATAAATTTTAAATATACAAAATATAAATATTATTCAAATGCTGTTTCAGCCACTGAAATGCTCTAATATTAAAACTACTGGCATTTGCATTTATTACTAACACCATTAAGAATACAAATGTTCACTACAGTATCTTTTCCAATCTCTTAATACCAAAATAGCTATTATAAAAAATTTTCAAGCAAAATATTTGTAGTACCCACTTTCACATAATTAAATACTGAGGCATATACAGTAATATTTTTCTGTAATTTCTTGTATTCAAGAGGATGGAGTACAGAGACTGCAAGTTCTAGGCCATCTTAGACTGTATAATGTGGTTTAGCTTCAACCCTTTTCTCTCTTGTATTCCCCTCATAAAGAAGGTAATGAAATTAAGATAACATAATTGATATGGAAATTTAAAGAAATGATGTACAGAAGGTATGTGAAATGATTGGGAATATTTGAAAATAGTACCCGTATTACATTCCAACATTTGATTATTTATGCTTTTATGGGAACACTACAAAAATTTAGAAATACTTTCTACAGGAGAAATAAAGATAAAGGTCACTCATTATTTTGAGAAACTGGGAATGAACTAAAAATTAGTGGTTTGACTTCGTCTCGTTAGATTGACAACTATATGCATATTATATAATTTTATGTATAAGAAATATTTGCAGACTGACAGAGGAAATGGTCAGGCCATATATTTGGTTTATATTTCAAAATGACAGAATAGATAACTAAATGTATCAAAGGAATTACATTTCATGAAGAGATTAAGAACACATTTTTAAGGAAAATAAATGAAGTGAGGATTCCAGCATAGATGTGGCAGATGGTTACATGAGTAAAATAATAGGATTTGAATGAACAAAGCTGAGTTTTATTTCTTCTATATGAAAGAGATAGGCATAATTTTTTAAAATACAGTCAGTGTTTTTCATTCTACTGAAGGAATGGTCACATAACAATGAAGTGACTGGAAAAGAGGAAAGAGTTTGGCAGGAGTACTAACCTGAAGTCATTCTAAATATTCAGGAAGGAAATTGGTTTCAAATGCTGGAGAGATTACTGACTTAATTTTTAAAAACTCTAGAGGTGAGGTCAAAGAGATAAGAAGCCAAAGGAATAATGGCATAAAATCATTAAAAGTCTATTGGGAAGGACAATTCCTGTAGGCAATTACTCCTTTATCATTTTATCTATTTTGTCAGATAGAATGCTTTATCAGAGCAGAAAAATAAATGATCTTTTTTTTTTTTCTTGGAAGTTTTATTTACATTTCAGATGTTCTCTCCTTACCCCATTTCCCCCCCTCCCTCCCAGGAACTCACTATCCCTTCCCCCCTCCTCCTGCCTCCACATTGGTGTACCCCTACCCACCCTCCCCTGTACCTCACTCTCCCACAATCGAATACCCCCCCACACAATGCCTTGCCTTCATGGGACCAAGGATCTCTTCTCCCACTTATATATAGCTCCCTTGCATATATAGCTGGAGCCATGGGTCCCTCCCTAAGCACTCCCAGGCTGGTGGTTTAGACCCTGGGGGCTCTGGTTGGTTGGTATTGTTGCTTTCCTCATGGTGTCACGAATCCTTTCAACTCCTTCAGCCTTCACTCTATCTTCTCCATTGGGAACCCCATGATCAGTTTGATGGTTAGCTGTGAGCATCTGCCTCTGAGTATGTCAGACTCTTGCAGACTTCTAGGGAGACAGCTATATCAGGCTCCTGTCAGCATGTACATCCTGATATCTACATCAACCTCTACCTTTGGTGACTGCCCATAGGATGGATATCCAGGTGGAATGGTCTGTAGACAGCCCCTCCTTCAGTTTCTGTCCTGCACTGTGTCTCCATATTTGCTCCCTTGAGTATTTTGTTACTCCTTCTAAGAAGGACTGAAGCACCCCCCCCCACTTGGTCGTCATTCTTCATTAGTTTTATGTGGTCTGTGAGTTGAATCTTGGGTATTTCAAGCTTCTGGGCTAAAATCCAATAATCAGTGAGTGAATACCATGTATGTTCTTTGGTGATTGGGTTACTTCACTCAGGATGATATTTTCTAGTTCCATCCATTTACATATGAATTCATCAAATTCATTGTTTTTAATAGCTGAGTAATATTCCATTGTATAAATGTACCACATTTTTTGTATCCATTCCTCTGTTGAAGGGCATCTGGGTTCTTTCCAATTTCTGACTATTATAAGATCAAGAATTGACAAATGGGACTTCATAAAATTGCAAAGTTTCTGTAAGGCAAAGTACACTGTCAATAGGACAAAACGGCAACCAACAGATTGGGAAAAGATCTTTACCAATCCCACATCCGATAGAGGACTAATATCCAATATATACAAAGAACTCAAGAAATTAGACTCTAGACAATCAAATAACCCTATTAAAAATGGGGTACGGAGCTAAACAAAGAATTCTCAACTGAGGAAATGCTAATGGCCGAGAAGCACCTAAAGAAATGTTCAGCATCCTTGGTCATCAGGGAAATGCAAATCAAAACAACCCTGAGATTCCACCTCACATCAGTCAGAATGGTTAAAATCAAAAACTCAGGTGATAGCAGATGCTGGCAAGGATGTGGAGAAAGAGGAACACTCCTCCATTGTTGGTGGGATTGCAAGATGGTGCAACCACTATGGAAAACAGTCTGGCGGTTCCTCAGAAAATTGGACATATCACTATCTGAAGACCCAGCTATACCATTCCTGGGCATATATCCAGAAGATGCTCTAACACATAACAAGGACATATGCTCCACTATGTTCATAGCAGCTTTATTTATAATAGCCAGAAACTGGAAAGAACCCAGATGCCCTTCAACAGAGGAATGGATACAAAATAAATGATCTTAAGTGTCATTTAGTTCACCATACACTAAAGATTGTATTGTTCTTCACCTCATAAGAATTTCCCAGGGGCTGAAATATGCAAATTTCTTGAATAAGTGAACATTCATGATTGACATAAAATAGAGGTCTCTGGCTTTATAAGCTCAGAGACACACGCTAAGAATTTGTTTTTAATAACAGAACACATACTGAGTTAGAATTAATAAATGTACTGTATGCTACACATATGTTACAGTGTATTTGTTACTGGCAACCAAAGTAACTGTATAGCACACTTTTTCTTCAGGCTAATATTAAAGTAATTGCACATTGAACTGGTGACAAAGCTACAAATTTACAAAGCTGGTCTTTTGCCAACTGGTACAAGTAATTTACTTAATTTTTTTATCGTTCATTTATGTATTTGGTTACATTTGTTTGTTTATTGATTAGCATTTTGAGATCTAGTACCACTCTGCATCTCAGATATTTCTCAGACTCAATGGCCTCTGTGTATCAGCTTCCTGAATGCTGGGATTACATATAAGATTTCCCAAACTCTGCTTTCTTAGCTGAGTTTAGAATGGTACTATTGAATAGTAATATCTTGCTTTTGTGTTTTTATATGATAACCACTTAATAAAATCTCAAAAAATTTATTTGTATTTGAACTCTTCTTTATAACTTTTAACCAAATTATTCTAGTTCTTTTTCATTAAATAAAAACATCCATAATAAACTTCTAATAGTGAAAACTCAAATTATGTAACAACATTTATTTTAGCAAAATAAGTGAATTGGTGAAACTAAGAAACACTACTTAACAAAGTACAATACTTTTAAAGATTCATATAGGAAAGAACTACTATTCTGTAATAATTCATTTAATAATGAATAGTGAAATACTGAGCCAACTGTTAGCATTTAAAAATAACTGACTCTAAACCTGTATTATTTGCAAAGTATATGTAAAAATTTAAGAAGTTAGTTCTTAAACATCATTTTTAAGTCCCTAATATTTTTGAATGTTAAAATAAGTTTGTAAGATATGATAATTACTTTTGGTGTGCCTTAAGTAAGCTTTATTTACCATATTTGGGATTAAGAGTCCTTTGAGTATAAATTTGCTAAGATTTAGAATTATTTCTCTATGTATGATAATGTATATTGTAGATTGCACACAAATTTCTTTTCTATTTTACACATATTTCATGTATCTAGTCTAAATGCAATCTCATATTTTTATCCTTTACCTATTTTACTATGCTGCAATGATGGTAATTTTTCACAAAGTAATGTATGAAATTTTCCCTTGTGTGAGAGTCATGCTGTCACTCACAGAACTTCACAATTTGATAATCTAACTGCAATGATTCTCTAGATAAATATTCATACTGAAGAAATGTAGATACAAGCTATATCTCTATATCTAACTATCTTTATCTATTTTTATATCTATATCATCTATATCTATATCATCTCTATCTCTATCTCTATATCATCTATATCTATTCTACTCTATTCTTCTCTCTCTCTCTCTCTCTCTCTCTCTATATATATATATATATATATATATTATATATATATATATATATATATATGTTTTTAGTAATGGAACACATACTGAGATACAATTAGTAAGTGTACTGTATGCTACACATATGTTACAGTGTTTTGTTACTCACAACCAGGAATGAACTGAAATATCAAAAATATAAACAAAGTAGTTTCTGAAGCTCTCTAAGTACAGCAATGCCTGTAATTGCACAGTCTTCTCTTCTGTCTGAGGTCTGCTGATACAGGGCTTGCTGGATAGCTACACCATGGAAAAATTGGAGCAGAGACAAACTAAATGTACAAAGTCAGATAAGTTTTGAACTAGGAAGTTATTTAGCATGTATTATCACATCAGGACAGTAATAAAAGAGTCTTAAGTGCATGAAGGAAATATTTGATCTCTTAAGCAGGTACATTATGAAAATTTGAGTCACAGAGGAGAGTTAACAGTAAAATTAAAACTAAAGGAAATCTACCTGAGGACCCAGGTCTACCACTCCCGAGCATATACCCAGAAGATGCTCCAACATGTAATAAGGACAAATGCTCCACTGGCCATATTTATAAGAGCTAGATGCTGGAAACTACCCAGATGTCCCTCAACAGAAGAATGGATACAGAAAATGTGGTACATTAACACAGTGGAATACTATTCAGCTATTAAAAACAATGATTTCATGAAATTCACAGGCAAATGGATGGAACTTGAAAATATCATCTTGCTTATGAATTTCAAGAATGCTGTGCTGCTGAGCATTGAAGTAGCAGATACTGCAGGTAAAATTACCCATGGCCTGAGGTCAATATTTCTATTTTGGTCAAGCTTGAAAAATGGCATATATAGCTTGATCATGCTAGCCCTTTTTGTCCTGGGAATACTTTTATTCCTGCCCATTGTATTAAAGGTTTTCTTTAACAAAATCAACTAGTTGGCAGCCAAAGTACATGGCTTGAACCTGAAAATGGACTTCCAGACAGAGTTATTAAATTAATAGGCTGGCAAGCCAAGGACAGGTAAGATTCTGCACAGTCTTACCAACCTAAGACAGAAATGCATTGCTTTTGATAATGTATATTTCATGACCAGTAAGGAAGGCATTCTTGTCAGAATGACTTAAGACAGGCTCAGTCTTGTTAATAAAATAAAAAAGGGGGTGATGTAGACAGCTTTTGGGAGTGCCTAGCAAGAATCTGCCATGGGCCAAGGACAAGGAAATGGGCTGCTTGGCAGGGCTATGATATTGGCCAAGTACAAGGAAGTAGGCTTCAGGTGGGAATCTGACATTAGACTAGAACAAAGAAGTAATTTCAGGTAAGAATCTAAATTTTAGGCTAGAATAAGGAAGTAATCTCAGGCAGGAATCTAAATATTAGGCTAGAACAAAGAAGTAATTTCAGACAGGATTCAAAATTTAGGCTAGAACAAGGAAGTAGGCTTCAGACATGAAAATGACCTTGAGCTAGGATAGGGAAGTAGGCTCAGATACTTTGGTCATCCTGATAAGCCCGTAGAAACAGTGATCACGGGTGTGTTCACGTAATTGGATTTAATGACTTGCTTTTTGACGATTTTTGTTTATTGTTTTGCTTGCTCCTTGACTATTTGCATGCATTGTATTGCTAGACTCTCAACCTAGAACTGACCTTAATATATGCATGTAGTCAAAATGGTATAAAAGCATAAAGGAGGAGGAGGGATGGGATAGGGGGTTCTAGGGTGGGGAAATAGGGAAAGGGGATGATATTTGTATTGTAAATAAATAAAATATCCAATAAAAAAATTTAAAAAGAAAAGAAAATATCATCCTGAGTGAAGTAACCTAAGCACAAAAGAACACACAAGGTATACACTCACTCACTGATAAGTGGATACTAGCCCCAAAACTCGGAATACCCAAGATACAATTCACAGACCATATAAAGCTCAAGAAGAAGGAGACGAAAGTGTGGGCACTTCAGTGCTTCTTAAAAGGGGAAACAAATACAGGAGGAAGTATGGAGACAAAGTGTGGAGTAGAGACTGAAGGAAAGGCTATCCAGAGACTGCCCCACCTGGGGATCCATCCCATATACAGTTGCCAAACCTGGAAGCTATTGTGGACTCAGGGAAGTGCTTGCTTACAGGAGCCTGATACGGCTGACTCCTGAGAAGCTCTGCCAGAGCCTGACAAATACAGAGGCAAATGCTTGTAGCCAACCATTGGACTGAGCACTAAGTCCCTGATGGAGGAGTTGGATCCCCATCTCCTGGCCAGATCCCTGGAGCTCCCAGGGACGAGACCACCAACCAAAGAGTGCACATAGAGGGACTCATGGCTTCAGCCATATATGTAGCAGAGGATGCCCTTGTTGGACATCAGTGGGAGGAGTGTCCTTTGGTCCTGTGGGGTTTCAATACCCCAGTGAAGGGGAATGCCAGGGAGAGTAGTTTGGAGTGTATGGGTAGTTTGGGAAGTTCCCTCATAGAGGCAGAGGGAAGGGGATTGGGATAGGGGGTTCTGGAGTGGAGACCTGGGGGAGAAAGATAACAAAAGAAATAAAGAATATCCAACAAAGAAATAAAAGAAAGACTTTTCCTTTGAGCCAATGTCCAAGGGAAGACTATATGAAGCACAGCGGGATGATTAAAATACTGGGCATTGAGTACAACTCCAAGGTAAAATCTTGACTCTTGGGGACCTGAGTATCTATGCTGCTCAAGTCTCAAGGGGTTAATGAGAGGATTAAATGATGTAATACGTGTACATTTGATAACATATTTGGTATTTTAAAATGTGAAGTAGTACTTTTATTATTAGTTGTTTCTTGTGAATTTTAAGAAGAAATCTCTTGGAGACATAAAGGAGGTCCAGTTTTACAGTTGTGATTCTTTCTCAAGCTCACTGACTTATTAACACATCTGTTTATTTCTTTCACTCAGTGTTCTTCAAGAAGAAGAGGAAGAAAACTGAATTGGAGAACTAAGCAAGTCCTTACCCTCCCAACTGTCGGAAAGGAGATACTTGAACTCTAAGTTTGTTTCTCCTTGCCTTGACCCCCAAATTACGTATATTACTCCGATTCATACAGCTAACCTCTTTTGGAAATTTCAAATTAAGAAAATAGTCATTTTCTTTTTTAAACATCATAGCCAGATTTCTACTATATGCCACATTTAAATTGGGTTCCATATCTGAAGAATGGCATTGTTGCATGAGAAAAATACTGTAGCAAATATTAAACAAAATAGCTTTCGAATAGCTGTTGTAAAAACCTTGTGTTTTCAAAAAGCTTTGCACACCTCTACAAAAAAATAATCACTTTGTTTTCATAGACAAAACAGTTTTTCACGTTACAGAACCAAACTAGTTTTCATTGATTAACACTGTGTTTATTTCTTGTGAAAAGTTTCATTGATAGTTAATTTTCTTTTAAAAATATTTTTATATTCTGGCAGAGTGATGTCTTGGTTGACACATGCTAATGTAATATAATTGTTGCATATAACATAATTTGATTTGTATGAACCATATTTTGATCAACAAAGTGATTAACATTTTTTTCTCATTAAGCTTGCTTCAATTCTCTATGTTGTGAAGGACTGAAGTTCCTTTCTAGTTTTTTGTAGTCTTTAATATGCTTCTGTGAATTATACTACAATCTAAAGTCCTGTAGATCATTAAAATTTAATCTTCCTATGTATATGTATTTTGGTTTCTCTATATAGACACTATCCTACTCAAATTTATTTTACATACATTACTTTATTTTGATATATTGTTATTTTTGAAAATAAAATAAAATTACATGATTTTCTATTGTTTTCTTCATCTAACCTTTTCTATGAACCCTGCATTACTGTTTCTCAAATATATGGTCTCTATAGGTTTAATTGTTGATTAGTTTAATTACATATGGTGATATTTTATATATATATATATATATATATATATATATATATGCATGCATGTGTAAATATATTTTTAATTATTTATGTTTTACATGCATATAATAAAAATAAACCACATATGTACATATATGGGCTTTCCTACCAGCACATTAGTATGTCTATCAGTAGTGACTTCTTGTTTAGGCTTTGTTGGTGAGACTTCACAGGTATAGCTACTCTGACATTCCTAGGAAACATAATATTACAACAAACTTCCCAGTACTTCGGATCTCACACTCTTTCCATCTCCTAGTCTACAGGGATCCCTAAGCCATGTGTGAAGTTGTATCGCAGATGTATCAGTTGGGACTGTTCTCCACTACTCTGGGTTTTGATTATTTGTGGTTTTCTGTGGTAGTCTCTGTCTATTGCAAAAGAACTTTCCTTGAAGAGTGGTGAGGGTTACACTTATTTGTCGGAAGAAAAATTATTTAGACTGTAGATAGAGATTATGTTTTTTGTTAAAGTAGTGGTTGTAGGCTTTGAAGTATCTTTTCTTACATTTTCATGTATATTGTACACTTTTCTCAAATAAACATGAAAGATTCACAAAAATATGTCAGAAAATAACTGTCAATAATTTAAAAAGTTTTGTATTATATAGTATATTTTCTAATAATATAGAATAAAATTGTAAATCCTGTTTTTTGGAATTTAACAATTTACTACTGCTTTCTCGTGAATTTTTTTTGACTCCCCATAACCTGATTTAAGCATTCATACAACCCAAAAGAAATGAGAAGTTGATGTTAAATTCATATGAAAAGGGAAAGAATATGGAACAGCCAAGGCAATTTTAAAAGTTAAATTAGATTTTTTGCATTATATACACTATGCCACCTGTTTAAGAGTATATATGTAAACTAACACACAAATCAATGAAATAAAGTGGAAGACCAAACTATGGTATAAATTTTTGCAGGGATATGGGTGTTGTGTGTGTGTGTGTGTGTGTGTGCATCTGTGTGGTTTTGAGATATTATAGAAGTTACCTGAGAGATAATGCCCTTTTATGAAAGGAATAATGAAAAACCTTGATATACAGAATGAGAAAATGAACCACAAAACTACTTTCTACTATGGAATATTTTATTTTGAAATAGATGTCTTCTAGGGAAAAATAGAAGAAAAAATATACTATATTGTTTTAATCAAATATTTCTCATGTCTGTATTAGCCATAACAATTTCTTTAAATGGTGAATTTGAATTTCAATAATTAAAACCTTTCGCCACATCAAGGGATCACTATACATTGAACAGCCTGAGATAGATATGGTCCATGTTTTTGTTTTCATTTTGTGTTGGAAAACTTTACGCCAAAGATCTTAAAATATGCTTGAAAGATGACTCATTAAAATATGTAAAATACTTCAACAGACACTTGAAATCAAGGCAGATGGTCAAAGAACAGATGAATTTTTGTGGAATTACAAATGAAAACTGCCACAACACACTGTTATGCATCCAGCCCACCGAGAGTCATGTGTGTCGCAGCTGCAACTGTCTTACATTTTGATGGGGATGTAAAATGAACAGCCATTTGGCAACACAATTTGGCAGCTCATTACAAGGCTAAGAAAACATTTGCTCTGTGATTCAGAGGACACTTGCTATTGCATTTACTATAGTACTCCAGAAAAGGAAAAATATTATTATTCACATGGTATCTTTTACTAAGTGATAGGGCATCTACACTGATACCAAAACACAGACTGAAAACTATCTGAATGTCAATCTATAAATGAATGGAAAAGCAGAGCATCACATAAGGGAATTCCTGGTAAACCAACTACTTATACACAGAAAAATACAGCAGTCTCTGAAGTGTATTCTGAAAATAAAAAGCCAAACCAGAAGACGTCTCTTGCTATTTCTTTAAAAGACCTTCAAAATACATTCTCTACTTAAGAAATAACAAGGAGGACCCAAAGGAGAATGATTGAATCTCATTCAGCAGGGGAAATAAAATAGTCATCAGAGCAGGATAGAAGGAAGAAACAAGATGGAGAGGTAATGGAGAGGAGAAGGGGAGGCTTCAGGTTTATGGAGAGCAGAATTGAAGTTTCAAAGTACCACTAAACTTAATTGAAATCAGTGCAGAGTGTATGTGGGGGCAGGAGAAATCTCAAGAATGTGCCAGAGACCTAGGATAAGGAAGGCTCCAGGGAGTCTATGAGGGTGACTCTAGCTGAGGCACATGGCAGTGGAGGATGAGCCTGAAGTGGCCCCTTCCTGTAGGGGGACTCCCACTGGAGGGAAAAGGACAACAACCCATTCCCAAAACTTTGACCCAAAATTTGTCCTTCCTACAAGAAGTGCAGGGACAATGACGGAGCCGAGACTAAGGGAATGGTGACCCAATGATGACCCAACTTGAGACCCATTTCATGGACAAGTACCAATCCCTAACACTATTAAAGATACTCTGTTACGCTTACAATCAGGAGCCTAGCATAACTGTCCTCTGTGAGACTCCATCTACCTGCTGACTGAAACAGATGTTGAGACCCGTAGCCAAACATTGGCGAGAACTTGGGGATTCTTGTTGAAGAGTTAGGGAAGGATTGAGGGACACAGAGAGGATAGGACTCCACAGGAAGACCAATAGAGATGGGCTTTTTAGAACTCTCAGAGATGAAGCCACCAACCAGGAAACATGCATGGGCTGGACCTAGGCATTCCTACATATGTGTGTCAGATGTACAGTATGGCCTTCATGAGGTTCCCCCAACAACTGGAGTAGGGACTGACCCTGACTCTATGATTCTGTTCCTCTAACTGGGCTACCTTGCCTGGTCTCAGTGGGAGAGGATACACTGAGGGCTGCAGTGAGTTGATACGATAGTGTAGGTTAGTACACAGGAGGTGCCTCCCCGTTATCACAGGGATATGAGGAGAGGTGCTATGTGAGTCAGGTACTTGGAGAATTGTGCAATGCAATCTGGATGCAAAGTGAATAAATGATGAATAAATTAAAAAAATAAATTAATTAAATGGAGCAAAGAATCAAGTTGTACTTCAGACAAAATCCAGCATTAGCTGTCACAGAGAATGACAGCATTCTATGATCGAGTCATGCAGCTGGTGTAAAAAGGATCCCCCTCAAAGAGATCTTTCCCTTTTATTGAAAATAGATTATTTTCCTCATATAACATATCCTGATTATGGTTTCCCCTCCCTTTATTACTCTCAAATTTTCCCACCTCCTCTCCCTTCCCTATCAACTCAATTTTTGTCTCTCATTAGAAAATAGGCACATTTTTAAGAGATATAATAAAATAGAAATAATAAGGTAAAATAAAAACTAGCACATAGGATTTGCACAAAATAAACAAACAGAAAGAAAAGAACCCAAGAGAGAGCACAAGAAATAGAGATATACTCATTTGTATACTTGGGAATTCTATAAAACTAAACTGGAAGCCACAATCTATATTCAAAGGGCCTGGTACAGACATGTGTATGCCCTGTGTATGCTGCCTCAATAGGTAGGTTTCTTCAATCATGTTGATTTAGAGGGCTTTGCTTTCCTGGTGTCCCTCATGCCTCTAGCTTTTATACTAGATCTTTCTCCGTTTTCACAGGGTTCCCTGACTCCTCAGGGGAGAGATTTAATGGAGACATTTCGGTTAGTGCTTGGTGTACCAAGGTCTTCTCATTCTCTGCTGAACGTTTGGCTGTGGGGCTTTGTTCCCATCTACTACAGAAGGAATCTTTTCTAAAGTTTCCTAGGTAAGATGTTGATCTATGGGTACAGAAGACTTTTTTCATTCTTCTTCCCTCCCTCCCTCCCTCGCTCCCTCCCTCCCTCACTCCTTTCTTTCTTTCTTTCCTTCTTTCTTTTGTTCCTTCTTTCTTTTGTTGTTTAGAATAATGATATTTGTGTTTACCTAGGTATTTGGACTTATCTTGATTGGCCTATTTAGTCTCAGGTTATTGGACAACCAAGCAATGTTGGGTATGGTTTCCATCTTGTAGAGTTATCCTTAATTCAAATCAGATATTGGTTGGTTACTCAAACAAACTTAGTGCCACTATTGCCTTAACATATTTTACAGTCAGATCAGCATTGTAGCTTAAACAGATTATGCTTGTGTTGCTCATAATTCTCTCTTTTTGTAACATGCAGAGTATCTTCCTGTACCAAAGACAAAAGAAATTTTCTATTTGATCTGATTAACATTTGAGAGTTTTATATTTATTTGTTTGTATTTAAGCATTTGAATTTACTTGAATTCTTGAATAGATTTAGTGTAATTCTGTACTATAGACAGTTGTTTTCTAGAGTCTAAATGGCTGATGTGAAAATGGATATTAAAGGACTCGAGAATTACCTTGAGATAATATAACTTGTCTAAATTCTGATTGTGGTTATATGAGTGTGTACATTGGTTCTGGTAGATACTGGTTGACTCTCAAGTTGATACAACCTATAATGATGTTACAAGTGTCTTAATAAGGAATTGTACATGTCAGGTTTCCTTGTGGCCAGGTCCATGACATGATTTGATTGTTAAGAAGAGCCAGCCCACTGAGCAGCATCAATTCCTAGACAGGGTCTCAGCAATGGTATAAGGAAAAAAAAAGTGTTCTATTGGCAAGCAAGTAAATAAGCAAGCATGTATTTGTTTCTTTGGCTCTTGACTGAGGATGTGGTGTGATTAGCTTTGTATTTCCTGTTTTGGCTTCATATAATGATATACTACAATCTGACATTGTAAGTTAAATAAATTCTTTCCTTATAATTATTTCTCAGAATATTTCACCATTTTGAAAGAAATGAAATTAGAATATCAGTTTAACATCTCTACATTAAAATTCAAATATATGTTTAATGCTAGCATCTGACTTTTCAGTATTGTGTATGTCTGACTTTGTGTTTTACTCATGACTCAAATAATTATAGATATGATCCTTAGTACCAAAATATAAATTAATAGCTGAAAGAATAAACAAACAAACATGCAAACAAACAACAAAACCAAGCAAAACTTTTCTGGAAAAATAAATCTATTCAATCACAGATAACAATTTTTTTTCAAAACTAGTTTTTCAGGTTCTTTTGGTTTTGTGGTGTGTGTGTGTGTGTGTGTGTGTGTGTGTGTGGGTTGTTGTTGTGTGTGGTGCTTGCGCAGGTGCGTGTGCTCTTGTATTTACACAGTTGTTTGATGGTAGATCTTCTTCTATTGACCTCTACCTTATTCTTTGAGATTGGATCTCTCATGAGCCTGGAGCTCTCTATGTTTACTTCACTGACAAGTATGGAGACCATGGAACTTAGGATCTCATGATTATGTGGTACTACAGACTGAGTCGTCTCCCTAAAAGTCAACTTCTTCAGGACATTGTACCTTCATGATATTTCTCTACTAAAATTTGACCTGGTTGGGCCAGATCCCACTGTTGCCTTTTTGCTAGAATTCATTTTAAATATATATTTATATATTTTATATATGTATATATGTGACTTACAGAGACTCAATCTAAGTCTGGAAAAGAAATTCTTATACCATTTTAGTAACATGTCCAAGAAACTGATATTGTAACAGAAAACAAAGAAATAATATTCTTAGATTAGTATCTGTGGTATGCTCTTAAACCTTTACACTTTAAAAAAATAAATAAATAAATAAACAATTCTCAAAGTATTTCAGTGGCAAGGAGAGAATGTATTTCTATATGCCAAAGCTAAGGTTATACTGAGCATAATTTCAGTGGTATAGAATTCAGCAGAGGGGGCTTTTATTTATATAAGAAAGTTGGCATGAATTCTTTCAGATACTTTGTAGACAAGAACTGTTATTTTAGTAAAGGTCATTGTAATATTTGAAAGCCTTACAAAGAATAAAATAAATTGAGTATGAAGAATTTGTTAAACAGTGTGGTATTACATATTCTTACTTAAGTCCAACTAAGATTATATATCTTTGGTGTTGCACAAGTATACTTTTAAATTGTACAGAAAAGCACAACTTGCTTTTCTACATAATTTAACTTAAAAACACAGGTGGGAGTTAGATGACTGTTTTACATAGTTAATACATATCTTGGAAAAAAAATAAACTTTAGACTTTGTAATATATGTTATTATCACTCTTGCAAACCAAACTTTACCATGTATACTCAAACAAGTCACAGAATTCTAATATTTGAATTATAGTTTGCTCTTCTCTTTTTAATGCTGCATGCCCTTTTATTTGCTTCTGAAATTTTTGAAATATAAGAAGGAAGAAGAAGACTCTTAAGTAGTTACAATAGATGAATTGACTCTATGAAAGAGGTGTTCCCTTTTTATATCAGTGACATATGCCCCAGTGATTCACCATAGTGCCAAGGGTTAAGCCAGTTCCAACTGTTTTGACTTTTTGCTGTGTTTTGCTTTGTGTCTTTCTTGAAGTGCTAATATCATTTCTTAAGAAAAAGTAGTAAAACAATATGGCCCTTGGATAGTTCCCCTTCATACTGAAATCACAGAGATGTTATTGAGGAAGATGTGGGGCTACACAGTTGTGAGTGTGTGAGAAATGTGTGAGACTCCCTAAAGTCAGTGTTGAATTGGAGCACTGGTTCCTGGCTGCCTATCTTCCACAGTTCTTCCTACATGCTAAAATGACCACTAACAAGACTATAGGAGGACCTAAAACATACATAAGAGCTAAAAGTATGTGTCACCAACAAAATTTCTACACCAAAATAAACCAAATAAATTGACACTGTAATTGTAAAAACAAATACTACAGGCAGTATATGTAAATTTTCATTGTTGTTAACTTTCTGTTATGACTCTGATTCTATGAAGTTTTTTTTTTTTTTTTTATCAAATTAAATTAAAGTATAATTTCAGGAGCTGAGGTGCTACATTTTTATATAGACAAACTAAATGTATTTACTTAGGAAACACCAACATAATTTTTATAAAACTTTTCAAAAATCAAAACTAATAAACAAAATACAAAAAGCCAAACATTACTGAATATAGCCAAAAGTGCACAAGAGTGTATTTTCAGCAATGTAGCAGGATACAAAATGTATTAGCCAAAAGTGTATTAGAGTGTATTTTCAGCAATGTAGCAGGATACAAAATTAACACAAAAAAGTCAGTAGTCTATGTAAGATGGACAAACATACTGAAAAAAAAATCAAGAAATCTATACCTATATCAATACCGCCCAAAAGAATATCTTGACATACTTCTAACGTAGAAACTGAAAGTGTGAACAATATGAACATTTATACACTCTGAGGGTAAGAAGGCATGCTTTCTGTTTTCCATCTTAGATATTATTGTAAAACCCATGGTTATAATCTCTTCTATACTGTGTCTGTTGTTCTGTTAAGGTCAGCATTTACTTAAAGCTGATAGTTGTGTAATTCCAAGTTCAAGTGGAGGAAAGATTCACTACTTTATATAGAAAGCTACGTATTTTCTAGGATGATTTGTTAATTGAGCTGTCCACTGATCAGGAAGATACCCTCCTATCTTACGCAAGAGCAGTGGAGCACATACAAAGAACCTCTGATGGCATGTGTTCTTCTCTGAAGAGTCTGTTTCCCACCTACTACAGCCTCACTGATGACCATTAATATATATCAATGTCTTTATGTTGCTGGATAGTATTTTTGCAGTATACATGCACCATCTTATTGATTATTTTACAGCAGGAACAATGGAAGGTGATCAATATGCCAATTCTTACAGTATTTTGGGGAAATAGATGCACTCACTATTTCCCCAAAATTTGTGAGTGACAGTGTAAATTCTTCAGATATGTTCAGCTTTAAAAAATTATTTTAGTTTTCCCAAATCATTTCTTTAATTTCATTAAATTTTGCATCGGTGTAAACCTACTGGGAATGGAAAAAGTTTTTCAATGTTTTTCTTGCTGTTTATGTTTGATTCATTTTGAAAACTTCATGGCATCTTAATAACCTAAGCCTCCAATACTATTTGAGACATCTTTATTTTTTCTCATTAGTGTTGTAGCACTTACTAATTGTTTTAATGTTTCTCCCTTATATTTATTTATTTTATTTTGTGTTTATATGTGAGAGAATACAAGGAGAAGGACATGCTTGTGGAAGTTAGAGGATAACTTGTGGGATTCAGCTATTTCATTAAGCCATATGGATCCCAGATATCAAACATAAGCATCTGTGGCAAGCAACTCTACCTACTGAGACATCTTGCCTGCCTCTAAATGTCAAAATGTTCAGAATATGAATATTATACATGTTTAATTATTTTCTGTTAATATTTTATATTTTTGGTACATTGGTGTGTAGTGTTATACTTTATTTTCTGCCTCCTATTGCTTACTCCTGGAACATAAAACTACATTTAGTTTTAATGTATTTAACTGTTTTTCTGTGATTCAATTAACATTTTAGTGGGATTTTTTTTTTTTTAGTTTTTTAGTTTTTTTCTCTGTTTTTCCCCTAAGATTATCTATTATCTATCTATCTATCTATCTATCTATCTATGATCTATCTTTTTTTTTATTTTCTAACTCATTATTTTTACTTTATTAGCATTTACTAATTCATTAATATCATAAAGATTTGTATGTGTTCTGTTATGTTATTCATATAACTATATAATAGTTATGTAGTTGTTACTATATAAATAATAATGTTGAGGTGGTATGTATATGTTCTTCTATTGTTGATAATTTATTTATTTACTTTACTTTCAATCTATAGCTTCCTCTCCCTCCTCTTTTCACAGTCCTCTCTCCCACCTCCCCCCATCTCCTCTTCTGTTTCTCTTCAGAAAAGTGAAGGCATCCCATGTACATCAAACAGCCCTGTTATATCAAGTCACAATAAGACTAGAAACATCTTTTCCTCTTGAGGCTAGACAAAGAGCCCAGGAGAGGGGAAGAGTCCCAAAGGCAAGCAACAGAGTCAGAGATAGGTCTTGCTCCTGCTCTTAGAAATTTCACTTGATGCCCCCAAGCTATACAAATGTGAAGTTTATGTGGAAGGCCGAAGTCAGTCCTATGCAAGTTCCTGGTTGGGGATTTAAGCTCTGTGAGCTCCTATGTGCCTAGATTAGTTGATTTTGTAGGTTTTCTTGTGGCGTCCTTTCACTCATTGTACTGTAAAAGCAATATATCTGTTTTTTTTCCCAGGTTTTCCTCTATTCCCAGTTTAATGAAAATTTTATATATAAAATGAATGCTAAACTTTCTGTTGTTTTGTTCTGTAGGTATTTATATCATGGCCAGTTTCCCCTTTCATCTTTATATATAACAATTATGTAATCATTTATTGGAATGCTAACCAATCTCTAAGTCTTCCTATATCAATTGGTTATGAAATATTCACCCTATATATGTTTGTAATTGGTTTGACCGTGTTTTATTTAAATAGGTTTTGATCTAGGTTCACATGGGTTATTGACCTGAAGCTTTCCTTTCATGTTGCATCTATCAGATTTTGTTCTAAAGCTAATGCCTCATATTCCTGGTTGGAGATGTTTCCTGCTTCTTGTACTTCTTAGTTTATATTTCAGATTTTATTTCCTAACTTCGTTTTATAGATTGATAGGTGCTGACCTTCTTTCCAAATGTGATTCTCTAATAGATGGTTATCTACTTTCTATAAAAACTGTCAGTTTGAGTGATTTTTCTAAGGGCAGTTGTATTCTTAGAAAACTCATGGGGCTACAATCTCTGCTGCCCCGACAGACAGCTTCTCAATTGCCTATCCTTTGTCAAGATATATCAGAAGGTTTCAGTCTTGATGCCTCTCTCTATGACTTGTAGGGACAAATACAATATTTAGATTGATTGAATTTCAGAGATATTTGTAAGTGCCAACTGTTAGTTTCTATAATCTTCCATTTTTCAAAACAATGAAAAGAAAGTGAGTGAAAAATAATTCACACACTAAAAACTGGCTTTACTACACTTTTACATTACCAATACATTTGTAACCAGTATAAACATCTTTTAAAAATTCAAATCTTATTAATTATAGTCAGATTCTAAGATTCTTAGTTATATGGTGAAAAATACCCTTTGTCAAGGATAAACACAAATGTCTCTTATAAAATCTTTCCTTCATTTGCCAAAGTTATTTTTACTCAATGCCTTGTTCGATTTAATGTGAAGAGCAATTTTAATAAGAAAATTGATTTTCTGCAGAATTGAGCAGCAAAAAGAAATACAGAAAATATTTAGAAATATGTTTAAACTGCCCTAAATCTTCACTTTAAGATAGGCAGAAATCTCCAACAATTTCAAGTTATGTCTTAAATATCCAACAATTATTATTGACATATAGTTTGGGGATTGAAAAATCAATCATTGTGACTAAATGCAGAAATAAGTTTGGCAAAGCACAAAACCCATTACCGTACCTTTTAATAATTCAGGTATTCATTTCCATATACTTCTGCTCTTTCTGTGAGTCTAATTTCTCAAAGAATTGACTACAGTACCTTATATTTCATCAAAATATCAAGGAAGGTTACTAAAACCACAGATAAATGGCAAGACTTGTTCAACAAAGACAATTTACTTTTATAAGCTGTGTTTGGGATTTATTGTTCAATAAGTCAAGTCCATTTTCTGCACATTTACTGTACTTTTGTGCTGACAAATTTGGTGCTGCATTCCTTGTCATCAGAGTACAACAAAGTGAATGTAATAGTTACTTTCTCATCTTGAGTTCGGTGGCCAGAGGACCATGACTTTTCACAGTCACTTGAATACACAAACAGTGTTTACAATCATAAATATTCATTTAGTAATAGAATATATCCAACAGAATAATAAAAATGTACAATTTATCTTTAGAAGCCATGATACAATGTTCAGAGTGTTACAATTTAAACTAAAATTGAGAAAGACTGTTTTTTGCATTAACTACATAAATACAAACATCAATCTATAACATTTGACCTGCTGACATTAACAACCAAATGAAAACATGAGTTTTCTATCCTTATTATTGCATAGCTTTGATGGCAGTCTTCGAAAAGAATATTTAAGCTATCATGCATTTATGTATATGTGTGCATGCCTGTGTATTTCTATATGTTCATATATGAAAGTACAAATTGATTAAAGATGTATGCATGTGTGTGTATGCATACAAATGTGCAAGTTCTTTTGTAGGTAAGGAAATATTTATTATCTTCTTCAACAATTTTTCATTTACTATATTTAGATATGGTGTTCTTCTTCAACTAAGAACTCACTGATACAACTGCCATAGCTGGCCAGCTTGTCCTCGAGATCTTTTGCCTCCACCACCTAAGCCCAGTATTTGTGATTATAGTTAGATCACTATGCCCATAAAGAATTTAGTACTGAGAAATCAAACTCATGTACTCAGAAGTGTGCACTAAGCCCATATAGCCAACTTCCCAGCAACAGAATATCTTTCAACTACAGAATATGTTTTAATTATTGTGGTTAATGAAACAAACATGTTAAATTTTCAAGGGAAAACACTACAAAAATATAAAGAACGTTAGATCCATACCATAGAGTTTACCCAGGAAAGTAGCTTGTATGCAGTAATAAAATAGAGACAGAACAGTGCAGTTCAGGCTTTATCAAGTTGTGTTTTGTGTTTGTTTGTTCGTTTGGTTGGTTGGTTGGTTGGTTGGTTGGTTGGTTGTTTTAGGTTTCTGTTTTGGGATTTTGTGTTTGTTTCTGGTTTTAGGGAGATAGACTTTTCATACAATACATTTCAACCACAGTTTGCTCTCTCTTTCCACTCCTCTCAGTGCCCCATCTCCATCTTTCTTCTCCCAGGATCCACTCACCCCTCTCCCTTCAGAAAAGAGAAGGGCTCAAAGAGATGATAACCAAACACCCAAAACAAAATACAATAAATAAAACAAAAAGTCTCACATCAAGGCTGTACAGAGCAACACAGCAAGAAGAGCCTCAGAATCAGGCAAAAGAGTAAGAGATATACCCACTCCTACTCTTTTAAGTCCCACAAAAACATCAGGCTCTTAGTCACAACATATATGCAGGGGACTTGGTGCAGACCCTCATAGACCCTGTGCTTGCCACTTAAGTCTGTGAGCCTATATCCACCCTGTTTAGTTGATTCAGTGGGCCATGCTCTCTTGGTGTCCTCTCTGATTCCTACATTCTTTCCTCTCCTTCTCAAAAAGGGTTCCCCAGCTATGAGGAGGAGCAACTCGATGGAGATCGCCAATTTAGACACCCTTGCCTACATAATTGCCTGTGGGTCTCTACATGTGATCTCATCTGCTGTTGGAGGAAGCCTGTCTGATGACTAACTGCCGGACAAGACATTGATTTATAAGTACAGCAGAATATCATTAAGAATCATTTCATTGATTTTCTTTTGTTTGTTGCCAAGGCTGGTTTGCTTCTAACCTAGGTCTGTAGGCTATGCAGTCTCCAGGATCTGTCCATCCATGCAATGTTGAGTATGGCTCCCTCTTGTGGGACAGAAGCTAAATCACACATTGGTTGATCTCATTCTCAAAATCTGCCACCCAGCACATCTGGCAGGACAGGTTTGTACATCAAAGGGTTTGTGTCTGGGTTGTTGTCCATGTTTCTGTTCTGGCAACCTGCACTCTCATGCTAAAAAGACTAGAAGATATGATAGTGGAAAAAAAAGGACATGTTGATCAATGGAATTGCATTGAAGACTCAGACATAAGTCCACACACCTATGGATACCTCATTTTTGACAAAGAAGCTAGAAACATACATTATTTTTTACTATCTTCATATCCATTAGATGGATAATATTTAAAATATATAAAGAATTCAAGAGTCTAGTTATAAAAAGAAAATAATAATAATAGCAATAATAACAGTAATTTAAAAAAATTGTCCTGATTAAATTGGATGTCTGCATGAAGAAACATGCAAATAGATCCATGTTTATCACCCTGCATGAAACTAGAATCTGAGTTGATCATAGACCTCAAAGTAAAACCAGATACATTGAACCTGATAGAAGAATAAGTGGAGAATAGTCTTG
Source organism: Mastomys natalensis (assembly GCA_021653895.1). Classification (NCBI taxonomy): domain Eukaryota; kingdom Metazoa; phylum Chordata; class Mammalia; order Rodentia; family Muridae; genus Mastomys; species Mastomys natalensis. The sequence goes on from JAJTUV010000534.1 coordinate 317,029, forward strand.
AATACATTGGATTAGGAGATGAAATTCTGAACAGAACAGCTATAGCACAAGCACTAAGATCAATAATTAATAAATGGGATACTATGTAACTTGAAAAACTTCTGTAAGGCAAAGGTCACCATTAATCTGACAAAGTGGCAGTCTACATAATGGGAGGAGATTTTAACTCACTCTACATCCAATAGATGGCTAATAATCAAAATACATAAAGAACTCAGGAGTCTAGATATCAAAAAATAAAATAATCCAATTTTTTAAAAAAAGGTACAGATTTAAACAGAGAATTCTCAAGAGAAGAATTTACTGAGAAACCCTGAAAGAAATGTTCAGCCTTCTTGCCCAGGAGGGAAATATGGACAAGACTACTTTCAGATTCCATCTTACACCTGCCAGAAGGCTAAGATCAATAACCCAGTAACAGATGTGGAGGTGAGATGGGATGAAGGGAGAGAGTGCGGGGAGAGATGGGTGGAACTGGGGGCACTTGGGAGTGGTGTGGAAACCTAGCTCAGAGGAAACTTCCTGGAATGTCCAAGGGTGATCTTAGTCAGAATTCCTAGTAACAAAGGATACAGAGCCTTAACTGGACATCTCCTGTAGGAAGCAAGGCTTCAGTGGCAGAACTATATTGCATTCGGATTAGTGGAGGGCATCCTGTGGAGATCCCTAAACAAACAGGATGATGATAAGATAGATATTCCCTTTGCAAACTGACAGCCATGGCCCTGTTGCCTAAGAAAACATCTGTAGAGCTCAGTGAAGAGAAAGAGGTCAAACAGGCCTGCACGGAGTCTTCATCCCTACATTCTAGCTCAAGTTTCTTGATTGAGAATCTAGTAATTTTACTATGATATCTCAGCTTGATTGAGAATCTAGTAATTTTACCATGATATCTCAGCTTTTAATTGGAAAATTATAAAACCATACCCATCTTACATTTTCTAAACTGGGTACATGCATAATGAATAATAAAGTTCACTGAATGTTGTGAATTCATTTAAGGGAACTCATGCCCTCACATTCAGTTGAGTCACCCAGTAGTTAACCATTGAGAAATAACCTGCAGACACCTTTAAATTCTTATCCTTCATGACTTTTATACTCAAAACAGTATAAACATGTCTCTAAAGCTCTGCACTGTAGCGTAAAGATGCTTTTAAAGTTATGTGGCCAGAATATCACGCTACACAGACATGATTTCTTTTTTTTTTTTTTTTCTTAATTTTTTTTTTCAGCAAATCAAAAAAATTTAAAAAGCGTTCAAACAGAATAAAATGAAAAGAAACAAACAAGCAAAATATCAAGGGTCAGATATACTTATACAAAAATTCTATAGAGCCTTCAAACAAGCAATATTTTTTGAGTTATGTTTAGAAAAATTCAGAACCACAATAAGCTCCTTCACAAAGCAAATAATATTGAAATAGTGAAATCACGTGTAAACCCAACAAAAATATATAAATTATAGTCCAGTATCCCTCATGAGTATACATACAAAACTTCTCAATGAAGTAGTTGCAAACTGAATACAAGAGATATAAAAAAAATAATATTCCATGAATAACTGAACAACTGATTTTTTTTTTTTTTTTTAGAAGAACATACTCCATATACAGGCTGCATGTTTTGGAATAGCCCCCACTCCAGAAGTTTGAGACCTACATGAAAACCAAGCTGCACATTTACAACATATGTGCAGGGAGGCCTAGGTTCAGCCCATGGAGGTAGATCTGTGTAGACTAGGTATGCTCCACAGTTGGTGATTCAGTCTCTGAGAGCTCCAAGGGTTCAGGTTCGTTTACTCTGTTGATCTTCCTGTGCAGTTCCTATCTCCTTAGGGCCCACAATCCTTCCACCTATTCTTCTATAAGAGTCCTCAAGCTCCATCCACTGTTTGGCTCTGGATGTCTGTATCTGTCTGAGTCAGCTGCTGGTTAGAGCCTCTCAGAGGACAGCTTGCCCCTGTCTGTTCTCAGGCTGGAGGTTTAGATTCTGGGGGCTCTGGTTGAATCTTTTGATACTCATTCTAAAAAGGACAAAAGCACCCTCACTTTGGTCTTCCTCCTTCTTCTTGAGTTTCATGAGGTTTATGCGTTGCATCTTAGGTATTGTGTGTTTTGGGGCTAATATCCGCTTATCAGTGAGTGCATACCATGTGTGTTCTTTTGTGATTGGGTCATCTCACTCAGGATGATATTTTCTAGCTCCATCCATTTGTCTAAGAATTTCATGAGCTCATTATTTTTAATAGCTGAGTAGTACTCCATTGTGTAAAATGTACCACATTTTCTGTATCCATTCTTCTGTTGAAGGACATCTGGGTTCTTTCCAGCTTCTGGCTATTATGAATAAGGCTGCTATAAACATAGTGGAGCATGTGGCCCTGTTGCATGTTGAAATATCTTCTGGGTATATACCCAGGAGGGGTATAGCTGGGTCCTCAGGTAACACCATGTTCAATTTTCTGAGGTATCGCCAGACTGCTTTCCATAGTGGTTGTACCAGCTTGCAATCCCACCAACAATGGAGGAGTGTTCCTCTTTCTCCACATCCTCGCCAACATCTGCTGTCACCTGTGTTATGGATCTTAGCCAATCTGACTGGTGTGAGGTGGAATCTCAGTGTTGTTTTCATTTGCATTTCCCTGATGACTAGGGATGCTGAGCACTTCTTTAGATGTTTCTCAATCATTCCAGTTTCCTCAGTTGAGAATTCTTTGTTCAATTCTCTACCCCATTTTTTAATAGGGTTATTTGATGGTCTGGAATCTAGTTTCTTCAGTTCTTTGTATACCTTGGATATTAGCCCTCTATCAGATGTAAGGTTGGTGAAGATCTTTTCCCAGTCTGTTGGTTCCCGCTTTGTCCTGTTGACCGTATCCTTTGCTTTACAAAAGCTTTGCAGTTTTATGAGATCCCATTTGTCAATCCTCGATCTTAGAGCATACACCATTGGTGTTCTGTTCAGGAACTTTTCCCCTGTGCCCATATGATCAAGGCTTTTCCCTATTTTCTCTTCTATTAGTTTCAGTGTAGCTGGTTTTATGTGGAGGTCCTTGATCCACTTGGAATTGAGCTTTGTACAAGGAGATAAGTATGGATCAATTTGCATTCTTCTACAAGTTGACCTCCAGTTGGACCAGCACCATTTGTTGAAAATGCTGTCTTTTTTCCACTGGATAGTTTGAGCTCCTTTGTGGAAGATCAAGTGACCATAGGTTTGAGGGTTCATTTCTGGGTCTTCTATTCTATTCCATTGATCCTCCTGACTGTCTCTGTTCCAATACCATGACGTTTTTATCACTATTGCTTTGTAGTACAGCTTGAAATCGGGGATGGAGATTCCCCCAGAAGTTCTTTTATTGTTGAGTGTAGTTTTCGCTATCCTGGGTTTTTTGTTATTCCAAATGAATTTTAAGATTGCTCTTTCTATCTCTGTAAAGAATTGAGTGGGAATTTTGATAGGGATTGCATTAAATCTGTAGATTGCTTTCGGCAAGATAGCCATTTTTACTATATTAATCCTTCCAATCCATGAGCATGGGAGATCTTTCCATCTTCTGAGATCTCCTTCGATTTCTTTCTTCAGGGTGTTGAAGTTCTTGTCATACAAGTCTTTCACTTGTTTGGTTAGATTCACAACAAGATATTTTATACTATTTGTGACTATTGTGAATGGTGTCATTTCCATAATTTCTTTCTCAGCCAGTTTATCCTTTGTGTAGAGGAATGCTACTGATTTGTTTGAGTTAATTTTATACCCAGCCACTTTGCTAAAGTTGTTTATCAGGTTTAGGAGCTCTGGTGGAAGTTTTGGGGTCACTTAAGTATACTAACATGTCATCTGCAAATAGTAAAACTTTGACTTCTTCCTTTCCAATTTGTATCCCTTTGATCTCCTTCTGTTGCCTAATTGCTCTGGCTAGGACTTCCAGAACTATATTGAACAGGTAGGGGGAGAGTGGGCAGCCTTGTCTAGTCCCTGATTTTAATGGGATTGCTTCAAGTTTCTCTCCATTTAGTTTGATGTTGGCTACTGGCTTGCTGTATATTGCTTTTACTATGTTTAGGTATGGACCTTGAATTCCTGATCTTTCCAAGACTTTTATCATGAAGGGGTGTTGAATTTTGTCAAATGCTTTCTCAGCATCAAGAGATATGATCATGTGGTTTTTTTCTTTGAGTTTATTTATGTAGTGGATTACGTTGATGGATTTCCGTATATTGAACCAACCCTGCATTCCTGGGATAAAGCCTACTTGATCATGGTGGATAAGTGTTTTGATGTGTTCTTGGATTCGGTTCGAGAGAATTTTATTCAGTATTTTTGCGTCGATATTCATAAGGGAGATTGGTCTGAAGTTCTCTTTTCTTGTTGGATCTTTATGAGGTTTAGGTATAAGTGTAATTGTGGCTTCATAGAATGAATTAGGTAGTGTTCCTTCCGTTTCTATTTTGTGGAATAGTTTGAAGAGAATTGGTATTAGATCTTCCTTGAAGGTTTGATAGAATTCTGCACTAAAACCATCTGGACCTGGACTTTTTTTGGTGGGGAGACTTTTAATGACTGCTTCTATTTCTTTCGCAGTTATGGGACTGTTAAGATGGTTTATCTGATCCTGATTTAACATTGGTAACTGATACTTGTCTAGAAAATTGTCCATTTCATCCAGATTTTCCAATTTTGTTGAGTATAGGCTTTTGTAGTAGGATCTGATGATTTGTTGAATTTCCTCGGTTTCTGTTGTTATGTCACCCTTTTCAGTTTGGATTTTATTGATTTGGATACTGTCTCTCTGCCCTCTGATTAGTCTGGCTAAGGGTTTATCTATTTTGTTGATTTTTTCAAAGAACCAGCTCCTGGTTTTATTGATTCTTTGTATAGTTCTCTTTGTTTCTATTTGGTTGATTTCAGCCCTGAGTTTAATTATTTCCTGCCGTCTACTCCTCTTGGTGTTTTTGCTTCTTTTTGTTCTAGAGCTTTCAGGTGTGTTGTCAAGCTCCTAGTGTGTTCTCTCTCCAGTTTCTTTTTGTATGCACTTAGAGCTATGAGCTTTCCTCTTAGTACTGCCTTCAGTGTGTCCCATAGGTTTTGGTATGATGTGTCTTCATTTTCATTAAATTCTAAAAAGTCTTTAATTTCTTTCTTTATTTCTTCCCTGACCCCATTATCAACGAGTAGAGTATTGTTCAGTTTCCATGTGAGTGTGGGCTTTCCATTGTCTTTGTTGTTATTGAAGACCAGCTTAAGACCATGGTGATCTGATAGGATGCATGGGATTATTTCGATTTTTTTATATCTGTTGAGGCCTGTCTTGTGACCAATAATATGGTCTATTTTGGAGAAGGTACCATGAGGTGCAGAGAAAAAGGTATATTCTTTTGTTTTTGGGTGAAATGTTCTATAGATATCTGTTAAGTCCATTTGGTTTAAAACTTCTGTTAGTTTCACTGTACTTCTGTCTAGTTTCCGTTTCCCTGATCTGTCCAGTGCTGAGAGTGGGGTATTGAAGTCTCCCACAATTATTGTGTGAGGTGTAATATGTGCTTTGAGCTTTAGTAAGGCTTCTTTTATGAAAGTGGGTGCTCTTGCATTTGGTGCATAGATGTTCAGAATTGAGAGTTCATGTTGGTTGACTTTTCCTTTGACAAATATGAAATGACCTTCCTTATCCTTTTTTATATCTTTAAGTTGAAAGTCAATTTTATTCGATATTAGAATGGCTACTCCAGCTTGTTTCCTAGGACCATTTGCTTGAAAAATTGTTTTCCAGCCTTTTACTTTAAGGTAGTGTCTGTCCTTGTCACTGAGGTGGGTTTCCTGTATGCAGCAAAATGTCGGATCCTGTTTGCATATCCAGTCTGTTAGTCTATGTCTTTTTATTGGGGAATTGAGTCCATTGACATTAAGAGATATTAAGGAGAGGAGACTGTTGCTTCCTGTTATTTTTGCTAAAAGGGGAGGCATTGTTTGTGTGGCTATCTTCTTTTGGGTTTGTTGGAGGTGGATTACTTTCTTGCTCTTTCTAGGGTATGATTGCTCTCCTTGTAATGGGTCTTTCCTGATATTATTCTTTGTAGTGCTGGGTTTGTGGAAAGATATTGTGTAAATTTGGCTTTGTCATGGAATATCTTGGTTTCTCCATCTATGGTAATAGAGAGTTTTGCTGGGTATAGTAGCCTGGGCTGGCATTTGTGTTCTCTTAGGGTCTGCATGACATCTGCCCAGGATCTTCTGGCTTTCATAGTCTCTGGTGAGAAGTCTGGTGTAATTCTGATAGGTCTGCGTTTATATGTTACTTGGCCTTTTTCTCTTACTGCTTTTAAAATTCTTTCTTTGTTTTGTGCATTTTGTGTTTTGATTATTATGTGATGGGAGGTATTTCTTTTCTGGTCTAGTCTATTTGGTGTTCTGTAGGCTTCTTGAATGATTATGGGCATCTCGTTCCTTAGGTTGGGGAAGTTTTCTTCTATGATTTTGTTGAAGATATTTACTGGCCCTTTAAGTTGTGAATCTTCACTCTCTTCTATACCTATTATCCTTAGGTTTGGTCTTCTCATTGTGTCCTGGATTTCCTGGATGTTTTGTGTTAAGAGTTTTTTGCATTTTTCGTTTTCCTTGACAGTTGTGTCAATATTTTCTATGGTATCTTCTGCACCTGAGATTCTCTCTTCTATCTCTTGTATTCTGTTGGTAATGCTTGCGTCTGTGACTCCTGATTTCTTTCTTAGGTTTTCTATCTCCAGAGTAGTCTCCCTTTGTGATTTCTTTATTGTTTCTATTTCCATTTTTATGTCCTGGATGGTTTTGTATAAATCCTTCACCTGTTTGGTTGTGTTCTCTTGTGATTCTTTAAGGGCTTTTACCTGTTTACTTGTGTTCTCCTCAGATTCTTTGAGAATGTTATTTATGTCCTTCTTAAAGTCCTCCATCATCATCATTAAAAGTGATTTTAGGTCTGACTCTTGCTTTCCTGGTGATATGGGGAGTTCAGGACTTAATGTGGGAGAACTAGGTTCTGATGATGACATGTGTTCCGGGTTGCTGGTTGTATTCTTGCGCTTGCCTTTTGCCATCTGGTTCTCTTTGGTGCTTCTGGCTGGAACCTGTCTTTCCTGTCTTTCCTGTTCTCTTGGTTGTGTCAGAACTGTTTAGGTTGGGTGTTGCTGCTGAGATTAGAGCTAGGGCCCAGGATCTGCTCAGTGCTTTGGTCCGGACCGGAAGGAATCATTGCTCTGGGCCGGGAGTGAGTTCCTGGATCCCTGTGGGACCTGGTTACTCCCTGTTTGGGGCAGGTGTTTGCTGCCTCCTTGCTTAAGAAGCTGTTCGAGTTAGAGCTCCTGGGAGCCACACTTCCTCTGGGTTCTGTGAAATTGGGTGCAGAGTTGCCGCCCGAGATCTGCTGAGCGCCCAGGCCCAAACCGGAAGGAACCAGTGCTGGGGCCAGGAGTGAGTACCCGGATCCCGGTGGGTCCCAGTTACTCCCGGTTTGGGGCAAGTGTTGCTGCCTCCTTGCGTAGGAAACTGCTTGGGTTAGAACTCCTAGGAGCCCTGCTTCCCCTGGGTTCTGTGGGATTTGGTATAGAGCTCCCGCCTGGGATCTGCTGGGAGCTCTGACCCAGATCGGAAGGAGCCGGTGCTCCGGGCCAGGAGTAAATCCCTGGGTCTCAGTGGGTCCCGGTGGGTCCCAGTTACTCCCTGTTTGGGGTGAGTGTTGCTGTCTCCTTACCAGAGATACTGCCTGGGTCAGAGCTGCTGGGTGCCCCACTTCTGCCGGGTTTTGTGAGATTCAGTGCAGAGCTGCCTCCAGGGATCTGCTGCCTGGGCCCAGACCGGAAGCGGAAGTCCAGACATGATTTTCTAAGGTCACTCTCACTACATGTGTGTTTCTGCATCAGAGACTAAGTAGAGAATTGTTTGGGTTATTTATTATTTTCTCAGATATTGCTTAAGGTAACTATGGCTCTTACAAACTGTTAGGCTGGCTTTCCAAACTCAGAATTCAATTCATAAACAGCAAAATATTGATATTGATTTGTCTCTGAGATTACAGCTTATTTTAAAATCATATAGATAGTCATGTACAGTGGACTTGACTATCTGTGATCAAATCATGTGTATTTATGTAAACACCATTGCCTTTCCTGGTGGTATTAATTTCCTGTTTCTCCGTCCACCATCACACTTTCTCCTTTCTTTTAGTTTTCTGCATTTGCCACACTGTACACTTTGACTGGTTTCATCAATTATGATTAACACAGACAATGGATGCTGTTATATTCCTTCTAAGATGTTTCCTTTTAATACAGGTTAGCATGAAATGCTGGAAGCTAACTTTTCCTGAGAAGATTTTTGAGGCTTGTCTCTGACTGATTTGAGTTTGAACACATTAGTGATAAACTAACAATCACTAATGATGTATTGGTATCACATCAAGCACACAAAAATGAAAACACTTCCCTTTGGGGTAATTTAACCAAGAGTGAGCCCAGACTTGATTTCCACACTTTTGCCCTGTGTTTCCCATCATTCCTTATCTGTCTGTTGTATGAGTCCTTATCTGTGCCTGTATGAATGCTTTCTTATGAGTCTACCTATCCAAAGCCTGTGTCTGTGACTATCTGCATGTATCCTTAAGGCTCTCATCTCTAGAAATCTTAGAAGTTTTCTACAAGGGATTGGATTTACTGACTCCAATTGACCTGAACTGACCTATCATTGGCAAGAGATTTGTCAGCCTATATCAATCTTACATCCAATATTTATGGTGGATATTTGTTCTATATTGATGCTTTCAACACATTTGCTGTCTCCAACAGTTATATTATAACACACATTTACACATGACTGGGTAAGGACTTGGAAGATGATGTATTATCTCTGGCTATAAAAGCTGATTGCATGGAAAAATCTACAGCAAGAATTGTAATCTGTTCCATACTTCTCTTAAAGACAGGATAAATAAACAGTCAGATTACAGTGTAGACTAAGTACTATATAACCTCATAATATTGTTAACTTCATCTGTGAAGGTTCATAAAAGCTCAAATCTCCCTGAATAGAGATATTTTCTTTATACTATATCAACACACACAACTCTTTTCTCAAATTCATGGTTATTATAATTTTATGATTTTATAATCATTCTGATATTTCAAACAGATGTGTAAGTCATTAAATGTTTGTACAAATGGCTGAATTTCAATTCTATTTTCTATCTAGTTCAAAATAACTTGTGAGCACATGTGTGTGTTCATGTGTCTCCATGTGTATATTTTCTGTGTTCCCTAACACTTGTGCTTGTAGAAGTCAGAAGCTGCTATTAGGAATGTCTTTTGAGGATTATCCAGACATTTCTCTGTTGAAACACTAACTGAGAGCTCATTGGCTTGACTAGACTGGCTGGCCAGCAAGCCCCAGGGAATCTGATTTTCCAGCAGTATTATTCAAGCACTTGGTGTACTTAGATTTCTGCATAAGTTCTAGGAATTCAAAACCAGATCCTCATACTTTAGAAGAAAGCTTTCACGACTGAATTGTTTCCCATACTTTTCTTTACATATTCTTCTAGAAATTACTTCTCATCTCAATATCTTCTTGGTTCATGTGATCCACACACTTTATTGGAAGATTGTTCTCACATTCACAAAAAAAGAGACAGCCAATAACAGGAGAGTGTTTAGCATGTGCCTTCCTTATCTCCAGGGTAACTATCATATTTCTTTCAACACAAAACAACATGATCATAGAACTATTTTCTGTCAGCTTAACTACTAGTAAAGTCACACAATCTATTCTAAGGAAAGTATAAATAAAAGAGAAGGGACATTGCAGTTATCCCACAATAAAATATTTCCCTCCATAAAGAAGAATATCAGAAAATGAAAAGCTGCAATAACTATAATGGAAGGGTCAGGAATGCTATGAAACATCTATTTTCACTTTAACATGAATGTTTAAAAGTACAGTTGTCAGAGGTTATTCAACCCTTGAACTAATGCTAATTTTCTAAGGACCCCAAATCAGAAATTTTAACAGAATTCTTTACTTGAAAAATAATTTTTAAAAAAATATGCTGTATTTCATAAAAATTTTGAAGCATAAATAAAAGTTGCTTTCAACATAATTCTGCAGTAATGGACTATTTTCTTTCATCCACAAGTACAGAGCACTCATATAGACTATATGCATTAGGCATAAGGTCAGAATGAAGTAAATTTATTAAGCAGTATTTATTTTATGAGTATAAAAACAATTGGATTATGTGTCATAAAGACATAAGGTAAAGATGATGTGAAGGGCAGGTCATTTTATGAAGGGCTTATGAATTTATCAGAAGACAAATCACCCAGAGAAAAGACTGCTGTATTTTGAATGTCTTTCTACACATTATATAATAACTTGAAAATTCTGTATATTAAGGAAAGTATATACAAATGGATATTATAGCATAATTCATAGTATATTTCATGAAACTCATATTGAGCACTGATATGTGTTACCTGTGAAGGTCAAGTTGTAGCTTCCTACCCAAACAGTATCATTAAAAGATACAGCATTTTGGCTGTTAGTTGGCCATGAAGACTGTTCTTCTGTGGAAGAGATTGAGGCTTTCATTAGAGAGATTTGCCCCAGCATCTGCTCTTTCTTTTCTGTTTATTCTTCTACTTTCTTCTATGTCAGAACATGAGTTTCTCCAAAGGACATAGCAACAAAATTCCACATGGGAAGCACATTAAAGCCTCGCTGGAAGATCAAAAACTTGATCTTAGATTTCCTGTTTTATGGAGTTGTTATAAAATATTGATATGATCATGAATTATTCAGGTGATGACATTTTTTCTAATAATGCAAATGAATGTAAGACATGAAAGCACACAATCAGATTATCGAAAGAAGATAGCAATGGAGGAGCTGCTTTAGAAAATATTACCCACAGAATTGAAATTATTGTAGCAATATTGACAGCTTATTTCAGACACCCTGATCTTTATAAGTTTCTATTTTCTTCCACAGCTATTTAGTTAAGTCTTACATGAAAATACTTTTTAATTTATGGAGGGAGCATCACTTTGTAGTTTTGTATCATGCCACAAGACTTACACATAATATGTATAGATATGAAAACAAAAACAAAGAACTCAAATGAGTGAGGTACTACCATCAGGTAAAATTATAACATTAAAATATATTAAAAACATATTTACAAACTAAGGAGAAATAAACAAATCTTGAAGGATTCATGGATCCTGGCTAATAAAGATTTGTTGTAATCATGTAATATTTGAGAATTAAAGTAGATATTTACAAATTCCAGACTAAGGAACTAATTTGTTTTGATAAAGTTTAAATTGTCTATAATTAATGAATAAAATCTTAGAGGGGGAAAAAACTAAGAAATGATAAGAGGGTTACTATGATAAAAAAAAATGTCAAGTTATGAGATTTAAAAGTAGAGGAGAGGGGTATAGTTGCACAAACAGTAAGTCTCGGTATCAGTAGGCTGAAATAAAGGGTCAGAATCACACGTTTGATGACAGCTTTGGCTATGCCTTAAGAAAACCACAAACAAAACAGACAGAAAAAAAATAATCAAAAGTAAGCAAGCAAACAAACAGAATTCTCTATGAGATAGGAAAGTTGAGGAATATCATGTGATTGTTGACATGTGAAATCAGTTTTATTTAATACCCACGTATCAATATTTATTAATGTTTGCAAATAACAATAGTACTATCAAGGAAAAATTACTATATTATAAAGTAATATAGATAATTTCCTTAATCATAGTATGAATAGAAAATAGCCTACTTGGAATTGCATTTAACGTACCTAGTCATTTGAACATCATTTCTTACTTTAGCTGCCTTAATATGCTTAAAACAATTATATTAGCCAATAGTGAAGAACATACACAAGGTGACCCTATTATATAAAAATGTCAGAATAACCCATATGTGTTATCAAATTCTATAAGTAGAAAACAAATTGGTTGTTGGCACCTACTCACAGCATTATAAAATTAAAAATGCTTAATTTGGATTCTAGTAAGCTTAGAATTGTCAATACAATATAAATGCAAAAGCACTAAACCAGCTAAGCCATTACATAAATTCATAATATTAAAATGTGATTATATTAGAAATAAAAGTGCCAGATAGCATGAAAGAAAATGACAAAAGGTATTTTTGTAGACCCTAAGTAAATATCTTTTGGAGGTGGCCATTTGGTGACAGCAAACATCACTGAATTGACGTATTGAAGAAAATGCAATAGGAACAATTAGAATATCAATTAATGATGATCTGGAAAATTATGCGAATGCCTGAATATTTTCTTTCAAATAAAATGGGATTTTGGATTGGAAGAATATCTCAGTCTAATTTTGTGTTTCAGATGCAGAATTTAATGGATACAACAATGAAAATAGGTCTTCTATCTTAGGATTATGCAATGGCAAACATCAAAGACAATAGATAAGATTGGGAAACAGTGGCTGTGCTGCTGGGAAAATGCTAGTAAAATTTTGGGTTTAGTGAATATATATATATATATTCATTAAAAATCTGTTAGGAAAGATAAGCAGGCCTTGAGAACCACACATGACTTCCTAAATTGAATAAACAAGTAACATTTCTGCTATAGTTGGAAACAGCAAAAGAAAGGCAGTGGGAAATAAAAAAAGCTGACCATTAATTATTTTGCTTTAATCTTTAATTAAGAGACAAGAAAAATAAATCTATATTGAAATACTCAATAGGAGGTCAGATGCACAGGCTTGGCTATCAAAGAGACCAGATGTTCAATTCTATGAAAAATCATAAACATTGGTGATATACAATAGTGAGATTCAATGCTGATCACAGTAAAGGTTTTATAACTCGTGTTGAGAAAAGACACAAGAAGAGTCTGAGAAAAGGAGTAATGTAGATCAAATCAGAAGAACATATTTTGATGTAGATAGGAACTTCATATCAAGTATTTCCCAGTCTCAGAAATTTTTATATATGTTTTTCTTTTTCTTTTAGAGAGGTAGGAGGGAAAAAGATGAAACTACCATGGGTCTGGATGGCCCTTAAAAGAATGAGACAATAGCTCGTTGGTGACAGGTGAACTAAATAGTAGGAAGTGAGAACATAATTCATTGAATAACATCTGCTGGTCTTTCTACCAGCATTTCTTCCTAATAAGTTGATAACAGCACTGTAAGTAATGACTTATCCCATTGGGAGAATGAATGATGCTATATACCGTGTCTCTGAAATTGAAACAATGTTTCTCTATCTTATATAATACTCAAATGTTTCCTGCTCTTCATGAGCTAATTTCATGCTGCTTTTGTGTGGAAAATGAAATTTATTTACCAAACCTAGGCCATCGATGACCAAATTTCCCTTCATTATTTGGTTGCTCTTTATTCCCTAGTGCTTTTCACTTTCTTGCTCAGTTATTGCTTTTAATTTTTTGAGAGCCCAAATCCTAATGCATAACCTTTACTTCTAGCCCTTTCTACAAACCTTCCCACCATTCTTACTTACTTATTCCCTGTTATTATAAGACTCTAGACAGAATCCAACAGAGAATAAATCTAGAAGAAATTAACCATAGTGTATCCATCAAAATGTTGCCTTTGTCACTTGTTGTCTTCTAAAGTCTGGTAGTCAAGGCTTATGACTGTTCATCGGTAAACAAATACATCACAACCTTTATCAGCTATAAAAGGTATTCATATGGAATGTGAGTTGTATCCTTCATATTCTGAACTTTTGGGACAATATCCACTTATCAGTGAGTACATACCCTGTATGTCCTTTTGGATCTGGGTTACCTCACTTAGGATGATATTTTTTGAGTCCCATACATTTACCTGAAAAATTCATGACATTCTTATTTTTATTAGATGAATAGTATTTCATTTTGTAATTGAACCACAATTTCTGGATCAGTTCATTGGCTAAAAGACATCTGGGTTGTTTCCAACTTCTGGCTATTATGAATAAAGCTATTATGAACATGGTGGAACATGTGTCCTTGTGGTCCTTGTCCATGTATCCTTGGAACATGTTCTGGGCATATGCCCAGGAGTGTTATAGCTGGATCTAAAGGTAGAACTATTTTCAGCTTTCTGAGGAACTGTCAGATTGATTTCCAGAGTGTTTGTACCAGTTTTCAATTCAACCAACAATAGGGTGTGTGCCTCTTTCTCTACATCCTAGCCAGCATGTGCTGTCACTTGAATGTTTGATCTTAGGCATTCTGATTGGCATAAGGTAGAGTCTCAGGGTCACTTTGATTTGCATGTACCTAATGACTAAGGATGGTGAACATTTCTTTAAGTGTTACATGTACAATGACTAAAAGAATAAAGCAACTGAATTGAGTAAAATGCTTATACTTTTCAGTTTTTAATCATATAACAACAGTCATTTACTAGGTATCATTTAAACAAAAAAAGCAGAAAGTTCTTTCTGCCTCATTGATTATTGATGGCCAACAGAGTCATGCTCTGAATATTTGAGTTATTGCACATCAAATTTATTTTCTACATTGCAGAAGAATTGCACATTTTAATCAAATTTAAAGTTTCCCCTGGGAACAATAACATTACGTGAGAAATGATGGTTAGTAACATGTTAAGAAAAATAGCATTTCACCACTGTGACCATTTTTATATCTACATGATTTTTTAAACAGTGGGAAACATTATACTTGATAATGCCTTATATAGCTGAATATATTTGTCATTGATGCATGTGCCCTTAAATTATGATGAGTCATAGGCTATATGTATCCATTACAAACACATCTACATAATGTGGTAACAATGCTATTAAAATAATAATGATAGCAATCTTGCTGGTTTTGATAATTTTTTTCTGATGCAAACTTAAGTACTGGTTAATAACATATTTTCAATTTTTTGTATCACTTTAGTCCAACTTTCAACTTTAAAAACTCCTATGTTCTGATCACTACTAGTATCTTAAGGAGATAAATTCAAAAGTCTTGATCTGTTCAAAAGGTACAACCTGAAGACTGAAGAATTTATTATCTTGTAGAATCATAGGAACAGGGTATTTTTATTGTCAATTCAAGCTCTATAGGACTTTCAAACACTTCTGAGGCTTAGAAAATAACACTTCGCCATTTGAGAACATGAATCTCTAAGTAGTAATCACCTACTGATTTTCTCATTCAACCGTTAGTTTATGTGGTTATTGATTCCCTCCAGATATAAACACTGTAGAAAACACAACACAAACTAAACAGGATTTCTACTCACCTGAAATATCCCCATTGCTTTGGGGAACATAAGACTTGATAACTAATAATTTTAGTCTAGAACATCCAGAAAGGGTAGATATATTCATGTGCACACATATATGTCAGATAAAGCAAGGAAAATGTACTCTAGGAAAGTCAAATTGAGATATCAGAGGTATTTATCAAAACATTAAAAATAAGTTTGTTGTCATCATTGTTGAACATAATATTATCAAAATACTACAGAAAAGTGTCATACAACATTTAATTGCATCAAAAATATCCATTGTATTATTTAAATCTAAAAGCACATATTGGATTATTATCAGGAATTTAAAAACCAGTGCTTACACTTGAGAAATGTGTTTTATATTGTTGATCAAATAAGTAAACAAGTAATTGGTAATATTCTGGACACTGTAACACCAGGATTTCTCATGTTACATAGAAGAAGGAATAATAAATTCTGTGAGTGGCAAGGGCAACAGAAGGTGGCTACTGAAAAATTAATATGGATCTCCCCTGTGACTGGAGAGGGTGTCCCAAGAAGTAAGTAGGAAAATTCAATCAGACTGGAAATGAGCGTGGGGCCAAGGAATCGTTCAAAACAAATGGAGGACACAGTTCAAGTGGAAAGCAGAGGACAGAGTATTTTGGAAATATGCAAATGCTTACTAGGAAGTTTTGTGTCATCTGGAAACTTAACAGAAATCTCTAAATTGGAATGTATTCTGCCAGGAACTGTGTGTGATAATTCATTGAACATTTGAAAATAAAAAGAAAAAATAATTGCTTTGTGATTATGCTTACTTCGTTATGTTTGTTCTTCTGCATGTTTTGTAACTTCTACAGTGTTATATGGTATACATGTTGTTTATATGTAACAAATGATAATATCGTGGGGGCAATGTGAAGATTCATAGTTGTAGATGATGGGGAGCCATGGAAAGAAGGCATGTGAGAGTTTACTGCAAGCTCTACAGACACAGAAAGCAGGGATCTGGGAAGCTCTGCAGAGGTCATAAGGGTTGAACGACCGTGATGTTATTGTAGCTGGAAACTTGCTTTCTCAAACATCAACTCCAGGAATTAATGATGGTAGTGTAACCTAGTTAAGTGATTAGATGACTAGCTCACTTTTTGACTGCATATTAGAGCTGGATGCTGTGCTATGTGCTTCAAAACCTTACATAATTCTCATTGCAGCTGTCATAACTTTTATTTTAGTTATGAAATGAGATAGGCTTATAGAGAAGGCTCAACCTAAAGGAAATACAGGACAAAGACTGGAACCGAGACTGAAGGAAAGGCCATCCAGAGACTGCCCCACATAGAGATCCATCCCATCTGCAGACACCGAACCCAGACACTATTGCTGATGTCAAAAAGTGCTTGTTCACAGGAGCCTGCTATGGCTGTCCACTAAGAGGTTTTGCAAGAGCCTGAGCAATACAGATGAAGATGCTCGCACCCAACCTAACCCAATTAGACCAGTTAGCGGAAGGACTTAAGGAGCTGAAGGTGTTTACAACAATATCAACCAACCAGAGCTCCCAGAGACTAAACCACTAAACCACCAACCAAAGAGTACACATGGAGGGACCCATGGCTCCAGCAGCTTATGTAGCTGAGGATTGCCTTATCTGGCATCAATAAGATGGGAGGTCCTTGGTCCTGTGGACACTGGATGCCCCAGTGTAGGGGAATGCAAGGGAGGTGAGGTGTGAATGGGTGGAAGGATGCGAGAGTACCCTCATAAAGCAAGAGGGAGGGGAGATGAAATAGTTTGTGAAGGGGAAACCAGGAAGGTGGATAATATTTGAAATATAAATAAAGAAAATAACTAATTAAAAGAAAAGAAAAACAACAGTTGAAATTGCAGTCTTCTTTTACAGAGGACCCACCTTCAGTTACCAGAATATACTTAGGAACCTGCAAACCTGCAATACCAATACCTACATCATAGACATTTCTCTCTCTCTTTCTCTTTCTCTCTCTCTCTCTCTCTCTCTCTCTCTCTCTCTCTTCTCTCTCCTCGTTTCTCTCTCTCTCTCTCTCTAATGAAAGTTAAATAAATAAAATTAGGCTTAGATGAGTAATGGTTTCAAAAAAGTCCATAGGTTAAAAACTAGAAATTCTGAGATTAATAAGGTTGATGAGACTGTTGAGTAAAGCCGTTAAGGATTCACTCCTCTTTAAGTGCCTCAATAAGTTTAATCCTCAAGTCAGATGAGGCTAAGGCTCTGGAGATGCCACCAGTCATATTGAGTTAGAGAAATGAGTTAATGCAATTCAGAGAGCTAAAAATCACGCCCCCATTATCTTGGGCTTTGAATCTCTTTGATGTTTCTATCCTATGAAAGGAGAAATGCTGCTGGGCAGATATCACAATCTTGTGCCAGACTCAAACCAAATCACGCTCAAGAGAAGCAGAACAGAATAGTTTTCTCTTTAAAAAAAAGTTTTGTGGTTTCTGTAAAGAGAATTTAGAAAACATCCACATTATTGATTGAGGTGAAGGTATAGATCTGTAAAATACCACAATGTTTGTTTACACACTGTAAAGACAGAGGAAAAACTATTGAATCTTAGAGACAATTAGCTCTTCAGACAAATTCTGACAAACGCTATAACCACAAGAACACAGATGTGAACAAATGCCTACACGCACGCGCGCACATGCGCGCACACACACACACACACACACACACACACAAACACACACACATCATATACCTTTCAGTCATCTTAAAATTGAAAACAGCCTTTGATGAAGCCTGCATTTCCTCTAGTCATAGGTTTATCTCAGAGGATAGAGATTCCTGAAAACAAAAAGCTCATTATCCTTCTTATTTCACAGATATTAAAGGCAAAATTGAACTGATTTAACCACCATGTGGACATATTTTATCTTAACAGAAGTCAAATTAATCATACCCACTCTTTCATTCCTCTATAGTTTGTTAGTGTTCATTAGTTAAAAACATATCATTCATTTTCTTTTTTTTCTTTTTATTCATATTCCTTCTTTTTATTTAATCTTTTTGTTTTTACATTCCATATTTTATTCCCCTCCCAGTCCATGATCTGGTATTGGGTAGGGGAAAAGGACTGAAGCCCTGAGAGCCAGCAGAAAGAATGGAAACAGGCAACCTCATGAGGTAGGAGGTTATGGGGGGGACCCTCCAGAATGTACCAGAGACCTGGGAGGTGAGCAGCTCTCAGGACTCAAAGGGAGGGACCTTAGATGAAATACCCGACAACAGGAAGAGGAAACTTATAGACCCCACTTTCAGAAGGAAGACAGGGCCTCAAGTGAGGAATGGGGTTGCCATCCTACAATCAAAACTCTGACCCATAATTGTTCCTGTCATTTTCTTTCTTTAAAAATGATTACTCTTATTCTAGATAAATAAACTAATTGTATCTCTTTGTTAAGATTATTTTACATGGCTAAAATTCAAATAATTTGAAAATCGTGTTGCACTCACCACTACTGACACCTATTGGTGATGTTTCATTGTAAAATACTAGAAATTTTATTCACAATTAAAGTAATTCATGTTATTAATAAAGTCTAATTAACTTTAAAATTTGACATTTACTGTGTGCCATGAATATGGCTGGAACATTAATAAAATAAACATGCCAAATAGTCCAACTAAATCAACCCTAGTATATTTTTAAATTTAATTGTATCAAAATGAGATATTAATAGCATTTTTCTCTTGTTGTAAATAAGCATTATTTGAATAAATCACATTAAGCTGTGATTTGACAATGTTTTTACTTATTTTTCCTCATATGAGTAATTTCTGAACACAAAAACGTATCCTTTTTATGTTGTCAGTAAAGATAAATGAATAAAAAATCATTTGCTTTAGAGATAAAATGCAATTAAAGGTGGTAAATTTTCTTATCTGTATTTTCCATTTTATGGAAATAGATGTATGTACTGACAATGCTAGAATTTGAAACCAAACCCATAATGTACCACATAGGCTCTACCTGAAACCCTATGAACTCGGTGGTCTAGATCTGTATTGTTCTTAATTACTGCATACTGTCAGACTCACGTATCCACATTATGCCCCTGTCACTTGACTACAGTTTGCTAGATCAAACTTCTATCAAAGAAGCTATGACTCACAAGTATTTACCCTTTGTCTTAAGCTTCGGCTTATGGAGTTAAAGTCAAACAAGTTGTTATGGCATATGGTAGGTGTGAATGTTTGTTCATTTCTTTAAAGGCAGGTTCTCTTATTGCAGCCCAGGATTGCCCCAACTCACAAACCTTATGCATCAGCAGCCCAAGTATTGTAACTACAGATGTGTGTTACCATCATATGTACTCACTAGTAATAATAATAATAATAATATAATAAAATAATATGATAGACAGTAATTATATTTGCAAGGCAAATAAAAAATCACATTAATATGATTCCTAAAATGTAAGATATGATGGTTCTTTTAGGCACAATAATTAATCTTATTTCAGAAAATACATTTTTTAATCCAGAATCATGAAGATAGTCTTGCCTAGTTGGTAAATTCAGTCAGAATTAAGCACCTCTGAGATATTTAGTAGTGACTGATACACAGGAAATGGTTAGCATCCTTTGAGACCAGATATTAAGAAAAAAAATGAATAAAGATGCTCAGAATAAAATTGTCTAATTATTTAGAATAAAAATTAATTTAAAATATCTGTTATATCTTTATTGTTTTTAATATTTATAATGTATTTGTCATTAGTCAGAGCTTAATACTTGTAAGTTTTTTAACATGTTCATGGTAAATTAGAATATTTCAGGCTCCTTTTCAACTATATTTAGTAAACATTACAGACATGTAGTCTTGTAAATTAAGCTTCCCAAATAAGATTGGTGGAATAACTTAGGTAAATAGAAATCCCACTCTTCCTACTCATGAAAAGTGACCTCATCTTGTTACTAAGCTATTTCATCTGGTACAATTTCACATAGCTTCATGACTTTTGGTTATGCTAGACTATATATAGTCTAGAAGGTTAAACAAAGCAGCAGCTATCCCATAATTTATGGCAAGTCCTCATTTGTGCTGCTGCTGAGATTTTTTTGGTAATGTGACTGCCTGTGATTACCAATACTCCTTGATGCAACCACATGTCAATGCTCTGCAAATTAGCCCAATGAGCTTCTCGATTTAGACTTTTGTGGGTCATACTTTGGTTTTCCATTTTATTTTTTCCTTATATGGGAGGAATAGGTGTTGTGTGTGTGTGTGTGTGTGTGTGTGTGCGTGTGTGGTGTGGTTGTAATTTTTTCCTGAGAAGATTCAGCCATCACACAAATCACACAAGATTATTCAATGTAATGGTAACTTAGATATCTTGTTGGATTGTACTTACACTAGTGAACATAATCTATTTGATCTATAGCTAAATATGTGGTAGTCCCATGGTCTCAATATCTTTGATCGTGAAGAGTGATTCATGACAATCACAGTACCCCATGAAATAATAGAATGTCCCTCACTAGAGCTGTAGGGTAACGCTGCAGAAGGAGGAAGACATTGTTCTGACAATCAGAGCCTTGTGAACAGTGAGGAGATTTAGAGTTTCCAGAGACCATACTTCACAAGATGCTACTCATCACTTACCTCCTTTATTTATTTTAGATCTACCCCACATTTCCCAGAAAAAAAATATCTAAAATGTGCACTTACAACTAGGAATTCAAAATACACAAATAAAAATCAAGAAAAAACAATATAAATTAAAAAAAATGTAAAAAAGAAATGTTGAGAACAAAGAGGTCCAAAGTTTAGTCTACACCCAAGTTATGCTGTAAATGAGTTTCTTGGTTTTGGTCACTGGTTCAAAGAAACATGGGCTTATTTGTGTTACTAAAATCTTTCATCTGTGTTTGAGGGGCTGTGAAAAAGCTCCTAATATGAATATCGAGTATTTTTTATATGACAAAGAAACTGAACTGTCATGAAGCTCTTAAAAATTACTTCAAATGTCAATAAAAGGTTTGATGAACATTTTCATAGAATATATGTTAGAGTATGCACCAGTTCATGACAAAGTTTGGTCATACAAGTGTGACTACTAATGGGTAATGTGCTCTGTTGTTACATTTTGTCATTATTCAAAATTTGGATAACCAGACATGTTGAAATGCATTTGTAAACCAAGCAACTGGGAAGTACAGATGGGTAGACTTCTGGGACTCACTGGTCACATAGCCTAGCCCAACTATTGAGTTTCAGATCAGTATGTGATACTCTTTCAAAACCAGATGTGGTGTTTAAGGAATGATAGCGATGCTGACTTGTGACCTCTGCATGAAGAGGAACAGCACATGAACACGTGCACACACAAAATTACCACTCATGAAATAATACAGTGAGTTATGACACAACCATTACCATGAACATATTAGAGTGTCCCTCCAATAAAAGCACATGTTATACTCTGGATCTTATGTTAGTTTATTAGCGATAGTAAGCTTATATGCATTGTGTAATTCAACATATCTCCTACTAATAAAATCAAAACTTTTCCATCCAAGACTTAGGTAATTATTAGTGAAATAATTCATTCAGTAATGCTATATAGAAATTTACATGTTAGACTCAGAAAAAAGGAAAGGGTGACTTTAAATGGGCTTGTTGCAGCAGGTCTCACTGAAAAAGTAAAGTATGGACTGCAAGAAACTGTAAGGATTATATAAAAATTTTGAAAAATAATCATACAGGACAGAAAATGTACATATGTTATTTGACAATAAATTCCAATCTAGTCTATATAGACTTAGTACAATTGGAGCAACATGACTCAACCATTTCAAATTGCCTATATATTCTAAAACATACAGTAGGGATAGGAAAGATGGCTCAGCAGGTAAGAGCACTTGCTGATCTTGCAGAGAACCAGAGTTTGATTCCTAGCACCCACACTGAGGTTCACAACCAAACTAATTCCATTTCCATAGGATCAACAGCTTCTCCTGACTTCTACAGGCAAGAGGTACCTTGTGATGAACATACACACCTGCATAAAAAAACTATACCAATAAAATATAGAGATTTAGAAAGATACATGCATTTATTTGAAATTCCAAAATAAGTGACAAGAGATAATTGACATTACCTCATCCACTCCTGTACCATCCCAGCTCAGAGAAGTAAAGGGAGAATAGATACTTACCCTGAAATTATAAATATCTTTTCCATGTAAATTTTTATAATTCCATCATTCAGTAAAACATATATCACCTGAGTTCACACATAAATGTAACAAATCATCATTGGGCTTAGAGCACCAAACATTTATCACATTTATACCTATGGAAGGTTCAAAGTACTATTGAAATCTACATGACAAAATGTTTCCAGTCTTAGCAATATAATTAAACAAAATAAGCAACAAATTTGCTTACTATTTCTGGTGTATGATAAAATATGATAAATTGAATCTTATGAGGCTTTCAAATAAGTGAGAATAGTTTTATAAGACTAACTTATTACAAGGGAGATATATGTGTGTGTGTGTTTTGAGTGTGTGTGTGTGTGTGTGTGTGTAAGGTGGTTGTGTTTGTGCGTGGGTATGGGTGTGCATAAATGGTGAATGTGTGTGTGTGTGTGTTTGTGTGTATGTGTGTGTATGTCTGTGTGTATAGGAATTTGTAGGGATGAGGGTAAAGAGTGGGATATGTGTGCATAGGACTGTGGAGGTGTGAGAATTGTGTGGGTGGTGGTGGCCATGTGTACACGTGTGTGCATCACTACAGTAGCAAAAGTTAAAATTTTGAAAGATGACATTTCCATTAAATATAGAACAATTTTAATTATAAAATTACTGTTAATTACTAAGGTCATAAAATTAAAAGCTAGATTCCAAATATAGCTATAACAAATCTATCTTATGATATATTAGTAGAAGTCTATTAGTAGAAATGTATACATTCTTCAAGGAATGCCAATAAGCTTCAGCACTTGAGTTTCTGAACAAATTTTGAGTCTGTGTCTGCTTCTGAGAACTACACACACAAAGTGTGTGTGTGTGTGTGTGTGTGTGTGTGGAGAGAGAGAGAGAGAGAGAGAGAGAGAGAGAGAGAGAGGGAGAGAGAGAGAAGGAGAAAGAGGATAAAGGGGATGTATAATACCAAAACCTAAGATGCTGAGAAATAATAATTCTTAGTTCAAGCAATTCTCAGGTTCAAGGTCAGCTTGTTCTCTCTTGTGAGACACTGTCTCTTAAATTAATTACAAAAGGATTTACAAAAGTTTTTATGATGGACAAGAATACTTTTGACTCTGGTAATGTACCTCAGTGCCATTATCCCCTTGTATAAGTATCCATAATTTAAAAATGTCAACTAATCTATTGTCTTTACAGGCTCAAAAAATTTCAGTAAATTTTCTTTTCCAGTCTTCTATCTTTGAAGATGTTATCCTGTATACTTTCTTAAAACATTATTCTGTAAGCCCATTCATAAAACTTCATCTATTCAAGAGCAATCAAAATAAAAACAATATAAAAGGACTCCCAAAGTGCATTCAGTAACAATGTAGATTATTTACTGCATCATAAACTTTGCAAGGTTTATCTCTCAAAAATATCCATTTGCCACTGGGTATATTTTAGAGTTGCTCTGTGGACAATTTGTTCTGGAATAATGTTGGAAAACAGTTAAAGATCTACCCTGATTTTGCAAACACAGATGTGAACTAACAGCTATGAAGCATATATCTGTCAAATAGCTTGTATCTGGAATATATAAGGAACTCAACAACTTGCTAATAGGATCATACGCAAGCCAATAAAACATCAAAGTGGCTTTGATGAGACACTTCATAAAATGAGAAATAAGGATTGTAAGTAAGACAGAATAAGTATGTGCAACACCATTAGCCTTTAGGGAAAACAAGTTAAAACTACAAGTATATATTAATATATATCCATAAAATTAAAGTAGAGCATCAACAACAGTAAAGATTACATAATAATACAGGGAAGGAGAACGTGGACTGATGCTGAATGAATGCACAGTGGAACAGCAACAAGAGAAATCCTTTTGGGCAGAGACTCATAAGGGAAAGTGCTTCCCTACAAGCCTGAAAATGGGAGTTTCATCCACAGGACTTTCTGCCAAATACCAGATGGGATGAGAAGCAGCCTCATATGTTCTCATCTCTCAGGAAGAAGAAACAGGAAACCTAGGTACCGGTTAGTAAGCTAGAGAGACAGATTGATAAGCTTGGTCTGTTTAGACACTGAGATCTGCTGCAAAACTAAATTAGAGATCACTGGATGAACAAATAAGAACTCAACTTTTGGCATCCATACTTAGCCCATGCGCGTGCGCACACACACACACACACACACTCACACACACACACACACACATCTCATATGCATAAGCACCCACATATATACATCAACATATGTATGTTTATTATGATATATATGTATGTGTATATGTGTGTATATATATGATATATTTCAAATATCATATATTTCATATATATGTAATATAACATGACATATGTTTATGATATATATTTATAATATATGTGAAACAAAAAAAACTTCTTGGCATGTTTTAAAGACATTATCTATACACTTAACATGAGAAAGAAAGGGAGACTGAAAGGATGAAGAAGACAGGAAGAAAGAGAGATAGAGAGGTGGGAGAGGGAGAGAGCACTCTAGTAACAGTAATTATTTTGGCAAAATAAATTCTGTACTCAGTTCACCATTAGAATAATGTTTTCTATTATGCTAACAAACTGAAGTTCACAGAGATCATTCTTCCAGTGATCCTCTGACAAAATTTATCATATCAGTACTGATGTTGTAGAGATGCAAATGACTATATGTTATCCATCTAAAGGGTTAGATCAACAGCTTGTTAATTATATGGAGGTTCTATTGAGCTATGGTGAAAAAAACCACCTTGGTGATAAGTTTATCACCATAGCATGTATTTCCTAAGCATAGGTAAAGACTATTTGGTATTTTCTTCTTGTGAGGCCGTAAACATTACATATTCAATGACTTGCTTAGGGGCCAAGGGGTGCAGGCTCTTCAATATAACAAATAGTTCTTATCAAAATATCAAATAACAACAACTACCTTGTGTTCACATCATCACATTGACCTTCATACCAACTATATCAGAAAAAATAAGTTTTATTTTGTAAGCTTTGATTACCTTGAATTTATAAAGTACATTCTTTAAAAATACCTTCATATACTCAAGGTTGTGACTTTTATAGTAGAAAGGTAAACTCTGAATTTACAATCCAAAAATAATAAAGGTTTTATTCTTTTTATACATTATATAACTGAGAGCTGTTGTTTACTTTTTTAACCTTATCTGTTAAAAAGATTAGTATGAAAACCCATATCAAGCTACTTATCCTTGTATAACGCAAAGCAAAGAGTAAACACTATATTACAAATCACTGAGACGATAGCATTAATAGTAACTCACAATATTTTATGAGCTTTTGAACAACTATAAATTGCCATCTTGATCTTCCCCACCTTGATGGAGTAGTCAGAAGTCAAAAAAACTTATAGATCCATATTTCACATAGAACATAAAATAACAAACATATTATCTGCGATTAGCACATTCTCAGGCAAATGAGAGATGAGTTGGCTTCTCCAGCACTTACTTTGTGAAATCATCTATGAAGTAATGGAGAAAGTGGCCAGAAAATTGAGAAATAGGTGACAGTAAATGAGGCTAAGTTGTAGGGTTTCATGAAACAGACAAGAAAGATTATTATTAGTAATATAAACAAATTCCTATTAACAGAAATATGAAGAACTTATCATACATATATCACGTTTGAAATATTTAAAATTTCACATTCCCTTTAACAAATAAGAAACTACCTTAAGTATTTACTTTTTAAGATGTGGATGTTTTATACAACAAAAAAATTTATAATTCAATTCTATTTATGGAATAGTTGCACACAGCAATTGTACTTACAAAATTCACTTGTCAAGTTACAAAATGTGCAACAGGAACATTTTGGGAGGGCAGAAATAAAGTATTTGATTTGTGGAACATGAATATATTACACTCATCGCCCAGTATATTTAGATAATACTTTTTGTTCTTTACTCCATTTTCCCCACATTTTTGTTTCATAAATAAAATGATACTCCTGTGACTAATAGCTGAATATTTTCCAACTGAAAACCCAGTTGTGAAATAAGTGAAAATTAGAAAGAATTTCCAGCTCCAAGCAGTATTGACAGTATCATTAACTCCAATAACTCGCGTGATGGTCAGAATTCTCAGAAGCTCCTCGCTGAGGAAAACATTAATATACTTTGATGAAGGGAGCTTGGCAAATATGCCAAATGAATTCAGAGTACACATTTTAATTAATTCTCTGTGCATCGTGAAACATATTCTGAAGAAAACACCAAGTTGCACAGAAAGATAGTGAGCAAGCTGCTGATACACTGGTGGTTTTGTGTTATTCAAAATAGAATTGATTTGAATTTCAAACACATCCTTAAAGAAATGGTGTTTTAAGTAAGATGAAAAAAAGATAGAGTAAAATAATGCTGCAGTATTTATTATTATGAAAGTATTATAAAATACTAAAATGAATGAAATCAAAATATAGGACAATAGGGTTTTATTCAGAGGATTTTGTAAAAGTTTTTAGTAAAGTTTGACCTGTCATCATCATCAGTAACATAATAGAAGCTTATATCAATGTCAGTAAACAAAATAAAAACATAACAAGGTTGTGTGTTTCTCAGTCAGGCATCAGGATTAGGGCATTTAAGAATGGGAGGTATGATTAATTGTGAAGGATATTTCTTCTGCCAACAAAAATCATACAACAATGAATGTTTCCACAATTTTTCAGAATTATGATGGTTGTTCTTATTAGTTCAGTCAACTGGGAAATAGTTAATAATATAAGAAATAGTATGAATAGGACTTCAATTAAGGGAGAAATCCATCACACATTTACAAATTGGACTTACTATCTAAGAATCGATCTTCCCTAAACTTACCATTATATTTACTTGACTAACATTTAAAATTCCATTTTCTCATGCAAAGTGAGAAACTAATTTTAAAATATATTCAAAGTTGCAGAAATATTAGAAATGTCATAAACATAGTCACATTATGAAGATTTGCTTGAAGATATCAAGAACAATATAGCACAGTAATTAATGTAGTACAATATTATTTCTCTGAGTGACATGTGAAACAGGCTGAGCAAAACCAAAAAAAGATCAACAGATATATCAAGACATGCTCAGGAATGAGATTCAACCCCAAGAGGTGAAAAAGTTATTTATTTCATGAAGCAATTTGAGTTGTTAGTAGAAAGTATCTATACTTCGATCTCATAACTATTAAAATTGTTGGAAATAAATTTCTAAAAAGCAATATTAAGGAATGTCTACATAATGTGAAAATGATTTTTCATCCAAAAGCATACAAAATAAAGAGAACGCCTCTTAGGTTATATGAAAACTACACATGGTTCTCCAAGAAGAGACAACTAGCTATGTAGGAAAACCTATACACATTGCTTACATCCATCAAGATCTACTAGTTGAAGCCCTCGTAAATTTTGAATTCTGTTCCAATTCTTTAAGTTCTTGTTATAAACTGACAGTATACCAGAGAACAAAAGAAAAAGTCATAATAGACCTTTAGTTAGATTTTTTATGTACATAGATGCTACATAAAAATTAATAAAATGTTATACATATATGCATGATTTTAAGTTTTAAATTGGTCAAGCAAAATAAATTACATGAAAATATGATCACTTATGTTTGCCTAGCAGTTAACAGAATTTTTTTTATTTTGGTTTTTCCAGACAGGGTTTCTCTGTTTAGCCCTGGCTATCCTGGACCTCACTCTGTAGACCAGACTGGCCTCGAACTCAGAAATATGCCTGCCTCTGACTCCCAAGTGCTGGGAATAAAGGTGTGCGCAACCACTGCATGACCAGTTAACAGAATTTTAAGACTGAATGGCACAGCTGTTTAGCCTTGTGGCTGCTGGAATGAATGGAACCCACTGATCATCAAGGAAACCATAAAACAACTGCATCTCAGTAAAATGAGACAGAATTCAAATTGCATAAATACTTCAAGTAATATTTGGCATTCTTCATAGATTTAGCTGGTTATTATTTGGCGTAGAAAATTGTTACTTTACTAATCATATATTAAATGGAAATTTAAATTTATGTTTCGAGAATACATGTATAAAACTCTGTTACAGCTAAGGTTTGATTGCTAAAATCTACAAAGAACAAAGTCGTTGACACAAAATGGAAAAGAACAGTTTTATAAATAAGTTCTACTATAGCAAAAATGGGGTAGTTTCTACTGTAGAAAATTATGGTTAGTTGTTAGAAGTTATTGATTTTAAAAAAATAAACTAAATTTACTATGTATAATATAGGATTCTTTGTGAAATTTCATAAGGGAAGATGGATTGTTATAGTAATAATTATGTGGGATAACATTTTGGGAACACAGTAGAACTGATAAGGAAAGATCAGAGGAATCTTTGCTCTATATTTGACTAAAATAAAACAGTTTCATTCATTTCAATCAAACAAATTAAATTCTATGTGAAAATGTATGACTCTACAAATTGTATATAATAAAACAATAAAAATCATTATTTATTAAACAAAACCCAAAGTTACTTTATATTACTTAACTGGACTAATCCTATATATGTATGATGACAGTGTGTGAAAATTTGCAAGTCATAAATATTCAAAAGAGTTGAAACATTTTTGTCTCTAATCTTTCAAAATTTAAATGTCAACTACATGTAGGGTACAATCATAATTTCTTGAGCTTTCTAGCCAATGGTTAAAATATTTATTTGTCATGAATTCTATATCCCATTGCTGGTGCAATACTTATTTCTGTGAAATTATCAGATGTTGTCTACCTGACTGTGTCTCTGTTCCTTCCTGTCTCTGCTCCATTCTTTGTGTGTGTGCTTGCTCATGTGAATTATTCCTTAACTAAATAAAAATGAATGGTTATAAATTTAAGAAAGAAGTCTAGTTAAGCCAGAAAGTCACTAAGATCCTATTTGAAAGCTGAAAAGCACTTGTTTATGCAAAATGGCAATTGCAATGGCAATAATATATGTTGTTCACCAAGGTTAAGTTTTACCAAACATGTCAACAGAATACATTTTCCTTTCCATTTGTAACAAAGTTCATACAATATGAACTGATTTAAGAAAAGAAGGAACCGTGTATAACTAACCCTAAACAGTTTAGTTTTGTTTATTTGTTTTCTGGACACAGCAGGGTAGTTGAAACCTGTAAACTGACAGCATTAGCAACAGCATCACCAAGACCTTAACAAGCTCAAATCAGACAAATTCTGTCATGGAGGTACAAGGAGGGCACAGTCTCACCACTTATGGACAAACTATAGACAACTGAGAGCTAGAAGAACAGCTAGCTTTCCTTAAAATCATGACCTCTAAAGGGTGAACCACATTCCAAAGAATTGCCTCACATCTAAAAATTAACTATCTAGTTGCTGAATGGAGCCTTCCAGAGGACAGTTGTCTTGTTTGTAAGCATAACAAAGTATCATTAATAGTGTCAGGGAGTGGTTCTTACCCATAGGATGGGTCTCAATTGGGCCAATAGTTGAATGGCCATTCCCTCAATCTCTGTTCTGTCTTTGTCTCTGCAATTCTTGTAGGAGGACACATTTTGTGTGGAAAGATTTTGGGTGTGTTGTTGTCCTTATCCCTCCATTGAGTCCTACATGGCTCAGGAGGTGGCACCTCCATTATCCCCACTGCCAGAAGTCTCAACAAGAGTTATTCTCATAGACCCGGTGAGCATTCCCAATTTTAGGTATCTAGAATGTCCTAGAGATGCCCCTCAACCCCACCTGCCCGTCACTGATTTCAATTCATTCACCTTGCTCTCCCTACATCCGATCCCACCCCCCATTTCCCTCCTCATCCCCTATTCTACCCAGTTCCCTCCCATTCAAACATTAGACAGAGCTTGAGAATCTTATGGAAGAGTGCAATCAGGATGTAAATTGAATGAATTAATTAATGGAAAAATAAATATAATTAGCTGTCTAGCAAGTATTGAACTTTATGTGTTTATAAAGGACAGAGTATTAACATAAACTGGGGTGGATAGGAAGGTGGAGGAGAATCTATAAGTAGTTTTGAGTGAATATGATTAAGCTACATTGTATGAAATTCTCAAAGTACTTATAAAATATTGTTTTTAAAATGAAAAGCAAAAGGTATTTACAATGAAATCTGTTTGCTTCCTATAAGATGAATATTTTTTTTGCGTGTGTGTGTGGTTTTTCGAGACAGAATTTCTCTGTATAGCCCAGGCTCTCCTAGAACTCACTCTGTAGACCAGGCTGGCCTCGAACTCAGAAATCCTCCTGCCTCTACCTCCCAAGTGCTGGGATTAAAGGCGTGCACCACCACTGCCCGGCTTGATGAACATATTTTAATCTATGAAAAAAACATTATTTTTACAGTCAGGAAATTAGAGGACTGAAGCTGGAATTGTAAAATATATTCTTAAGGACATTGTGTATTTGTGTATGTGTGTGACATATGTTCTGTTTCCATATTTAACCATTATGTATAATAGAAGTGTAAGAACAAGCCAAAGTGAGACTTCAATTTAGAGTCTACACAAAAGATCTTTCTGAATACAGCTTAGTCACTATCATGATGTTCTTCATGTTCATCTACATTGCAATCCATAGCTGCCTCTCTTTTCTAAGCACTGAGTAATATTCTACTATAAAGCATTAATGCATACATAATTATGTCCTTAATATTTGAGTTATTTCTCTACCTTGGCTATTATGTATCCAATGCTTTAAAACATGGAAGCCTGTAGATTTCTCAAAAGAGCTGATGATTACTCACTGGGTGTATGCTTAGCAAAGGTAATGCTGATGCATATAGTGGTTCTATTTTTAAATTTTGAGGCAATTTCATATTGTTTTTAATAGCAGTTTTGGAAAAATAAATAAATAAATAAATAAATAAATAAATAAACAAACAAACTGTTGATTTGGTTATTAATTTATTCCATATTTGTGATATGATTATACATATAATATATGCACATCATATATATAAGATATAGATATATAGATATATCATACTGTACATCTTACAAATAAACAAAAATAAAGAAAAAGGAAAGAAAGAAAAAGACAGAGATAAAAAATACAAGGGGAGAAAGCAAAAAGAATAGAGAAAATTAAAACAGAAAAGAAAGAGACCCAAAAGAAATCTGAGCTTGTTTGTGCTGATAAATGAACAGCCCAAAAGGAGAGAAAAAATAAACTGAGATTTTCCTTTCCTAGGCTTTAGGGTCTAAGAGTCAGTTTCCATGCCAATGAGTGATTAGAATTAAAGGAATGAAAGCAGTTAGTTCTGTAGACACAATAGTAAAATGTGTGTGTGTGTGTGTGTGTGTGTGTGTCTGTTTAGATTTTTTTTGTCTCTGTCTCTCTACAGAGGAAAGAGGGTCAAATGGCTCCTACATTTTCAGATACTGAAAGTGTCTGTAATTATGAAATTCTAAAATTCTGGGGAATGTTTTACCTTTAGTGAAGTGTTATATTTTCATCCTTGTCTTAGGTCTAGATTATATTTAGTTTTTGAAAACAAATATTTTATTTTATTACTCTCACTTAAATTCTTAAAATCACATTAAGATTCTTCAGATTGAAAATATGCTTCTCCTGTCTGTTTCATTCTTTCTTTGGTTAAGTAGTGTCCAGATTGGATACTTCCATTTTAGATTGAAATGTGCATCTAATTTTGATTATTGCTTTAATTTACAATTGTGTAATGTCAATTAGGAAATTAAGTGATTTTTTTTCTAATAGTCATTTTATTGCCAACTAAAACTTCTGAAATGAATTACAACAGATTGAATTCTCCAACTTTAGGTCAAATATACAAAGCCATTGACAGTGATCCTTACCCAATCAGTAAGTGGATACATGGATGCCTTCTTAGGAGATCTTAGGAAATGCTGTTAGTATACCCATACTTGTATTTGATATATCCAGGCCCTCTGTTGAACCTGGAACAAAAGAAAAACACATAAATCTCTTTATTTTTAATTACTCATATTTTTTGTGATAAAAATACTCATATACATGAACGTGTGTGTGTGTATGTATGTGTGTATGTGTGTGTGTACCTGTGCATTCCTATAACCGCCTCGGTCTCTATAATATTACTTGTATGTGTGTTTCCGGGGCTGATCATTTAGTATTATATAAACAATTGGTGTGCTTTTCCTTGGAGGTATTTTTGGCCTGCTCTCAGTGTTCCTTAGTTGTCAATCATTCTTTGTGTAGGAATGATATCCCTTAGTCATTCTCTAGTCTAGTTTAGCAGGTCTACTTTTGTTGTCCTTGTTCAATCACTCTTAGGCAGTCATGCTAGAGAGACTTTTATATGTGTTGTTCTGAAATTGCTAGGTGTTGTAGAAAAAAATTATTTAAACCCCAAATAAGATCTCCTACCAGAAGGAAACCAGTAAAGGAAGACATAACTCAATAATTATTGGTATAAATTGCATGCCTGGATCGGGCAGATTTACCACTATACTATTCTAATCCCGGCTATGAGATCCCTTATAACTTGTGGTTTTATAGTCAGCTTCCTTCTACCGCTGGCTTCCTTCTGCTTCAGCTTCCTCCTGCTTCTCCTTTGCTTCTCTTTCTGCTTCTGCTCTCCCGGCGTCTCCCTCTCTTCTGCCTCTGGCTTCTACTTCTACCTCCTTTTATATAGAATTCCTCTCACTCTCTCCTCCCCTAAGCCTTTTTCTCCACCTCCCCTTCTACTGCCCAATCACTGGCTTTAGCCTTTATTTTACAGGTTTTAATTGAGCAGAAGGTTTACAAGATGTCGTTTGTGTACAGATACAATCCTCCTCTGCAGCCCCTCTCAGGGGGGTGGAACTAGGATCAAAATACAAGGCTGGGGCTATCCACAACAGCTAGGAAATTAAAATTTAAACAATACAGATTGTATTAATATTTACCTACTTGATCACGAGGAATCAAACAAGCTTTCAAAATAAAATAAGAACAAACTGTCTTCATTTTGATATATTTAATTAGAAACTAATTGCTAATAAATTTGATTATTCTTCATTATAGTTGAAGATAGCTAAAATCATATACAAGTTTCTACCATTTTTAAGATTATTTCCATCATGTTATTATGTAGTTAGATATACTTGGCTTGCTTGTTTTACTTCTCAGTTAAATATGTCACATTTATTCTTAGCATAGATTTATCATTTCTCAAAGTCATTTAGAGATTTAAGACATAAACTCAAAGTAGTTTGAACATGCTACTAAAGATAGACAGTGACCTTCAGGGTGCTGAAATGACTGATTCTTAAGACATATGGTCAGCCTCAGGCTTAAGATATTAGAATTGAGGCTGGAGGGAAGGGAAACCATGACACTGATTAGTGTCTTTGCCCCATTTCAGATTCACCAAAAGTGACCGAGATAATATTTTGTGACAGCTAAATTTTTGTTTATATGATACATTCAAAAAAGAAAGAATCACTCTGATATATCACTGACTAAATTTGTTAAAACCATGAACTTGAGACACTTTTAGTCAAGTCTAGATGGATGAAAGATTGAACTGTTTTAGAAGTTCTGATTAATTCACCTCTAAAAACATCCTGAATTTCCACACTTCTTCTCACTGATACTATGTCTTAATTCCTTAGCTGTTCTCTGTGGATCAAAGATACATTGATACAGAATTTTTGTCCTAATGTCAGGAAACTCAACAGTGAATGGTTGGATAATAACTATTTCTCTGAAACTGTTTAATTAATATTCTTAACAGCAAAAGACAATTTCATGGTCATTTATCCCTGGGTTTTCATTTTGAATCACATTCTCAGTTTGAAGAAAAGAACTCATGAGATCTGTCCTTCAAATGCTGTTAGTGCTTTTAAGCTTAAAGGCATGCTTGTGGAGATGGGGAATGGCAAGTCAGTATGACAGCATGCAACATCCCAGATTTAGCATTTCTTTTTCCATAATTTAGATTAGATCCATGGTGCACATTCTAAAATCTCATTACCTTCCCTTATCATATACACTGGTCCAGGTTTAGACTTTTCAGAAATCTCATACTTACCAGCAAGAAGATACATATCCAGTGCATTTCATAGTTAAGGGTATGACTGACATATACTAAGCAAAAGTTTTCCTTATGAAAGAGATGATGCCCAGGTACTATAAAACCATTCAGTTACATGTAAGTTTAATTCTTATCCACCTATGAAAACCAAATTAAAATAATTTACAAGCTTCATGGTTTTAAATATATCATGATTACTTCTATGAAAGTGATGGCCTACTGTATGGTCAGGGATAGCCCTCCTTTGGAGAAGTTTGAATCTGTTCAATCAATTAGGCAATACAATAGCCAAAACTATCTTGTTCAGAGAACATTCTGATACTACAACATATTTCAGATATAATTAGGTATTAAATTAATAAGAAATATTGATGACAAAATACAATTAAAAATATACAAAGGATGTTTTTGTCCATAATTTATTCTTTTTATTCACATTACATTCCAATGACAGCACCCCTCCTCCCAATTCCACCCTTACAAATCCCTCTCCTCTTTACCTGCTTCCCTTCTGTTCAGAGGAGAAGCCTCCTTAGTATCACCCCACCCTGACACATTTAGACCCATCAGGACTAAGTACCCAGAGGAGGCTCTTTTTATTTTTTTGTCAGTGTTGAGGGTTGAACTAAAGACTTCACACCTGTCAGGTGTGCATCACTATTGAGTTACAGCCTTAGTTCCCAGGACATCCTTGTATTAAGGAAAACAACAAAATGTAAAATACACATGTTAATGTCACAGAAGGTTTCAATATTAAGTGTCAAGAGAAAAATAGATTATGCTCAAATATAAACCAGTTGAGAAAGAAACAAAAGAATGAAATTACAATTTATTATCCCATTAATATACTCATTTGAGAGAAAGCATGAGTTCTATCACATTTTAAACATAGGACATGGCTTCAAGAAACTCACTTCCATTCAGGTTTAGCACTAAATGATAAAAGTTCTTTCTATGAGAACAGAGATTCTTTGTTGCATGTAGATGACTTCTGTTTCTTCCAATTTGCCTTTCAAACCCTGCATCAAACTAAGTCATTCTTCCCTTTGCATATAGAGGCAATCAGAAAGAAGGAAGACATTAGCTTAATCAGGTGCCCACTACAACAAGAGTTGTATCAGGAAGTTAAAGTAGACTAGCTGACAGACAGAAAGGAATGAAAAACATATTTGTAAAACGAGAACTCACCTAGATTCTTCAACAAAATTGAACTTAACTTTCTTTTGCCCTATCCAATCAAGCACATGATTCATTTTATTAATTCTGCTTGTGTCTTTATCTGAATGTAAATTTGGGGATTATTTTAATGCTACATTTTGTATTATTCAGTCTAAAGCTATCAGAAGTCTTATCCTGTCTTCCTTTCTTATAGGAATGTTCCATCAAATAAGTCCAGTATATAAAGGTATTCTGAAGAACATTGGCTAGTTGAGTCTCCTCAAAATAGGGGAAGGGGTTGGGTCTCTGTGATTTCATTTATTTTAGAAATGACTTAGGCTACCTTAGAGATTTAATAGGCTATATTAACAGATTTACCATCCAACATAAAAATCTTTTTATCTAAAAAATTTTTTAAAAGGAAATTTCTTTGTCTAGTTTAATCTAAATTTCTGAGTCTTATTTGAACACTCCCCTCTTCAGATTCTTAAAAAATATATTAGAAATTATTGTGAACTTAGAAATTATTAGGGT
The DNA here is from genome assembly GCA_021653895.1 of Mastomys natalensis. NCBI lineage: Eukaryota > Metazoa > Chordata > Mammalia > Rodentia > Muridae > Mastomys > Mastomys natalensis. The sequence continues at coordinate 353,220 of JAJTUV010000534.1, forward strand.
TTGTGCAATGTGTTCAGACTAATACTTTCTTGACATCCCCATTAGTGCCTTATCCTAAAAGGTACTAAGGTAAAATTAAGTGAACACTCAATAATGTTTATAGCTGTCATATTTAAAATGTTATATACATCCTTATTACTGTGTTTAGAAAATGTGAGTTCAAGTTACTCACACTAATATTTAAAGCCAACTGTTGTCATTACTAATCCATCTTTTCTAGATGAAAACCAATTTTCTAGAACAAACTTGATGCTAACATTAAAAATGTTCTTTTGCTGGAGCCATATGTCCCCTAATGTGTACTCTTTGGTTAGCGTTTAGTCCCTGGGAGCTTTGGGGGATCTGGTTGGTTGATATTGCTGTTCTTCCTATGGGGTTGCAAACCCTTTCAGTTCCTTCAGTTCTTGCCCTAACTTCTCCATTGGGGTCCCTGTGCTCAGTACACATCCGATGTTTGGCTGCATGGAAATGTAGCAGAGGATTGCTTATCTGACATCACTGGGAGGGTCTTTGGTCCTGTGGAGGCTCCATGACCCAGAGTAGGAAAATGCTAGGGAACAGAGGCAGGAGTGGGTGGGCGGGTGAGGGAGCACCCTCATAGAGGCAGAGGAAAGAGGGAAGTGATGAGTGTTTATGAAGGGGAAACTGGGAAGGACGATAACACTTGAAAGGTGAATAAATGAAATAACCAATAAAAAATGAAAAAAATGTTCTTACGCACCTATAAAAGACAGATATGTATGTCTCATATTGCTTAATTCTTTTTTCCATTTATTTATTTATTTATCCAGTTTACTTTCTGATCAAAGCCTCTTCCTCTCCAGCCTCTCACATAGGTCCTTCCCACCCCTATCCCCTGCATCTCTGAGGAGGGGGTAGGCTCCCCTGGGTACCATCCTACCCAGGTATATCAAGTCACTGCAGGACAAGGCACATACTCGCCTTACTGAGAGCAGAATAGGCAGTCTAGGGAATAGAATCTACAGGCAGGCAACAACCAGGGACAGCTTCTACTCCAGTTGTTGGAAGATCCACATGAAGAAAAAGCAGCACATCTGCTACACAGGTGGTGCTTCCTAGATCTAGCCCATGTATGTACTTTGGTTGGTGGTTCAGTCTCTGGGAACTCCTAAGTGTCCAGGTTACTTGACTCAATTGTTCTTCTTGTGGAGTCCCCATTCTCTCATTGTCCCTCGGTCCTTTCCCTAACTCTTCTGCAAGGATCCCCTAGCTCTAATTCCATCTAATATTTAGTTGTGGGTTTCTGTATCTATTTCTGTCAGCTGTAGGTGGAGCCTCTCATAGGACAGTCATGATAGGCTCCTATTTATAAGCATAATAAAGTATCATTAATATTGTCAAGGAGTGCTTCTTGCCATTAAGAAGGGTCTCATCCCTTGCACATCCACCAGCAATGCAGAAGAGTTCCTCTCCCATCTTTACCACCATATGATGTCACTTGAGTTTTGAACTTAGTCCTTCTGATGGATGTAAGGTGGAATAATCTCAGAGTCATTTTTCATTTCCCTGATGAGTAAGGACATTGAACATGTCTTTAAGTGTTTCTTGGCCATTAGAATTTCTACTGTTGAGAATTCTCTAATTACTTCTGTAGTATTACCATTAAAAGTGTGGATCAAGACTTATCTGTGCACTTGGCCTCCCCGTACATTATGTCCTTATGGCAATCTGTTCTCTTTTGTCCAATAGAATTAACTAAAATACAGACCAGTGATTAAGATCCTTGGGCTTACAATGTAGCTAGCATGTTCTAGTAGACCATAGAGTTGAAGAAAAATAGCTTCTTTTATAGTTCCCTTTTCCCATATGTATATGCAAATATACATCTCATTGAACTATGCTAATGTGTGTTAAATGGTGATGCATATTGAAATGTTGAACAGTTCTTTACCATTATGCTTCATATAACACATTTCTTTCACATTAATATTGTCTTTTCATCTTTCTTTGTGGATTCTTCTTTTGTAACTGTAATAACTGATGCTCAAGGAAAATAGTAATGAAATTTTGAACATACATAGGCATCATTATAAAACTGAATATTTTTATCTTATAAGTTAGAATCAGAAATACTCAACATGGTATTCAGTTTTTCATTGTCAGGCAGATTGTTGTTGGAACATCCAGAGGTAGCCCTTTGAACCAAAGCCTAGCTGACCCAGATTTTAATTAATAACTTGCATAAGAAAAATTTTCACAAGTGACAGGCAACTGATCATCTCATTTTATATTCAAAGTACATTTTCTTCATGAAGTATGTGGTAAAATGCAAACTTGACCGTCAGTTTATCTCTTCAAATCCAGATCCACAGAACTATGAATTAAACAAACAGAAATGGTCTTGTTTTTAAGGTTTGTGAAATATTTCATTGGATAAAAGTGCTTGCTGTTATCAAGCCTGATAGTCTGAATTGTATGCCAGTTCAAAAAGTAGAAGAAATGAACTGATTTTGAAAGTTGAGCTCTGATCTCTACATATGCATCTTGGTATTAACTTACACACACATACACACACACACACACACACACACACACACTTTGTTGATTTCTAAAATATACTGAATGATATTACAGCATTGAACAGAAAGTAAGCCAATAAAATATGTAAATTATTAATTGAAAGTTATATGAAAAGTAAGAAAATGTCAAGCCTCTTTAGTTCAGAACCCCTCCTACTCAGCGGATAGTGCTTTAATGGTTATTTAGTTGATCAGAAGTATGAATTAAATCCTGATATAAAGTTCAGTAATTCGTTCTTATCTCTAGTGAGTTGTTTAGCTCTTACATTGAATTGAAGTGACCTAGCTCTTTATGAGGAACTAGGGCAGGATTTAATCATAATTAGAATATTGTTAAAGACCATTAATGCTAATGATAGGTTTCTATTGCAAGCAGCCCCTTACTGTTTACTTCTCTTTAAATATGCTGTGAGAGGCCAGTTGTAAAGAATCGAGGATGGAAACTACAGTGGTGCAGTAGCAGTAGCCTAGCAACGGGAGGATAGCGGAAGAGTTGCAGATACTGATCAGGGCAGAAAGGGCAGAGAGCAGAAGCAGTGCAAATGGAAGGAAGGGTAGAAGTAATTAGAAGGCAGGAGAGAATGGACAGTTGAAGGTGAAGAGAAAAAAACAGGATGTACTGAGACAGCGAAGAGAAAGAAACCTTGAGCGCTGAAAACTGGCAGATTTCAGACTGTTGCTAACCTTAACAAGAGTCTCATAAAGTCTAAGCTCAGCAATTATATCACTAGGGGATGCCAAGGGTTAACTATCTCAACATTTTAAGCTTAAGAGCTATAATATTAGCTGTGTTGCAGATTAGCACTTTCCATTATGGAGATGTGGATCAACACCCATTTGGAAGTAATTTGTCACTCTATCTGGTGCTCATTCATACTAAAAGTCAAAGTTTATAGTAACTACCAAATGTTGTGACCACAAGCAGCTGATAGCCAGGGATACAAGCCTCCAATACAGTTTTGAGAGGCATAAATATGTCACCCCTCTCTCTGGAGCAATAAATTCCTATCAGGGCTTCAAGTATAATTCTCTAGTCTTCCAGTTCTACCTTTATTCTTTAGATGGTCAAGAGCTCAGGATTCTACCACTAGGAGAATTCTACATACCTCTGCACAGTTTCTGTCATCAATATACAGATTAAAAATTATGGCATTAGCTATCAGCTGATAATAGAAGTGGAAGACTTTTACTCTTGGCCATCTGAATTTATTTTTGTTTGCTTTCTATGTGAGTAGCCTCTCAGTTCATGCCTTGTTTATTCCACATTTCCTTTGTGAAAGAAAATATTATAAGACATGAAACACAATTCTTAAAATATAATTTATTTTGTCTCTTGACAATTATCTACATATATGAAGTAAATGTTATTTATATTATCAACCCTTTATAATCTTTCTCTCTTCCCTAACAAACCCTCTTTCTATAAGTACCCTTCCCACATTCATGACTTTTGTTGTTGTTGCTTTGCTTATATGAGACCTACTCAGTTTAACCTCAGTCATCTTCAGCCATGCCTTAGAACATGTTCATGAACAAATATATCTATGGTAATTGAAAGCAATCAGGCATACTCAAAGAACATCCTTATATGTTATGCATTCTACCTAGATCTCAGAGAAAAAAAGTCAGAAAATTTTTTCAATTTATGGTCCTTTAAGCAACAGAAAAAATCTTACCCCTGCACATTTGTAGGAGGAGGAGGGATGGGATAAGGGGTTCCTGCGTTGGGGGACAGGGGATTATATCTGAAATGTAAATAAAATATCCAATAAAAAAGTTTTTAAAAAGTAAAAGGAAAACACAAGATAGTTATACAGTTAGTTAACATTAGACATATTTCCATGGTGGTTTTGGTATCAAGATAGATCATTATGACCTATGAGGGTGACAATTTGATATTTCCATGTTATTAATATATCTATGAAAAACACTTCCCTGGAACTGGATGTCATGTTTATAAATATTTATCAATCCTCTTAATGTTATTTATCAGGATTCTTAATGCATGTCTAAGTGGACAAATAATTCATGTACACATAAGTCACTTGTGGAACAAAACTTCATATTTTACATGTTGTATTTACTAGAAAATAAGTATTTCTATTTACAGCTGGTTTAAGACATATTTGTCCTGACTCCACAATATTTTTAATCCATTTATAAACATATTTTAAAAATAATCCTTTACTTTATTATCCTATGAAACTCATAAAAATATACCATTTTCATTAGTTGCTGGGAGTTTGTGAAATCATTCTAATTTCCATCCACCTTGTGGCTATGCAAAGCATCAGGCACCAGAGGCTTGACGTACTTTGGTTAGAACAAAGAGGTGTACAGGAAGAATTAAGAACCAAGAGCTTGTTTAAAACCTATGAATAAAGAATACGAAGAATACACAAATTGAAAGTTAAGCTGGGCAACTGTGATTATACATGTGGCCATGAAGAGGAAAGCTTCAGCTAGTACCTACAGCATGTGAACAATCACATCAGAAAGGCAAAACCTGACTTAGCAGTTTTAGAGGGCAGAGTGAAAAGGAAAGGAAAATAAATGTATATGAATGAGATACTCTGGCAATGTGGTAATGGCCCAAAGACATATTAGTATATTGCACTTAAGGTTACATTAACTCATGTGCTTGAGCAGAAGATGTGTCTCCATGTTAGAGCACTAGAGTAGAATGTACAAAGTCCTAAATTCAATTCCTATGATAACAACAATGTTTCAAGGAAAAGCATGTACTTTCTGGAAAATAATATGCAACTTTCATGTTGCATCCATTTCAGAACAACTATAGGATTTGATCCTGAACTAAGATAACAATTCCTCAAACGTGAGAATTTTAAAGCTCGATGATTAGCGAAGATGATGCTCTAATCTCAAATAGATACAACAGTAAAGAGCATTTATTCTACAGAGAACCTTCATGAAGGAGGTCTACCATACTTTAGGATGGAAGACAGAGATGTGAACTTTTCAGGGTCAATTTAAAGCCTGTTAGGATAGGTGGGTAACTTCTACCTTTTTTTCTCTTGATTGGTTGGCTCTATCTGCAGGAATATACATGCCTTTGTGATTAGTTAAGGCTCTGGGGAACTTGGGGGACTTTTGTAGATTAACTATACTTGACCCAAGCTAGGTGGCAGGGCAGCTTCTATAGCCCCTGATTGGGTGCCCACGAGGTTGCCTCAGGTTAGGTGTTGGGTCAGCTTCCTGATTGGCTGCCCATGAGGGGTTGTTTTACCTGGAATTGACTTGTTTTGAAAAACAGAAATGTAGGTCTAGTCTCTCAAACTTCCAGTTTGCAGCCTGTCATGGAGTCAGCCTGTTTCTGGCTAACTCTATCCTCTCAAGATCTTTAACCCCCGTTTTCATACCTGTCTCATCGGGTACCAGTTTTCTGAATTTTAGGAGCAACTGCCATAATGTTTTTCAATTATCTTGAATATTACAAGTTTAAAAAGTCACACATTCTAATAAAACAGTTCTTCCTGCATTTATGTTGTTGGTTTTATTTGTTTGGTTAGTTCTTGCTCTGGGACTTGAGTCAAGGACCTTTCATCTAAGCAAATAATCTACCAACTGCTACCTCCCTAGCCTTAGAGCCACTGTTGATGTACTCCTAAATGGAGCCTGCTTATAAGAAAGACTGAGCTAGATGGACTCTTGAAGATGTTAGCTCCACCCTCCATCATCTGGAAAGGGAGACAATCTAGAAATAGTTAATAATTAATAAAATCTGTGTAATGAAGAGAACAGGACCAGTAGGTTGTTCTTCACTGACAAGATCCAGTTGGAGGTGGCCAGGAAATGACAAGATGGACAAATGGATAAGAAAGAGAAGATAAATTTTGGGTTTGAAAGGTCTTGACTGCATCTGCTATCACCTGAGTTTTTTATTTTAGCCATTCTGACTGGTGTGAGGTGGAATCTCAGGGTTGTTTTGATTTGCATTCCCCTGATGACTAAGAATATTGAACATTTCTTTAGGTGCTTCTCAGTCATTTGAGTTTCCTCAATTGACAATTTTTTGTTTAGCTTTGTACCCCATTTTTAATAGGGTTATTTGGTTGTCTGGAGTTTAATTTCTTGAGTTCTTTGTATATATTGGATATTAGCACTCTGTCAGATGAGGAATTTGTAAAGATCTTTCCCCAATCTGTTGGTTGCTGTTTTTGTCCTATTGACAGTGTCCTTTGCCTTACAGAAGCTTTGCAATTTTCTGAGGTCCCATTTGTCAATTCTTGATCTTAGAGCATAAGCCGTTGGTGTTCTCTTCAGGAACTTTTCCCCTGTGCCCAGGTATTTGAGGTTCTTCCCCACCTTTTCTCCTATTACTTTCAGTGTAGTTTTAGGTGAAGGTCATTTATCCACTTGGACTTGAGCTTTGTACAAGGAGATAAGAATAGATAGATTTGCATTTAAAATAAAAAACTCAGGTGATAGCAGATGCTGAAGAGGATGTGGAGAAAGAGGAACACTCTTCCATTGTTGGAGGGATTCCAAGCTGGTACAACCACTCTGGAAATCAGTCTGGCGGTTCCTCAGAAAATTGGGCATAGTATTACCTGAGGACCCAGCTATACCACTCCTGAGCATATATCCAGAAGATGCTCCAACATATAACAAGAATATATGCTCCACTATGTTCATATCAGCCTTATTTATAATAGCCAGAAGCTGGAAAGAACCCAGATGTCCTTCAACAGAAGAATGGATACAGAAAATGTGGTACATTTACATAATGGAGTATTACTCAGCTATTAAAAACAATGAATTCAAGAAAGTCTTAGGTAAATGGATGGAACTAGAAAATATCATCCTGAATGAGGTAACCCAATCACAAAAGAACACACATGGTATTGAATCACTGATAATTGGATATTAGCCCAAAAGTTTGTAATACCCAAGATTCAACTCACAGACCACATGAAGCTCATGAAGAAGGAAGACCAAGTGTGGGTGCTTCGGTCCTTCTTAGAAAGAGTAACAAAATACTCATGAGAGCAAATATGGAAACAAAGTCTGGGACAGAAACTGAAGGAGGTGCTGTCTGGTGACCATTCCACCTGGGTATCCATCCCATGTGCAGTCACCAAAGGTAGAGGCTGATATGGATGCCAGGAAGTACATGCTGACCGGAGCCTGATATAGCTGTTTCCTTAGAAGTCTGCCAGAGCCTGGCATTCAAAGGTGGTTGCTCACAGCTAACCATTAAACTGATCAAGGGGTTCCCAATGGATGAGAGAGAGAGATAAGACTGAAGGAGCTGAAAGGGTTTGAGGCCCCATGGTGAAAGCAATAATACCAACAATCAGAGCTCCCCTGGTCTGAACCACCAGCCTGGGAGCATATAGGAAGGGATCCATGGCTCCAGCTGTATATGTAGGGGAGGATGGCCTTGTCGGGCATAGGTGATAAATGAGATGCTTAGTCCCATGAAGGCTGGACACCAAGTGTGGGAATTCGAGGGTGGGGAGGTAGGAATTGGGGTAGGTGGGGGCACATCCTCATAGAAGCAAGAGGAGGAGAGATGGGATAGGGGTTCCTGGGTAGGAGGGAAATGGATAAAGTGGATCACATCTGAAATGTAAATAAAATATCCAATAAAAAAAAAAAAAACCAAGTATGCACAATGTCTTATCCAACTGAAAACAAAAACAAAAAACAACAAACAAAAAAAACCCAAAAAACAAAAAAAAGGTCTTGCCCAAGTTATGGTTTATGCTAAGCAAGTTTATTTAAAAGTACAGCATCTTTTATACTGTGTTCCTGAATTGGGACATCATCAGTTAAAAAAAAATCACAAAATATGGCAAAGGGGAAGCTGGATCAAACAAGAGGAATGGAGGATATCTCAAGGCTGTCATACTTTGAACACCCAGCAGCACTGAGACAGATAAACATAGCCCCTTAAGGTAGGGACAGTTGCGTTCTCAGGCTCTGAAGCAACACCACTCCAATCCCTGGTATCAGAACATTATTGGCTCTGCTTAGATTGTTCCTAGTTTTAGAGATAGAACTGATGGAACTATGCTCTTTCTCCATACATTAGGGCCCTAGGGAAAGGCCTCAAAGTCTTGGCCCTAGGCTATTACTGTCTCTGCCAAGAATATGCTTGGTTTTGCAAACAAACTATGTTTTCTTTTCCATTTATCAGTGTGGGACCGCTCCAGATGTGGTCCCGGGCTTGGCTGAGGATGGGTGCTAATAGCCCTGCCTCTGCCCTGAGCAGTCCCCTAGGGATGGAGTGCAGACAGGGAGAGTCCACTGCTGCCTCTGCGGGCTGACTGTGTCTCATCGATGGAGAGGGGAAAAGCTTTACAGCTCTTTGAAAAGTGTTACAGCTCTTTGAAGTGCCCAGGTGAAGCACCAGCTGGCCACTGAAGTCCACAACAGAAGCTCTCAGACAATGGGATGAATCTCTCATACACTTTACTTCTGAGTTGGGCCAATATATACAGTTTGAGGTGGGTTAAGGTCCAGCAGCAGGTAACCCCTATTGGCTTGGTCTGAGAGCTTGGGGCTGCCTCATCTGCATGTGGGGGGTGCTATGCCTACGTGACTGATGGCCATAGGCCTCTCTGTGGGAGGCTGAAGCTGAGAGAGTCAGAGGCCCAGGAAGAGCTGAACGCCTTCCATCCCAGGGGTTTCTCTGGCGTTTAAAGCTCATTGGACCAGGCTGTCCCTCATAGCTCACCACACCCACATATCAGAGCCGCAGGAACAGTATTCATAGATCAGTATGGCACTGAAAAATTAGGTCTTAATTGTTACATGGTTTGCAGATGGTTTGCGTGGCGGTTTGGACAGATGACACCAGGCCAGAGGGTTTCACAAGGGGAATATTTATTTAGGACAGAGGAAGAGAACGAGAGGAGAGAGAGAGAGAGCAGAGAGAGAGATGGAGGTGAAGTTGCTGCAGGTTACATCGCATCAGTCTCACACGGTCACGGCAGCCCAAGCTGGTGGCTGCACAGGTCTTGAGGTCTCCGAAGTCTTCATATCCCGGGTTTTGGTACCATTGTTAGATGTTTTGTGCAGCGGCTTGGACAGATGACGCCAGGCCAGAGGATTCCACGAGGGGAATGTTTATTTAGGACAGAGGAAGAGAACGAGAAGAGAGAGAAAGAGCAGAGAGAGAGGGGTAGAGGCTGACCATGACAACGTGGAGAGAGGGGGAAGGGAAGGGGAGACGGGAGCCCGCAGGCATGCGGGAATCACAGGAGCAAGAGAGCAAGGAGGGGGCAGGCAACCCCCTTTTAACTGTGGGGAGGAGCATACTTGGCTGTTGCCAGGTAACTGTGGAGGTGGAGTTTAAACAGAATACTAACATTACCCCGTTTTGGTTTAATTAAAAAAGAAAAATTAGAAAGAGGTGATGGCACAGCAGGAATAGGGACATCGTGATATCTGGCTACTTTCTGCTGGCATTGGAGGCGACATGTCTTTAGGGGGAACCTGGGTGTGGGGGATGTTTATCCAGTCTTAGGAGAGTTGGCTGTTTCCTGCTATCCAGGGTTTGTGGAGCCATCTGATGATAGGCCAGAAGGAACAGGTCCAGTAGAAGCAGCTGCATGTGTGACAGGAGATGAAGCATCTGGAGGTTGCTTCTCTGGAGCTGTCCTGAATGCACCTGGACTTGACAAGATGTACGGAATAATATTAAGTACATCTGGGAAAAAGAAAAGTTTCTAAGATGTACACTTGAAACCCAGAGGGATCCCACCCTTTGTAATAGGTAGTAAGTGGGAACGTTAGGTGGATGTACTTAATCTGGATGGCATCTATTTGGTCCATGAGAGGTAAATCTGAGTGGGTTTCCTGTAGCTTATAAGTTTACAAAAAAGATAACAGCATGAGTTAACATGAGCAGTCTTTAAGAGCCTTTGTTGGATCGTATAGTGGAATGTTTACTGAGTTTTAGGTAATGAAGTAACAGATTACATCTGTGAATGCTTAGCTGTAAATGTAGTCAGAAGTCTGAGAAAGAGTAAACAACAATCTACCAGTTATATATTATTTTAAAAAATGACAGAGTCCACTATCCAACAGTTCCCATGGTTTCCATACTCTCTTGGGTGAAGTCAGTTTGGCTTTAGGCACAGAAGATGCAGGGCTTTTTCTCTGTGGAATGGATACGCATGACATGAGAAATGACTTACCTTGGTTTGACTTGCCTAAGTCATTTGACTCAGAGTATCCAGTTTAGTTTGCTGCGCTTGTTTGCATCCAATCCAGGCTGTATCTTCTAGGAGTCCGGTGTTCAAGTCTTCTGAAACGATCTAGAGTCAACTGTTAGAGGCTTTGGGAATTCTGTCAGCTATAAACTATTTAAGTTAGTATTAGCAGACTTCTGACAAGATTGAAAACCATAAGGATTGGTTGTAACTGAATAGAATTCAATAGCAGTAGTAAAACTATATTGAGACAGGATAGGAAAGAGTAAAAAAAGAAAGCTGGCAATAGGGGCATACGATTGATTGTACAGCTTTGGGTCAGGTGCTGTGAATCAGGTCTGCTGGCTGCAGCGGGCAGCAGGGCGGGACTTCCTAGTAGCTGCTGGAAGCCATTGGCAGCTGCAGTGAGCAAGGAAAAAGCAAGCAAGTGGCGGAAGGCATTGCTAGCACTCACTTTACAAGTCCGGGCAGCTAGGGAGAGAGAGCACCTCCCTGCATGATCTGGCAGTCAAGCCCTTTGTGCTGGTGGTTGCGCACGTGGGAAGCAAGTCTCAGAGAGGGTCCCTGGCAGGATGTAAGAAGACCCAGAGCAGAGCTAAGAACCATCAGGCAAACTTGGGTACCAACCACAGAGGAGGCGAAGGAGGAAGGAGACAGCAGGGTCTCAGACCAACTACTGCTTCTGGCAAATCGACCAACTACTGCTTCTGGCAAACGGAGGGAACTAAGTCCAGACGGCCACAGATGACAAGGAGGAGGGAGAGAAGCGCGCAAAAGGCTAACCCTTGAAAGAGACACGCTGGGGACTAGAACTGGAGGAGGTGCTCCTGAGGCAGAGAGAACAGTCGGTCCAGGCCTGGCCTGGAGTACTCATCCAGGAGAAACTGTCTTGAGAGGAAAGGGAAAGTGTCTCAAGCAAGGGCAGCCGTCCTAGAAGGAACAGGGTTAAAGGGAAAGAAAAGGTTCATTTCTAGCTCAAGATGTCTTTCCTGGGACCACATTGCTGGTTACTCTGACCAGTGAGGGATGGGGAAGCTTACCAGTTCTAGGCTAGTGAGCGCAAATATCGTTTGGTAGAAAACCTGCAGATGTCCAAGAGAGTCACAGCACCAATGATGGGATGGAAACCAGTGGAGGAATGATGGTGGAAGGGGATGTCTCAGCAGGCCCATGCAGAGGCATCTCTTTCCCCTGAGGGACCAACCACACGATGGTATACCAGAGAATGGAGTTTATTCGGGGCATGGGGAGGGGAGCCAGGAAGGTAGTAGAGGCAGAGAGAGAAAGAGGAAAGAGAGAGGAGAGAGAGAGAGAGAGAGAGAGAGAGAGAGAGAGAGAGAGAGAGAGAGAGAAGTAGAGGCCGGACGTGACCATGTGGAGAGAGGGGGAAAGGAAGGGAGACGGGAGCCTGCAGGCGCGTGGGAATCACAGGAGCAAGAGAAAGAGGAGGGGGCAGGCAACCCCCTTTTATTGTGGGGAGGAGCATATCTGGCAAAATACTAACATTAATAAAATTCCTTGAGAACTACAGGGTACATTCAGCTTTCATGTTGGTAAACACCTTATAACAAAAAAAGGATAGTACCCTAAATTCATGAAAACAGCAGTTTTTCATATGAAAACTGGGAGCCCTTCGGAACTTCAGCTTCCTGTGTAGTTCTTTTTATGACTATACATTTCATTATATTCTCTCCATATAACAAACTGAGAAGTGTCATGTACTTGTTTCCCTTATGACTGTGAGTTATCTTATAACATTAAGCAAGCCCAAGGAGATGAGTGACAAGAACCTTCATCTACAGCTTTTGAGTACAAAGAGTTAGAAAACATCTCCTGTTATGACTGACATCTGTACATGTGGAGATCTTGAAGGACTGACATCTTAACATATGTTACCTGACACTCGAGTCCGAATTACATCAGACTTCTTCAGAACTGAGTTGAATTACAGGATAACCTGCAATTGCTGTTAAAGAAGCCCTTGAAATACGAAAATGTTCTTGCTTATACTGAAGGTTCGTTCAGAGACATATTAAAGGAGAAAAATAGTTTTCCATTTCATGTTGTTGGAAACCAAAAGATCACAAGGAAAGGAAATTAAATCGAATCGTTCCTGAATTCATTTCAGTACATTAGTTAGTTATAAGCATCATTAGCAGACACTGGCTCAAGTTGTCTTAAGAGTGTACAGGCCTTACAAAGATAATAAGATCAGGTAAGAGAGTAGTGAATGCAAACAGCAAGCACCTTCAGTTGATTATCCTTCATATTATATGTCAAAAAAAATTTTCACCTGGGACAAAAATTAATATTCATTATATGGAGTCAATTTATCATATTATATGTATGAGTGTTTTACCTTCATGTAAGTCTGTGCACCAAGTATACAGTGCCTGTGGAGGCCTAAAGAGAACATCAGAACCCGTGGATCTGGTGTTACAGACTGCTTTAACCAACATGTTGGTGCTGAGAATCGAACCTACGTACCCTGGAAGGATAGTCAGTGTTTTGAACCACTGATCTAACACTCTAATCCACAGAGCTATTTTAATTAAAAATCTTTTAAATTTACTTTCTTAAAGTTGGAATATTGTATTTTTCCAGACAAAACAAGTTGTAACTTTATGTCAAGGTTTGATAAGGAGAAGATATCTGGCAACAGCTGATATACCTATAAAACAGAATTAGGCTTTTCGTTTACCTTATTAATGATGCTATGTGTGCAGTACTCAATATTTAGCAATGTTAGTTAATCACAGAATCCATTGTGAAAGAATAAAGGCACATTAAATATATAACATATGATAAAGACTCTCGGCTACTAATGCATTTCTCCCTAACAAATTAATATGTTTAAAGAAACAATACTGTTAGGCTAAAGTTGTTTTTACTGCCAAATAACAGGGTTTTTAATTACAGTAATGACAGTCTCATTGTGTTTGTTCAAAGAATTGTGGTATTAAATTTTGTCCTACAATTAGGTTTTGAAAATACTAATGAAAAATATGATAAGGAGTGACCAGTGTGGTCAGGGAATCAGGCCTGATTTCATTATAATTAACCCAGAATTTATTCAAAGTAGAGGAATGAGAGAAACAGTAGGAAATAAACACCCTTAACAGTCTTCAAAGAGATCCCTCTGGCAAATTGAATTAAAGAATTTGAAAACACTGACTCACAAAACATGTAGCCTAGGAATCCAAGACAGATTCTTTACATCTGCAAAGCTTTGGTGCAACTATTCATAGATGGAAAAACAGAAGGGAATTGGAGAAAATTCAAGTTAGTTGCAGAGAAAGTTTAACTGGTTAAAACCTCTGATTTCTTTATGTGAACCCAGTTTAGTTGAAGCTTGGCCACTCTAGTGAGATAAGATACAACTAGTGTTCCCAAAAGCAGAATTTAAATTAAGTTTGCCACTTGTTCAAATATTTAAAACATTTTTCCTTGCTGCTTAAGAATGCAAAAATATGAGCATTAATTTCTTTGGGGGGCAGTAAATGTTTTCTTTCTTTCTTTCTTTCTTTCTTTCTTTTTCTTTCTTTCTTTCTTTCCTTTCTTTCCTTTCTTTCCTTTCCTTTCTTTCCTTTCCTTTCTTCCTTTCTTCCTTTCTTCCTTTCTTCCTTTCTTTCCTTATTTTAAATTCCAGATTTTATTCTCCTCCCAGTCTACCCTCTAACTGTTCCACATCCCATACCTCCTCCCATCCTCCTGGTCTCCATGGGGCTGTCCCCATCCCCACCCACACACCACCAGACCTCCAATCTCCCTGGGGCCTTTAGTCTCTTGAGGGTTAGCTCCATCTTCTCTGGCTAAATCCAGACTCAGCAGTCCTCTGCTATAAATGTGTTGGGGCTTCCTGTCAGCTGGTATATGCTGCCTGGTTGGTTTTCCAGTGCCTAAGAGATCTCAGGGGTACAGGTTAATTGAGACTGCATTTCTTAGGCCAATTGTAAAGACTTACTAGAATGATCTGTAGATTATGATTATGTTATTGGAAAGATTGTTTTATTTTCTCCTACTCAATTGAAATAGGTGATGATTGTATTATCTCAGAAATTGAAATTGCATCTGACACTTAAAGCTTTTAAAGATAAAACTCAATCCCCTTAAAAACTCTAGTATGACCAAGAGACCAGGTCATAAGTAGCTATCAAGGTCTAAAGTGCAAAAGAAAAATGGATCAATATGCCAAATTTTACATACTTTTTGAACAATGGGATTATTCTTATCAGTCTTTTGCTTCATGAAAACACCCTTATCCTACAACCCTGCAAAAGCAATGAGCTTTATGTATTAAGTCTTTACAACTGAATGTCAATACCAAGCAATAGATTCTCAAACCTCTTTACAAATACTAGATGAGAAACTGTATGGAAAGCAGTTGTTGTATTTTCACAATAAGCCACCATTAACTATTGATGCACTAGCTGTTCAGAAAAAAGTTCATCAAGAAAAGACTTTATCTTTGCTGTTATCTTCAGCCCAGTCATTGTGACAATCACCCAAAGCGTTTCTTATCATTAACTTAAAAGCATTGCTACTCAGTGCACATCAATTCATAGTGCTTTTCTAAGCATTACTGCAATTAAGACCAGAATGGTGGCTTTCACTTCCACTAATCTTGAGACTTTCAATTGTAGTAAATTTAGATGATCATCTGAAGATGAAGCTGGAGTGAGCTATCAGAATACAATATTTCATGAACTTTAATAATTCATTCTTGAATAGGTGTGAGTAAATCTTAGTTCTTTACCTTCTAATAATAACAAAAAATGCTCAATAATGGTATCAAAAAAGCCCCTAAAAACATGATTGATCTTATAGATTTTTTATACTATCAGATCCAATTTCAACCTGACAGATGATCTATAATATTATTGGTGATGAAATTTCTGTATTTTCTTTTTAGAGTTCAATTAAAAATATGAATAAAGTGATACAATTTCTACCCTGAAAAACAAACATATATGTTTCTAAGATAGCACTTATGGAAGTGTTTCTGATAGAGCTAATGGAAACACACAAAACAGAAGCAAACATGAAATACAAAGGGTTAAAATAATTCTTCCTATTAGCAACAATGTTGCGAAAGACTGCAAATATTACAACTTATTTTGTCTCTTAACTGGTTTTCAGACTCAACTTTCCACACTGTGAAGTTCTGTGGACACAAGGAAAACAGAATCTTCTTGCTACTGAGCACAGTTCTTTCCTTTTGCAGTATCTGCATATGGAGTTACTGCCATCTTCCTTATTTACAGTGAAACCTACCTAACTGTAGGAAATCAAGATTTATTATATTATGTAAGTTTGAAATGTTGCCTAATACTAATTTAGTTCATAAATCAATAGAATATCTCAGTTCATTTCAGTCTGCATATTCAGTTCTGAAGCTTAAAAGAATCAGATATGTGTGAGATATGATTCTATATTAGAGAAAAATGTAAACTGAGGAAGACTCTAGTAAACTCAGTCAGAAAAGCCAGTAAATCACTGAGCAGTGGTCCGTGGCAGACAATGCAATACAGATTAGCAAAGCCCCACAACAAACACACATAGTTTATAAAAATTAAAAATGTAACATTCAGGATAAAATATACAATTGAATATATCTTTATATCCTGAAAAATTAGAGAAGTAAGTTTTCAGCCAGGAATAGTCACATAAGGAAATCAGAGAAATGTCTTCATTGTATTTTAAAGATATTAGAATATACACCCCAAAACAGTCTTTGATTAGAACTAACATTTTAAGTTTATTTTTAATTATTCCTTCTATTTTGTTGAGAGTTCCATATAAGTACATCATTCCTGCTTTTTTTTTTCCTTCTTCCAAACCTTACCATTTACCCCTCCTTGCTTTTTGGCAAACTACCTTGTGGGAAAATATAACTTCAGAAAATTAATAATTTTGACATGTTTTATGTATTAGAATAAGTAGATTTGATAACATAAAAATACTATACTATAATTTCTCATAAATGTCAATATGGTATAAGGTAAAAGAAAGAAAATGGTTCCAGATGATACTAAGTGAACATTAATTTATAAAGATAATGGTATATCATCACAGTAGATTTAATACTAAGTCTATTTAACAGAACAATAATAGTAGGTTCTCCTTAGGACTTAATGCCTGTCTAATCATACATTCTTGGCTTGATAATGATATTAGATATAGGTTTTATCCTGTAGAAAGGGACTTAGAACCAATCAGAAAGTAGTTCATTATTCCCATTATTTTTGAATAACTAATGCACCAGTCAACATGTCCTGCAAGGCCAAGTATCATAGTTCACAGGAGTCACAGATTAGTTAGACTGATAGAAGCTTTTTTCTTTGAGTTGTGTGCATAGCACCTTTGAGAATTATGAAAGCTACCAAGTAGGGATGAAGCTCTAAGATAAGTACAACCTTGATTTCTCCATGTTCTTTTGTTTTGTTTTGTTTTGTTTTCTTTTTTATTGGAAATTTTATTTACATTTCAGATGTTCTCCCCTTACCCCATTTCCCCCCTCCCAGGAACTCCCTATCCCATCCCCCCTCCTCCTGCTTCTATGGGGGTATCTCCCCACCTACCCCCCCTCACCTCACCTCCCCACCCTCGAATTCCCCCCCACTATGTCCAGCCTTCATGGGACCAAGGATCTCTTCTCCCACCTATAACACCCTTGCATATATAGCAGGAGCCATGGGTCCCTCCCTAAGCACTCCCAGGCTGGTGGTTTAGACCCTGGGGGCTCTGGTTGGTTGGTATTGTTGTTCTCCTCATGGGGTCGCAAATCCTTTCAACTCCTTCAGTCTTCACTCTAAAAGCAGGAGTTATGCTCAGGAATAGATTTCTACTCTCCAGTTCTGATAGCTAACAAAGAACATGGACAATAGCCTGTTATATTTGGGGCTCTATGGGACATTAGGCAACAACTTCATAAGAGGTGGCCTATTGCTTGCACTTGGTTTTTTAGTTTTTATTCATTGATGTCTAGTAAGGTCATTATCATCTCCTTATATATTCTTCTAAGTCATTAATAATAATAATAATATGCACTTCTTGGCATCTACAATAGTGTCTGGGTTTGGTGACTATGTATGGGATAGATCCCCAAGTGGGGCAGTGTCTGGATGGCCTTTCCTTCTGTCTCTGCTCCACACTTTGTCTCCATATTTCCTCCTGTGAGTATTTTGTTTCCCCTTCTAAGAAGGACCGAAGCAGCCACATTTTGGTTTTCCTTCTTCTTGAGCTTCAGATGGTCTGTGACTTGTATCTTGGGTATTCTGAGCTTTGGGGTTAATTAATATTCACTTATCAGTGAGTGCATACCATGTGTGTTTGTAATTGGGTTACCTCACTCAGGATGATATTTTCTAGTTCCATTCATTTTCCTAAGACTTTCAAGTGCATGCTGATAGGAGTCTGATATAGCTGTCTCTTGAGAGGCTCTGCCAGAGCCTGTCAAATACAGAGGCAGATACTTACAGCTGACCATTGAACTGAGCACTGGGTCATCAATGGAGGAGTTAGAGAAAGGACTGAAGGAGATGAAGGGGTTTGCTACAATAATAGGAAGAATAATGATATCAACTAACCAGATGCCCCAGAGCTCCCAGGGACTAAACCACCAACCAAGGAGTACACAGGGAGGGACCCATGGCTCCAGCCACATATGTAGCAGAGAATGGCCTTGTTGGACAACAATGGAAGGAGAAGCCCTCAGTCCTGTGAAGCCTTGTTGCTTCAGTGTAGGGGAATCAAGTGAGGAGGCCGGAGTGGATGAGGGAACACCTTCATAGAAGCAGGAGGAGGAAGGAGGTGATGGGGGGGAGTTCAGGAGGGTGGGGGAAACTGGGAAAGGGAATAACATTTGAAACATAAATAAAGAAAATATCTAATAAAAAAGAATTGAGGTTGTGACAGAGATTAATAAGTTAAGAAGGGTTTGGTGCAGGAAGATAGAGGAAAGGTGTGGTAGAGGTAGGCAAAATAAGGGCTGGCAAATAAACCTATGAGAATGTAGTATTTATGTAATTTAAATAAACATATATTTTTTTTCTTTAAAAAATAATGATAAAAGAATTCCAAAACCTCCTGGAGCCATTAGTTCTATTGCCTTATGTATGGCTTCAAACAGAGTTGTGAGAAAGATGGGTAGGCACCTATTTAAACAATACAAAAAAACAACAACTAGAAATGCCCATCAGAAGTGGAGATAGTTTTAACAACACACTCAGCTTCCTTGTTCATTCAATCATTTCAAATTCCACTCAGGCTATTCTTCAAGGATGATATTTCTCAGTGTTCTACAAGGTTATGAGATGATGCCTACAAGGATCTTAAGGCAGCCAACACAGATGATGAGCCAGAAATGCATGTTCCAAGAATTCCAGAAGCATCAAAATCAATGAAGTCAAACTTGGACAGGGTTACTACTCATCCTTAAGTGAATTTAAAGGGAATGGCTATGGCTCTGGCATTCAAGGGAAGTGGCTCATTTTTACAGTGGTGGAGGTCACTCTTCTGACCATACCTGCTCTCAAAACTTTAAATGTTTCATGGCTTGTCAGAGTAGTAAAGAAGTACAAGTGAAAAAACTCGTAGCTCAGAAATTTTTTTCCCCAGTATTTCCCTTCAATTTTGTTATTTCATTTTGTTTATACTCATATTAAAAACTATTTTAATTACTATTAAATTGCTTCTCATTGTGTTTCTTCTTGTATAAATACTTGATAATGTTGATTTTGTAAGCCCTGTTTCTTAGAGAAAAAAAAATCGAAATTCTTCATTCAGTCAATGTAATAAATAGTCTTCCAATTACTTTCATAAGGTAAACATTTGATTATTTTTTACACTTCATGAATCCATGGCAAAAGAGTGAGGCATCTCCTAAAAATGTGAACAGATACATCAATGAGATTTGTTTGCTAACTTTTGTTCTTGTTCCTGCTTGTTACTGTTTTTCATTACTTAAAATTCCAGAAGAGTGTACTTCAGAGTTGTTTATCTAAGAACACCCACAAGCAACTAGATGAAATACTTTGAAATGTTACTTGTAAAACATAATAAGAGCTTAGAGAAAAATTTAATATTGAAGGAATCATTCAGTCATAAAATGTTGTTTAGGGAACTCTAATATCACAATAGCCTTTATTGAAATAAAAAAGGAAAAATTAAGCTTATTTTATTAAGTAATTATACAGATATTTGAGAAAAAATAATTTTAAAATGGGATTTCGGTGCCTGTGAAAGACTTTGAACTTGAATTCAGCTTGAACTTGTGCATCACTAAGTTTGAGTTGAGAGATGTAAGTGAGGTATTGCATCAGCCTTCAAGAAAACTGTCTAATAGAGCCTCAAGTGTTCAAAAAGGTATTGAGTAACCTGGCGAGTTAACAGAAAGCCAGTCAGTATCTCCCAAGGACAGTTAGAACCCAAGGGTGTAATAACTTCTTTAAGCTGCCACATCAGCTTGATAATGTAGTGAGAATTCTTCTAAGAGAAGAGGATCTTACATGTGTAAGCTATGGAAAGACAGTAAGTGTGGAAGCTGATGTTGATGCAAACCTAAACTTTCAGTCCACGGAAATGAAGTCTATTGTCTCCAGCACTTCATGATCCTTATATTTTCTAGAAGGAAAAAGATAGTCTTTTAAGTACCACTCATTCCCAACACTTACTTTAATCAGTTTATCTAGTTATGTATGCAAGAAGTATATTTAGGGGTTGGAAAGATGTATGAGTGCTTACAAGCACTTTCTGCTCTTTCAAGGAACTCAGCTTTGGTTCCTAACACCGACTTGGAAGCTCATAATCATCTGGAATGCTTGTTATGGGGATCCAACATCCTCCGTTGTCCTACAAAAGCACGAAGCACTCACGAGGCATATTGATATTCAGGGGAAACACTAATAAGTATTAAAATTAAAAGGAAAATAAAGTCATTTGTAAAGATATGGAAGTCATCTGAGATCACATTTATCCTTTATATAACATGGAAGAAAAATTAAAGGCCTTAAGGTTCTCCTTTATTTATAACAAATACAAAATTCCTTGAGTTAGTTAATTTCTCTCATTGTTTGATCAAAATTTATATTCCAATTATTTTTTCATATAGTAATAGTAGTTTTAGGAAATAAAAGGGGTAAGTTTAATTTTATATATTCTGAATTTGAGACGACTTCATGATATTGAAAGAGATAAGGTGACAGCTGACGAAACAAGGCTGAAGCCAGGATGATGGCAGAGATTGACAGATGGATTGGAGTGGCATTAGCATATAGATGAGACTGGATGAAGATATATAAGCAAGTCTCAGCTACAAGAACCACTGCCCAAGATTGGTATTACAGAGATGGGAAGATGGGAAGTCCTTAGAGAAAATCAGAATAGACAGGAGCAAATACAGAATTTGGGGTATCCAAGGCAAGGAGACAGATCTTTTAAAATAGTATATTGGAAGTGTCAAACATATTAGAGTAACACAAATTTAACCAGCAGAAATCCACTGGCACTTAAGTAGTGGGATAGGTTGTGTTGAAACGATAACCATTAGGAAGGATTTAAGAGTAAATTGTGGGCTGGACAGATGTAAAGAGCATTGACTGCTCTTCCATAGGTCCTGAGTTCAATTCTCAGCAACCATATAGTGGCGCATAACTATCTGTAATGGGATCTGATGCCCTTTTCTGTTGTATCTGAAGACAATGACAGCATACATAAAATAAATAAATAAATAAATCATTTAAAAAAAGAGTAAGTGGTATGTATGAATATGTATATACATATATATATATGTAATTATATATAATATATTTATATATTTTTATAGTTACTACTAAATTTACTGGCACCATTCTATCACTCTTTACATAAATATACTCATTATATATTATATAACTATATACTTAAATATTATGTATAATATATAATTACCTTATCACTTATTTTTTTTTCTTTTTTCTTTTTTTCCTTTTTTAATTTTATTTTTTTGCTTATTCACTTTATAACCCATCCCAGTCACCCCCTCCCACAATCCTTCCCCATCTCTTGTTTTCTGAGTACCCCCTCCTCCTGTATCCCCCACCCTGCCACTTTAAGTCTCTGAGAGGCTAGGTGCTTCCTCTCCCATTGAGGCCAGATGAGGCACCCAGCTAGAAGACCATACTCCATATACAGGCTGCATGTTTTGGGATAGCCCCCACTCCAGATGTTTGAGACCTACATGAAAACCAAGCTGCACATTTACAACATATGTGCAGGGAGGCCCAGGTCCAGCCCATGGAGGTAGATCTGTGTAGACAAGGTATGCTCCACGGTTGGTGATTCAGTCTCTGAGAGCTCCAAGGGTTCAGGTTGGTTTACTCTGTTGATCTTCCTGTGCAGTTCCTATCTCCTTAGGGCCCACAATCCTTCCGCCTATTCTTCTATAAGAGTCCTCAAGCTCCATCCACTGTTTGGCTCTGGATGTCTGTATCTGTCTGAGTCAGCTGCTGGTTAGAGCCTCTCAGAGGACAGCTTGCCCCTGTCTGTTCTCAGGCTGGAGGTTTAGATCCTGGGAGCTCTGGTTGAATCTTTTGATACTCATTCTAAAAAGGACAAAAGCACCCTCACTTTGGTCTTCCTCCTTCTTGATTAGTGTCTAATTGGGTTTTTTTTTGTCTGTCAAATTCCTCTTTTGTGATTGGTTTTACTTATCTGTCTGCTTGTTTGTTTATTTGTTCAGAGAGGTATTTGTACCCTAGGATTGTTTGGAAGTCACTATGTATCTCATGTCGGTCTCAAACTCATGGCAGTGGTCTAGCCTCAAAATCCCAAGTGTAGCATGAATCACCATGTATGACTTCTAACTCTTATAATTTATATTTCTTCTCTTAACACCCTAAAGATAAAATTAACAAAAGAGGTTGCAAACATTTTGACTTTTTTACTTTATAAAGATATCTTTGTATTAAGAATGTAGCTTAAAATTTCTTTGAATTATTTGAAAGAAATACGTTTTTTCTGTGATGCTCTGTTCACTTCCTCCTTTACAAAGAAAAGATTTATTATCTTAGTCACTAGGAGGGCTGCTAGCACAGTTTTGTACTATTAAGCTCCTATCTAGATTGCCTTGGCTGAAAAGAGACATATTGATATCAAATGATTTTCTCCTGGGACATTGTGACTGGGACAATGTCATACAATGTAGGTGCTAAGCTTGCTTACCCAAACAGCACAACTTTAAAAGGTTACCCAAGCTGCTGATTTCCCATACAGTAAGTCCTCTTTTAATACTAACAAGCATCATCTTTACACATTGGCTTATTATGTTTCCATATTCCTTCCACAAGAATTGACTCTAGACTTTCCCCAAATAAGCCAACTACATGATATTCTATGTAGAGATTTTCGCCCCCTAGAGAACTAAAACTACAATAACATTTTTTTTTGCAAAATTACTCCCTTTCCATTTACTTTTAGTTTCTCAAATGTGCTTATTACTTTTTTGTATTTGATATTCTTCACGATTTTTCTTAGACCGTACTAGTAGTTCAATTTAGATTCAGAGACTCAGTTTTTCAAGTTGGGGTTTTGCACATGAAACCAATAAGAACTGTCAATGAAATTCCCATCTATGTTCTCATGATGTAGACATTTCTGCTACATGAATATCACCCTCTCCCTCCCCTTCCCCGGACTTCCCCTCTCCCAGGCCCCTCTGTGTGTGTGTGAGTCTGTTTATCTGCGTGTCTTATATGCTCTTTTGGAAGAGACATGTTTCTGCTTTCTTCCAAATCCTGAAAGAACATGATAAGAAATAAAAGGATAATTAGGGTTTCCTTGTTCTTGTTTTAACCATCATCATTGAGGAAATACAATTTATTATTATGGTGAGATCAAGAAGCAGAGACAGCTTGGCAGCAACAGGAGTCATATTAAAATCCTTGGATTCTGATCCAAATACCAACTTCCTTCCAATACAACCCTTCACCTAAATGTTCCACAACCTTTTAAAACAGTATTACCAGCTTGTAAACAAGGGTTCAAACACATGAGCCTGTTGGGGAAGCCACACATTAGTTTGCAAGCATACAATGAGTAAAAATAAAACTGAATGAGGCCACAGGTGGTTGAAGACACACATACATATGACTTTTTATATTTTTCTTTTTATACAAATATATATTTCTTGTAAAATTTGCATAAACATATGAAAATTTTCTTACATTATACTTTATCTTAAATGTTTATACAAAGGCATAAATTTCTGCTTGGTTTTAGTGTACCATATTTTTAAATCCAGAAGTCTGAAATATTAAAGCATCCTTTATCAGTCTTTTTTCTATGCACAAATATATGTACACATACATACATATGTATATACATACATACACACCATTTTATAAAATCTTCTGCTTACATGATCATAATCTTTATTAAAATAGTTTGAATATCTATAGAAAATCTTATTGGCTTAAGTCATAGTACTAAGAAGCAGATGCTGTGACAGGACAGAATGCAGATAATTTACTAAGGTAGTGATTCCAGAAGATATTTGTATGAGGAGAGTGGGGAACAGAAGGAAAAAGAAAAACCTCAGCTTCAGGTTAATCCCATAATAAGTTCTGGGATATAAATTACACCACATTGTTTGACCTTCCCAAAACACAGCAGTTGCATTTTCAAATTCTCACAGTGCCCAGTCACTGACTAAGTGGTACCCAGGAGAAAATATACTTCCAAACTTTCAAATACTTCCAACTTTCTGCAGAATAAGAATTCTCCTTTAAGAAATGAAGTACAGTACTGCAGGAAAATCAGAGAGCAGTGGAGCAAATGAATTTACAAACATTAATAGATCTGAGTGAGTCTAACACCAGTATTGCTTCTCTAATTATTTACCTTGTTACACACACAATAAGATGGATCTCACAGTTTTTAGAAGTTTTAAGAGAAAACTGAGGATCAGAGGCTCTCATCTGTTTAAGGCAAACAAAGCTATAATAATAAGATATAATAAAATCTACTTGGTGTCTAAATTGGACCACTTCCCACGCCAAAACCATCCTAGAAACAGAATTAAATATAAAACAAAGCACAGAAACAGGACATGTTGAGCAAGCTTTAGGATGGCTTTGATTGCCAGGTAAGCAGACATGAAGGTTTCAGGCAAAATGTTGTTTCTCGGTGGGCCTATCTGCTTCTCTCAGATTTAAAACAAACTGTGTGTACAACTTGGCATCTTAGCAAAGGTTCTGAAGATCATTATCTGTCTGCTCAGGCATTTTGATTCATTGTACTAAGTTCTTGCTCTTTCAGCATTGAAGGTATCAACAATGAGCCATGTTGGGTCACAGGACTTTTCCTTAATATAGAATTTTCAATGAATATGATCACCAGTAAAGACACACAAAAACATTGACCACAATCTGTTTATTTTAACTAAATTTGAAATTGAGATAATCAGGCTGAGCCTTGAATTCGAGATTTTTATTTCTAGGAAATGTTTAAAATACTTCTTCCATATTAAACTTACATTGATAAGGAAAAATAATAAGGAAGAATACTTTGAAGTTTATTTCAATGTCTTCTAATATACACCAATAGAATCAAAGGTATGAAATATTTCTATATATGCTAAATATATACATCTAATTTAAATTAAAAGAGGGTACACAGTATATACTAAGTAGCAAATGTGCTACAGATAATATTTTTAATATCAAATTTTTATATTTTAATAGTAATATAATTTTAAATTTGTTAAGTGAATAGAATATTAAATTTTTAACTTTACTAATAATTCTGTGTTTTTCTTTAGTAACAAATATACTTTTTAAATATACAAATCTTTTTTTTGTTTATTTATTTATTTCAACCCAGATATTATACCCCCACCCTCCAACTGTTCCACATCCCATGCCTCCAACCCACCACCCTGTCTCCATGACTCTGTTCCCACCCTCCAACCCACACCCTACCTGATCTCTAAACTCTCTAGGGCCTCCAGTCTCTTGAGGGTTAGGTACATCATCTCTGATTGAACACAGACCCCGAAGTCCTCTGCTGTATGTGTTGGGGGCCTCATATCAGCTGGTATATGCTGCCTTTTTGGTGGTCTAGTGTTTAGATATCTTGGGGTTCCAGATTAATTGAGACTCCTGGTCCTCCTACAGGGTCACCCTCCTCCTCAGTTTCTTTCAGCCTTTCCCTAATTCAACCACAGGAGTCAGCATCTTCTGTCCATTGGTTGGGTGCAAATATCTGCATTCGACTGTTTCAGCTGCTTCCCTATAGTTCTTTATAAAATATACAGATCTTTAAAATAAAAATATTATTGGATTCTTTCTAAATTTTGGATATTAGACCTCTGTCAGATGTAGGGTTGGTGAAGATCATTTCTCAATCTAAAGGCTGCCAATTTGTCCTATTGACAGAGTTCTTTCCCTTACAGAAGCTTTGCAGTTTCCTGAGGTCTCATTTATCAATTGCTGATCATAGTCTTTGTTGTTCTGGTCAGGAAATTGTCTTCTGAACCAATGAATTTGATGGTATTTTCCACTTTTTCTTCTATGAGATTTAGTGTATCTGATTTTGGGTTGAGGTTTTTGATCCACTTGAACTTAAGTTTTGTGCAGGTTGATTAGTATGGATCTATTTTCATTCTTTTACACATAGACATGAAGTTAGTTCAGCACCATTTGTTGAAGATGTTGTCATTTTTTCCATTGTATGGCATTGGATTCTTTAACAAAAATCACATGTCCATAGGTGTGTGGGTTTATTTCTGGGTCTTCAATTTTATCATTACATTCCATTGATCAACTGTCTGTTTCTGTATCAATAAATAGTATGCAGTTTTTATCACTATTGCTCTATGGAACAGTTTGAGGTCAGGGATCGTGATTCTTCCTGAAGTTCTTTTATATATCAAAATTGTTTTTTGATATCCTGGTACCAACAACTCAAATAATCTAATTTAAAACTAGGGTACAGAACTAAACAGAGAATTCTCAACAGAGGAATCTCAATGGTAGAGAAACACTTAAAGAAATGTTCAAAGTTCTTAGTCATCAGAGAAATGCAAATCAAAATGACTCTGAGATTCCATTTTACACTCATGAGAATAGGTAAGATAAAAATTGTGAAGGCACAATGCCCCAGTGTAGGGGAATGCCTGGGCAGGGAGGCAGGAGTGGGTGGGTAGGTGGGCAGGGGAGCACCTTCATAGAAGCAGGCAGACCAGGGATGGGATAGAAGGTTTCTGGAGGGGAAACTGGAGAAAGGGATAACATTTGAAATGTAAATAAAGAAAAATATCCAATAAAAGAAAAGGAAAAAAAACCCTCAAGTGATAGCACATTCTGGCAAGGATATGGAGCCAAGGGAAGGCTTATTTATTGCTGGTGGGAGTGCAAATTTATACAATCACTTTAGAAAACAATTTGGCGGTTTCACAGAAAACGGGGAATAGTTCTACCTCAAGACTCAGCTATACCATGCCTTGGCATTTACCCAAAAGGTACTCCAACATCCCACAAAGACACTTGTTCAACTATGTTCACAGCAGCTTTATTTATAACTGCCAAAAATGGGAAACAGCCTAAATGTCCATCAACTGAAGAATGGATTAAGAAAATGTGTTACATCTACACAGTGGGTTACTACTCAGCTACTAAAAACCAAGATATCACAAATTTTACAAACAAATCAATAGAACTTGAGAATATCATTTGCAGTGAGGTAACGTAGTCGCCAAAGGACATGCATGATATGTACTCAGTTACAAATGGAATAAGCCATAAATACAGGTATAATACTACACTCCAAAGACCCAAAGAAGCTAAACAAGACGGAAGTCCCAAAAGAGGTACCCTGTATCTCATTTAGAAGTAGGAATAAAATAGTCATAAATCTGTATCTGTAAAGAGGCATATGGAGGGAGGGGATTGGGAGAGAGGGGGAGGGTAAGGAGCGAATGGGTGTGTTCTGTAACAGGTGTGGGGGCCTACAGGAGAGATGTCTTGATAGCCATGAAAATGAATGGAAATCTGTAGCTGACAGGGGTGAGGAGTGTATGTGTGTGGGGGTATTTCCCGGACAAGACAGAGACCTGAGATAAGTCAGGCACCCAAGAGTCAGTGAGGATGACCTTAGCTGTGATTCACTACATTGGGATATGCAATCTAAAGTGTCCACTTCCAATAGCCAGGCAGGAACCTCAGTGGAGTGATACAGACACTAATATACCCAAAAATTTTTCAACCTAAACTTTATCTTGTCTACAAGAAATGAAAGCAAGGGGGATGGAGCAGAGACTGAGGGAATGGCCAACCAATAACTGCCTCAACTTGAGATTCATCCCATGGGCAAGCACCAATCCCTAACACTGTTAATGATACTCTGTTTTGCTTGTAGACAGGAGCATGTTGCCCTCTGGGAGACTTCACCCAAAAGCTGAATAAGATAGATAGACACGCACAGACAAACAGTGGATGGAAGAATAGGAGGAAGGACTGCTACTTAAGGGGATAGGAACTCTACAGGAAGTCCAACATAGTCAAATAAAACTAGACTGTTGGGGATCTCAGAGTCTGAACAACCAATCAAAGAACCTAGGCCTCCTGAACATATGTACCAGATAGGCAGCTTGGTCTTCATGTATGTCAAAAACAACTGTAACAGGGACTATCCGGAAACCTGTTGACTGTATGTGAGATATGTTCTACTAGCTGAGCTGCCTTATCTGGTCTCTGTGGTAGAGGAATAGCCTAGCCTCACAGACTTGAAATGCCAAGGTGGCGGGGATACCCAGAGGGGACCTAGTCACTCAGAGGAAAAGGAGAAGTGGCTACTGGGAAGGAGGCAGTGAGTGGGTGTACAGTGAATAAGTAAAAAAACAAATAATAATGAAAAATTAAATTTAAAAAATCATATAGGAAAGTGGCAAAATTCAGAGAAATCAGATTAAGATTTAAGAATAACTTCCTAACCAAAATTTTCTTGTAACTTCATTTAAAATTATGTCATGCAATGGTTTGTTTGTTTCAATTTATAGTCTTTTTTAGAAGCCTGAGGGCAAATTCCTGTCATTCCCTGTGCTTGAAAAGATTCCACAGCACTGCAGTGCCCCTAGTTGCTGTAGGATTGTGTGATCCTATGTCTTCAACAATTAGAATTACTCTCAATCCTGCATATTAAAGATACTTCCTGAACTCAAACAGTTTCCACTGGGTAATAAGAAGAGAAGTGTTATAAATGTCTTTTTTAAAAAAAAAAATTGTATTTAATCTTTTTTTTTTTACACCCCAGATTTTACTCCCCTCTTGTTCTACCCTCTGACTCTTCCATATCCCACAGTTCCTCCTTCCTCCCACCCCCACTGTCTCCACAAGGATATCCCCACCCCCTATTCCCCACCCCACCAGACTTCCCCACTCCCTGGGGTCTCCAGTCTCTTGAGAGTTAGGTGCATCTTCTCTGACTAAACTCAGACCCAGCAGTCCTCTGCTGTATATGTGTTGGGGAACTCATATCAGCTGGTGTATGTTGCTTTGTTGGTGGTCCAGAGTCTGAGAGATCTTAGGGTCCAGGTTAATTGAAACTACTGTTTCCCCTACAGTTTGGAATGACATAGATGAAGAACTTAATTACATTATATTTCAGGATATCTTCTTCTCCAATAATAGCTATTCCTTGTCCATCTCTGTGTCTGACCTAACATACTGTGATTATCACATTAAATGTTTGAGGATCTATTACCTTAGTTAAGAATGTCATCAGATACATAAGACTTACAGAAGATGTTTCCTCATTTTATTTATATCTCCATAACTATAGTTAGAAATGTCCCCAGGCAATGGTTACTCATATTTGACTAGAGAATAAGACATATCTTAACGCTGTAAGAAGTGATGTTATAGCAACATTGAATGTCCCTTACACAGAACTGTTACCTTCTAGTCAAAAGAAAGTACTTCTACCAGGAGATGGAAATATGGTTTAGCCCTATTCCTTAAGGGTTAACTCAGCTGCCCAGTCGCAGATCTCTAGCACCTGTTTAAGGAACTGCCCCTCAAGAATGCAGACTAATTTGCCTGTGAATTTCACAAAGTTATTATTTTTAATAGCTGAGTTGTACTCCATTGAGTAAATGTACCACATTTTCTGTATCCATTCCTCTGTTAAGGGACATCTGGGTTTTTCCAGCTTCTGGCTATTAACAATAAGGCTGCTGTGAACATAGTGGAACATGTGTCCTTATTATATGTTGGAGCATCTTTTGGGTATATGCCCAGGAGTGGTATAACTGGGTCTTCAGGTAATACTATGTCCAATTATCTGAGGAACTGCCAAACTCATTTCCAGAGAGGTTGTACCAGCTTTCAATCCCACCAAAGATGGAGGAGTATTCCTCTTTCTCCACATCCTCACCAGCATCTGCTGTCATCTGAGTTTTTGGTCTTAGCCATTCTGACTGGTGTGAGGTGGAATCTCAAGGTTGTTTTGATTTGCATTTCCCTGGTGATTAAGGACTCATTGGGATGACATGAGCTGAAATACCCAACAAGTGGCAGAGAGAACCTCTAGAGACCATATTCGGAAGTTAGTCAAGGTCCCATGTTGAGGAATGGGGCCACCCACTCATCTCCAAAATTATAACCCAGAGTTGCTCCTGTTTAAAGGAAATATGGAGACAAAGAGTGGAGCTCAGACTGAAGGAAAGGCCATCCAGAGACTGCCCCACCTGGGGATCTATCCCATATACAGACACCAAACCCAGACACTATTGCTGATGCCAAGGAGTGCTTGCTGAAAGGAGCCTGACATAGCTGTCTCCTGAGAAACCTGCCAGAGCCTGGCCAATACAGAAGTGGATGCTTGCAACCAACCATCATACTGAGCATGGGGACCCCAATGGAGGAGTGAGGGCAGGGACTGAAGGAGTTGAAGGTGTTTGCAACCCCATAGGAAGAACAACAATATTGACCAACCAGAACCCCCATAGTTCCCAGGGACTAAACCACCAACCAAAGGAGACCCATGGCTCCTGCTGCATATGTAGTAGAGGATGGCCTTATCTGGCATCAATGGGAGGGGAGGCCTTGGTCCTGTGAAAGCTCGATACCCCAGTGTAGGGGAATGCTAGGGCAGTGAGGTGGGAGTGGATAGGTGCGTGGAGGATCACCCTCATAGAAGCATAAGGAAGGGAAAGCAGGAAAGAGAGAAAGGAGATAACAACTGAAATGTAAATAAATAAAATATCCAATAAAAGATTGAAAAAAGAAATGCACATTAACCTAATGCTAAGCTAAGCAGATGAGAGGAAGATGTATTTCTGTTCCTGATATCAGGCATTTTTTCCTCCCAGATTTTTGAGTGCTATGCAGTTGCTTACAGACCTACAACCTAGAAACGTGTTATAGCTCATTGCCTTCTTAATTCCTCGGAAAAACATAACTTTCCTTTTTCTCTTTTCTGTCTGTTTTTTCATCCTCTTCCTCATATTTGGCTTCTTCACTCTCACTGAAGCTCTCTGTTTTTGCCATGTGGCTACTTAACTACCAAATAACTGACCTGACTTCCATCACTGCAAATACTGGTTAATTCTAATGGCATCACATGTCATAGTCTTATCTTTCTTCATCTTCTCCTTCACTTTCCTATTCTGGGAAGGTGCCATATCACCTGCTCTACAGTTTTCATTTTAAACCATAATTAAATTTTCTACATGCGTCCTTCTGAGTTTGTTCTTAATTTTTGTTAATAAGACTTTATTTCATGTGTGTATACCAGAGTTGTGAAGACTGTATAAAAATCTTATTTAACATACTGCTCATGGAGGATTAGTAACTTTTATATTAGTTATAAAATAAATTATACAAGTATATCACTGCTAACAATACCATAGTTTATTCAAAGAAGCAATTCTAAGTCTCAGTCCATGTGCTATATTCAAATGAAAATTTTTATAGTAGCAGAGTTTGTAAATATTTTAAATCAAAACTTACCCTAGTTACATTGATTTGAAATATTAATTTTAATAGCAAACACGTAAAAACAGTCATTCATGTTTCTAGCAAATACCAAAGTAAAAGCTTTAAAAGTAAAATCTTAAATTAAAAAAAACTCATGAAGTTCTCAGATATTAAATGTGTCTGACTTGGAAAAAATTTTGGTTAATTTTATAATTTTTTAAATTTTAAAAACATTTTTACTTTTGAAATATGATATAGTTACATGATTTTTTCTTTCCATTGCTTTCCTCCCAAACCTTTCTGTGTATAACCCACCTTGTTCTTTTTCAAATTCATGCATCTTTTTCTTTTAATGTTTTTATAAAATTTTACAAGTTTTACAAATATAAGTAATTTGGATGTGTGTGTGTGTCCCTAACTTCACAAATACAGCCTGTGAGACAGTACAGTATTGATTTTTTTAAACAAATTTCACTATACACATTTAGTATATTAAGAAGGAAAATTTAAAACTTTAGGCATCTATTGATTAATATGCAAACCCTGTTCCTGAATGCTCTTCTTTCCTCCAGGGTTTCCTTAGGATGAAAAGGCAGTTGTGCAAAGAACACTAACAGCATGTTATGATAAATCCATCTGCAAGAATTCCTCAGTTGCTACTACAGGAACAATTAGAACAGCTCACGTGAGCAGCTCTGCATCATTTCTTGGCTTCAATGAGCAGCAGTGCACACAGCTTTTCAACAATATCCTCGGAGGGACTCATTTCAGAAACCACTGGGAAATGCTCAACAAAGATGAAAGTCTGGCAAGAAACTCTGCCGACTTAAGAACTTGAGCCTTTGGACCTTGAGGTATGAAACAGTTTTATGACTAGTTTAATAGCAAGGCATCAATAAACTCTAAAAAAAAAAAAAAAAGAAAAAGAAAAATGCAAGCAGAATAGTGCCTTCACTGTGTCAAACTTATCGGTAATTAACATGGCCTTTTAAAGTCATAAATAATTTACTCAAAATGTGTATATAAAATATATACACAGAATAAAATGTATATATAGAATAAGAGAAGAGGTAGAGTTAGTTTGTCCTAAATGTCAAACTTACTCATAGAATATAAAGACATTCTGATGCATTAATATGTGGATTAATTTTAAATATATTAAGGGGTCTAAATTAACAATATCCCAAACCTTTTGGTTTCACTCATTTAAATTAGTTATAGAAGCAAATCTGGAAAGAAACAAGATGAATGGTTGTTACCCAGAATATATAGAACTGCTATTGGATGGGTACAGAGAGTGCCAAGTTTCTAAGAAGGAAAGTTCTGGAGATGGCTGTGAAATAATCGTTAATACTGTTGTGTTAAAAATGTTTAAATTGCTAGTCATTAAAATTTTGAATAATTAATTAAATACCCTTTGTTAAAATTATTGAACTTAATCATAACATTCCTTTTTAATTGTTGAGATGAAGACAATGAAAGATTGTGTGTTGCATTTTACAATATCCTTGAGTCTTTGCTTCTTTTAGTTAATAGTACCCAATATATTCCCTTTGGTTTCTGTCATAGTTACTTTTCTATTTCTTAGTAAAATAATATGAACAAAGCAACTCAGAAAAGAAAATATTTACCTTGGGTCTCATGGCTCCAGTAGGCTAGAGTTCATGACCATTATGGCAAAGAGAATGGCAGCTGGAGAGCAGGCCCTGCATTGATGCACTAGCTGAGAGTGTGTATGTGGTTATTCTGGCATAGGCACAGACACTGGGAATATGGTGGGGTTTTGAAACCTCAAAGGCTGACCTCACGGACCCATCTACAAGGTCACATATCCTAATTCTTACCAGAGATTTCTACCAACAGGCGATCCAACCCCATATATGGGTATATGGGGCATATTTTACCACCGTTTCCAATAAAAATGTCATCAAGGTTCACTCATATTTTAATAAGTGTCAGAACATCCTTCCTTGCAAGACTAAATAATATTCCATTGTGTGCATGTGGCATTCCTGTTTATCTACCATAGGAAGTTGAAAGTAAATGTCCACCCTGGCCATCCAAGAAAAACAGTCTATATGTTTGAATATTGACTAACATTTTAATAACAGCCATACCTAATATAGTGCTTCATTCATATTAATCACTCTTTGGTTGAATATATACATAAAAAGGATAATTTAAAATAGAACTCAATTTTGAAACATTGCAAATGGTAGTTGTAGTTAGGGACAGTGAACAATAAAAGTGGAATGAAATAAACTTTGCCCTATCAATATAAATGGAGAAAATTCCATTGGGCTCTACTCCTACACAAAGAACAAGCATTTAACAGTTTTTAAAAGATGGAGAATTCGCCATCCTCAGAGATGAGCCCTTTGATTTCTTAAGAAATGTCAAATATATATGTGTATATGTGTGTGTGTGTGTGTGTGTGTGTGTGTGTGTGTGTGTTCTAGGGAACATACTTAGGCAAGCAACACTGAACAAACTCAGCAGTTATATTTATATATTTTTCTTTAATAAATAAATCTAACAACAATAGTCAAAGAAGAGAAGGTTGTGAATTTGTGAAGGGAGCTGCATATGGGAGAGCTAGAGAGAGAAGAGAGAGTGAAGTAATGATGAAATTAGTTTAAAAAAAATAAATGAACCGTGTGTGTGTTAATGTGTTCGTGTGTGTGTGTGTGTGACTTTATGCAATGTATTTTTGTGCATAAATGTGAGTACATGCAAGCCATGACACATATGGAAAACAGGGGACAATTTCTGGTGTTAGCACCATCTTTTACTTTGATTGAAGCAGGATGTTTTTCAGTATTCTTCCTTGCTTATGCCAGAACAACTAGCCATTAAACTTCCTGGAAGTCTCTTATCTTCACCTTCCCACACTCCCCCAACCCAGGTAAGCAATGAGATTGCAAACCCTAGCCCTAACCATCCACTGATTGTTTTAATTTAAATTATGGAGATTCAAACTCAAATCCTCATTAAAATCATTATTTGATTACTGTCCCCCAAACCCTTTTACAAATATCCCTACCATGAAATCTACCACTAATATAGTATCAAAAATAGCACCAGAGTTACAATATAAAAATATGCAATAGTCTATAATAATATTTTTCAGAGAGGATGGAGAACAAGGCTTCTTTGTTGTCCTATTTTAAAATCTGAGATTCATAGACTCATAGATTTTTTAGGCTGAATATCAAACTAGAATTAATGAGTAATACACAGAGGATGCTAAAATGATCTAGATGACTAAGACTATTTTACTTGCCATTTTTCCTATCTGTTTATTGAAAAACAACCTGAAAACAAACCATCCTGTCATAAATAGCCAACATACCTCAAGTTTACTTAGCAAATAAGTTTATTTCACCCTACCTATTGGGACAAGGTCATTCTATTCTCTCTTGATGTCTCAGGACTTGCAGTCAATAGCCCTTGTTACGGATAAGGAAATGGAAGATTTTAAAAATTATTTACCTAGTAAATAATTTGTCTTTGGCAATTCTTGTATGGCTAACTCCCTGAAATGTTCTGTTTGAAATTGTGAGTTTGTCTCCCCTTTCAAAGTTCATTTGTCAGGTTGTATCTATTGCTTGCATGTTTAATTTCCACAAGAGCCTCTTCTGTGTTTATGCATTTTCTCCTCATCCTCTTTGCCATTCCCTGGATCTCTCTTGACAGTGGATTAAGACAGCCCTATTCTTGTTAGCAGCAATAAGTGCTAAATGCTCTTGAGTGAAGCTTTCGATGAAGATAGATCACCTGCAACAAATGCAGTGTCTAAAAAACTCTGCAAAAGCAAAGGCTGTACTGGAGCCTCAGATTGAACACAAAGAAAAACAGATACAGACTCTACATTACAAACTAGGAAGCACTGACCATCTCACTCTTGTATTTTTGTTTGTATTTGTTTGCTTGTGTATTTTTGAGGTTATAGTTTAACTATGACATTTTCCCCTTCCCTTTCTCCCTCCAAACCCTCACATATATCCTTCTTCAAATTTGTGGCCTCTTTTCTTCACTAATTGTTATTGCATGCATAAATATATCTATCTGTTCAGTCTTTACAATGTTACTTGTATGTATGCTTTCAGGGCAGACTGTTTGGCACCAGGCAACCCGTTGATGTGCTCTTCTCTGAGGAAGGTAACTTTTCCTACTCCATTGCCTGTGCTTCTTTGTGTAGGGATGAGCCTTATGAGATTTCCCTTCCACTTTGGCATGTCCATTGATGGGGTTCTTGTTCAACTCAAGTTTCGCCAGTCATATTGGTAAAACTTTATGGGATCTGTTTGCTAAGAGATATGTCTCTTGTGCTTTATAAAAGTGCTTATCAATATTGTTCTGGTTAAGGTGGCACTCTTAAATATTCCCTGAATCTATTTTCTATAAATGGAACTCATGGCCATATCACATAAGTTTATCTCAGTATAAAACCTGAATTTAATTCATTTCTTATATTTTGTGGGGAGGGTAAGAAATATAGATATTTCTGATTTGGATTATAAGTACTTGGAAGTCAATTTAAGTTTTCAAACCTTATTCTTTTAAATATACAAGTCATATAGTAGAACATTCATCCAATTATTTTGACTATTATCTAATACTTTCATATCTTGATTAAATCAAAATGAAATTAAGTCATATAATATTTATCAAATTTACCAAAATCAAACTGTAAATGCAATTATACACACCTATAGTTCAAGACTTTGTTGTAGGTTAAATGTTTTGATTTGTTTTTAAGACATTTATCCTCACTATCTCAAGGAAAACACAAGGTCTAGACAGTGGCTTTTCTATCATCAGCACAGGAAATTAAAAGTAATATATTCAGCTACTATTTAGATAAAATTTTCTGTAGTTTTACCAAAGCTTTATAATGTATCATGACTATGATGAGAAAAGAAAATTACAGAAACATAAATATCAGGTATATTAGTGTCCTTTCTATTTAGCATGAAGAGATTTCTCCTTTGACCTCATTTTATGGAGAAAATAATTCAATAAACACACAGACACTGGAAGATGTTTATTTAACAAAGCATGGAAAAATTATTGTTTACATATGAGAGAGATTGGAAAGGGCTGATCCAAAAGTGGAGAGTTCTGCAAAACAATTTGACCTGACACACAAAGGAAGAAGAGGACCCATTCGAGTGGTCTCTGATGGTCAAGTAACCAATCCTCAACAAATTGATGTTAAAAAAAAAGTCTTTTAGAGATGCCAACAGTATGGATTTTAAAGTTTTTCTCTACAGTTAGAGGAAGATTCTAGGGCTATGACAGAAAACCCAAGCTAAATACCCAACTATTTACACAATCTCATTATTCTTCTTTCAAGAACAACGGGACGCCTATCACACAGTTGCTGTTAACAAAACATTGTTTATGGTACCAAATATCTATGATAATATACATGTTAAAAGATCACAATATTGAACTGGACAAATATATCAAGAGTTCTGGTTGTCTAGAAAAGTTTATTGTTTTATGTTTAAATTATGTTATGTTAAAAATTAAATGAATGAAAAATAGGGATTCTTATATGTACAAATATGCTTCAAGTGGAAGAATCTTGGAGGAGGTTTGAAACCTTCATAGCCTATTTGAGAATACTCAGGGATGGGATTAGAGCAGCAAGCACCTCAGCAGTAAAGAGCTCTTCTCCCAGAGCACCCAGGTTCTGCTGACAGTACCCAACTCAGGGTGCTTACTAGCATCTAGACCAATAGCTCCTAGAAACAAGACTCCCTCTTCTGGACTCTGTGGGTACCTATATTCATGTATACAAATCCACAGCTCCAGGAAAACTATACCCATAATCATAAAAAAGGAGGGGTGCCAAATCCTTACAATAGTAAACTAAGACAAACCCCTTAACATAGCCATGACCTCCTGAATTGTTAGAATTAACTAAAGGAAAAATAAGATGCAACTTTATCCATCTTAGCAACACAGCCAAAACAGGTATTTTAGAATGGTGCCATATACCACTGAGTTCAAAAGGGCAATTATTAGCCCTCATTTCTTCTTTCTCTTCACCTTGTATGGGACTGTGTTAGTAGCAGTTTATAAATGTTTATTGCAGCTTTCCTCTTAACCCAATTCCCAAATAGTTGGGACTATTTTATTTATTTAGCAAGCTTTAAAGTCACAACAACCGAGCAGTTATTACACTATTTTAATCTCTGGCTATATACCAGTCAAAATCCTAATGATTATGCATTTTAGCACTGATCTGGCTCTCTGAGCTCCAGGTAATTTCTCAAGGTATCACCTGGACACTATTTCCCTAGTAAATCCCCCCCCACCTACCCACCACCCATCCAACAACTACTCCACACCCTCCCCATCCCCTTCCTGAAAGGAAGTCCAGGCCTATTCTCTCCTCTTCTCACGCACTGAGTGATCAGTTCCTTTACTTTTTAATCAGAGAATAATTGGGGACAATTTTTTTGTAACCAGATCTGCACAGAGATAAACATACGAATAATACAAGGATGATCTTTACACACTACACAATAACATTGTACTTACAGGACTGGGTATTGAAGAACTATCTCTGTGGAT
Source organism: Mastomys natalensis (assembly GCA_021653895.1). NCBI lineage: Eukaryota > Metazoa > Chordata > Mammalia > Rodentia > Muridae > Mastomys > Mastomys natalensis. Next base: position 391,485 of record JAJTUV010000534.1, read on the forward strand.
GTCAAAGCAGAGGACTATAAACTTGAATGTAACACATAAAATAAGAAATAGAATGTCAATTTAGGGCTCTATACATTTGAATTTATGCATAATATATAAGAAACAAGGGATTGTTTTACCTCATCCTTCAATCTTAACACAGCATCTGCAAAACTCATTAATATTTCAGAGGCATCAAGGGTAAAAGTGGAGAAGCATCAGGTAAGTGTCTGCTAGATATTAGTTTGGGAAATAATAATGAACAAACTCAGCTGTCAGCCAGGATGCTAGGATGACCTAGGAGCAAATTATTCCTGTAACCTTCCCCATCAAATGGAGATACCTATCTGTTCTGCATATCTTCTCTCGTAGAGTGAAAGATGTTTGTAAAGGTCCTCAAAGAAGACTGGTAAATAGCAATATTCAGGAGCTTATGTGTGACCCATCTGGTTATGGGTCCCTACTCATTAACATCAAAATTGCACCTAAGAAAACAGAACATTAATTAGAACCATGTGTGGATCTTAATTACTGCAAAGCTCTGAAGCTGCTGAATCTCACATGATTTGATCCAAATGAGTACATTAAACATTTTTCATCTTGGAGATGTCATTTCACCAGAGTATTCAGCCCAAATATGAATTTCCACAACTTCTGTAAAGCTGAAGATATGATCCTATGGCTTAAATATTTGCAGTGACTACAGACTGTTTTACTGAAACTGAGTGATAGATTTAACAATGGCTGAGTTTCAGTACTTTCAAGGCTTTGTAGATGCATTCAGTGGTGGAGATGATCAGGTGTACATACCCAAGTACAGCACAAAAGAGACTTTGCAAAGGAATGCAGAGCTCTGCCCAATATAGCCCTAATAATATCCCTACCTTTGTACCAAACCCCTTAAAGCAGAAACCTTTGCTCCAGGATATGCCTACTGGAAGTCATCACAAATTAGCAAACAGCAGAATTTCTACATTGGCCTATTTAACCACTTCAAGTTCATATTACTTATTGTTCCCTATGTGTTTTCTTTTCCTTTCAGACATGACCATTTTAATAGCTGAAATCTATAGTGAAAACCTATATGTATTATAAATAATTTATATGTAATGCTTATGTATGGAACCACCTGGTCATGTTTCTTGCCTGCCTACTATACACTGTATGTTCAAGTTGAATGCAAGGAAAGGCATATGTGCCTCCAAACTACATGAGAACATACTGCATTTATTTAGAGCCACTACCAACCTATTCAAGTCTATTCTGTTCCAATATTCATTCACCAATCTCCAAATGAACAAGAATCATAGAAGGAATTTTTGTAAGTTGTCACTTTGAGCCCATTATCTATGAAAGTAAAGCAGAATTATTTTGTATCTTCTAAAATTAGCATCTTTTCCCCTTCTTTTATGTTTTCTTGTTGCCAAATTCAGCCATAAACTCAGATTCTCTACCTTCTCTCACTGATAAAGTGGGCAAAGGCTGTGATTTACCAATTGTCAACTTAGAAAGATCTAGAAACAACTAAGAGAAATATCTTTGACCATGAAAGTGGACATTTTCTTGATTAGGTGAATTGAAGTAGTAAGACTACTTATTGTTCGTGACATCTTTCTCTGGGATGAGATTCTGGACTTATATAAAAGGAAGGAGTGAGCTAAGCATAATCTTTCATCTCCCTCTGCTTCCTAGCTATGAACACAATATGATCAGCTGCCTCAAACTCCCACCTCCATGTAGCAGGAGGTATTAAAAATGAACGACCAGCAAGCTTCCTGGCTCTGCCACCAACCGAGTTCCTGTTCTAAGCCCAGCACTGGCTGGCCATCTTAGTTCTGTTTGTCTGGGGGGCTCCCCAAGACGGTGGCATGGTCACTGCCTCCACCCGCCAACTCCGAGGCCTACATGGTGCTAAGCCTAGCCCCATGCAATAGCCTCCAGCCTCACAGTTAGATATCACAATACCCAGTAACCTGGTAAAACAAAACTCTAAGAGCTTATAGTTAACCAGTCAGATTTATATATCAATAAAATCTCAGTACACAAGATGCCCACACAATTTAGACAAGTTATCCCAATTATCCTAACTTTGATATCCAGAACTACCTGAGGCTACTTAAAGTCATGCTGATTTACGACAGCCGCCTCTATTTTCCCTTCTTTCCTCTCCTCCAGTGTCAGTCCTCCTCCCTCAGCAACTCTTAGCTCTGCCTCCCTTTTCCCTGTCCAATCACAATCCTCCTGGTTCAAATAGATTGGACAGGGAAATTCCTGCCACACCTTCCATGACTTTCCTACCCTGATTTGCTATTCTTTAATTGTTGAACCATAATGAGCCTTTCTCCCTTAACTGACTTTAGTCACGTTATTTTATCACAACAATGGAAAAGTACAACTCAGAAACATTTAAAATTTGATAAAGTGATTTGTTGTGCCTGTTCAGCATTCGCAAACTCCAAAAGACCACGCAGGAACAATCTCACTAGGATCTTTTATTTACAAGCTCCAGCCAAGGCCATACCATCATCACTGACACAGCAAGAGAGAGTGAATCCTTAAGCTCTCAGCAGGACAAGGCTTTATAGGAAATGGCTAGGGAGTGAGAGGATTTCAGCCTGGCAAGCATCTAATTGTATGATTATTATAACCCAACAGGTGGGTGCTCTGACATAAGATCATGAACAATCACAAAGGATCAGATGAAAGTACATTGGAAACAATCAGACTAACCTTTGATTGACTGCAGCTAGGAAGTAGCTAGGAAGTAACTCTGGGTTATGGCCCAAGAACAAGCCATGGGGACCTTCCTAGTACTTGGGTGCAACATTGGTTCAGTTGTAGGTCAATTTCTCGGTTTTTTGTTTGTTTGTTTGTTTGTTTGTTTTGTTTTTGTCTTTTTTTTAAAGATCGTGTCAGGTTCCCAAGATGGAGTGGGTTTGGCCTCTCAGATTCTCCTAATTTTCCCTTGTTATACTTCACCTGTGCAATTTAATAATAGAGGAGCAATGTGGGTCATTTTCTTAGAAATCCATTAGCACTTAGCACATTCATGCCCTTGTCCATAAACATGATTCAAAGCACACATCGGTGTGCAACATGACACTTTGTTTACTTGTGTTTGACAACAGGGATACTGAGTGTATAATTAATATCATTCTAATCAAACATTCTTCTACTAAGAGCATACCAGATTCAAGATAGCATCACTATTTCTTTAAGATTCAATTCTCCTACTAAGCTTAAAGGCACTGAAAAGTTTTGACAGTACAAGATTATAACCAATTACAGCATTGGGAATGTAGCTGTTGATGCTGAAGGCATTTTCACTTTTTGAAAATTTAAAAACTAAATGCCACTCACTGACCATGAAAAAAGGGTTCAGTTTAGAAAAATATAATTTATTAAAACCCTTTTATCTCAAGATATGAAACATGTGTGTCTAGGAGCTAACTGATAGAAAGAAGATGAATGCGCTTAATAAAAGAGTAAGCCCACCAAAAGTATATCCAGGAAATGACATAAGTAAAATTAGATGGAGAATAGTTACTTCTGGAATTGTGTAACAATATGTTCTTGTTTTCCTTGTAAATATGAGATAACATAGCACAGTTTATGCTTGCTTAAACTTCGAGTACAAATATGCACAATGCCAACTGGATTCAATTTATTCTGTCTTAATTTGAATTAACTTGACGGGTCTTCTGACACATGCTGAACAGACTAATTGTTGCTTATTTGGGCTCACTGAATCAGCGAACATGGCAATCAGAATCCAGGCAGATGTTCATAGCTTCTTTGATTGCACAGAGCCTCAGGTTGGAAAATAAGAGAAAGTTATTCTCCTGATTTCCTGTGGTTACTGCCTGTCTCAGTTCAGACTGCTCTACCAATACAACTTTTAAAATAAGCAGATGCTGCAGAAGAACTGACAAGATCAGGTAGAAATCCTAATGATGATTATTTGTAACACATTTGACTTGTATAGTTTCTATAAGCAGGATCGGAAGTGAAAAGGTTGTAGAAGCACAATTTACCCCTTGTTCTCTTATTTTTATAGTATCATTACCACTACTATTGCAATAAATTTATTGTGATCAGTTTCAAGGATAAAGATGATTATCAAGTATAAAATTAAAGGGGTGCTTTTCAGGACAGGGAATTTGGCCAGCATCTACAGAGCTCTAAGTTGATCTCCAGCAACACATATGCCAAGTATGGTGGCAGATACCTGTAATTCCAACCCATGGGAGGTAAAGGAGGGAAAATTAGGAGTTTGAGGTTTATCCTTGACTAAACAGTGAGCTCAACTTTATGGATATATGAGAACCGTTCTCAAAAAAGTGATTTATTGGCTACTTTGCTAATTCATGCATTAGGCATTTATAACATTTTTTTCTTAAGATCTAACGTGTTATGCAACCCACTGAATCTTAAATGAAATTATTGGTTTAATAACTACTATGAGGAAATAAGACAGATGAATGTGGGAGTAGGTTTGATTGATCTGCTTTACAACAGTATTATAAAGAGATAATTAAAACAATATAATAAATTACAGTTTGGGCTAAATTTAACTCAGTGAATTTGTGTTTTTCTTGAGATACAATCAAGTATTGTTTTTTTAAAGTATATGTGACAGAAATTAATAATTTACTTTCTTTAATATTTAACTTAGTTTTGAAATAGTCATACTATATTTAGTTCTTAAAGTATTTAATTCTGATAACTTTAACTATTTTTCTGTCTCTTTAATTTTTGATTTCTCTTTTGTTAATCAGTTCTAACTTTTAACCACAATGATTCTCTCTACAATGTTCTATTTGAAAGAACAATGTGGGATAGGGGCGTCAGAGATGACTGGGTGTTAAAGGTGCATCCAGATGGTCCACCAAAAACTACCAAAAATTCTAGATATAGGGGATCTTATACCCTCCTCTGGTTTCTGTGGGTACCCACACACTGGAGACATACATTGAGATATACATGTAGATTAAATCAAATAATTAAAATAAGTTTTTTAAAAAGTAATTATATATTTTTAAGATGTGAATGTATTTCATGTCAACTACTTGTAAAATATGATAATTTATATGCTTTTCTATTCTTTTCTTTTTTTTTTTTTTTTTTTTTTTTGGTTTTTTGAGACAGGGTTTCTCTGTGTAGCTCTGGCTGTCCTGGAACTCACTCTGTAGACCAGGCTGGCCTTGAACTCAGAAATCCACCTGCCTCTGCCTCCCAAGTGCTGGGATTAAAGGCGTGCTCCACCACCGCCCGGCAACTTTTCTATTTCTTAAAAAGTATTTGAGAGTTCCATATAATATGCATACATTTCATACATTGAGAGTACAATTTCATACTTTAAATTTTAGTTTTGAATTATGTTTCCATTAGTACCTTTTAATTATTGATAACAAAAATGTTATTTGAGCACTTTTTATAATCTTGTAGATAATTAAATAAGCAAACTTCCCCTATTGATGTATATTTGAAGTTTACATTTTTATGAGTTAAGTTTCATACAACACATTGTGATCTTATTCCCAGATCTACCTTTCCTTCCTTACACACCCATTGTTTTTATATATTTTTTTTGTAAATTCTACCAGACAAATTTATGCTACCTAAATTTCCTTGAATATGGAGGTCATCCACTGTGGAATGGTAAACTTACCAGGGGATGCCCACTTAGTGAAAATTATCTCTACCTCTCCCAGAAAATAACTATTGCCAATAGCTCCAGTGCTTCGAGTTGGATTGTGTGACCAGCCACCCTATCCATGTTCAGATCTGGCCTGGCATGGGCTTTCTTAGATGTTTTGCAATGCTTTACCAGTCACTATAGTTTCATGTGTGTAGACATCCTAACATCTAGAAGATGATGATTGGTTTTTTTTGGTTGGTTGGTTTTGTTTTGTTTTTGTTTGTTGTTTGTTTGTTTTGTTTTGTAGCCATTCACTTCCTTTGGGTCTTAACTTTCTTTCTGCCCCCTCTTCCTAAATGATTTCTGAGCCTTGGGAGGATGGATATAGTATATGATGCCCTTAAGGCTGATTGATTATCTTCAATCTCTTTCATCACTTTGACCAGTTGTAGATTGCTGTGTTAATCCCCATCTACCACAAATAGAAGCCCCTCAGATGTCAGTTGTGAGGTGTATTGTTATATGGTTATATAATGACAAGTCAATAAGAGTCATTAGGAGTCAGTTTAATACTGTATCAGCATGATAGTAGTATGTTTCTCCCACCAAAGCCTACAGTATGTCTAATCATAGATTCTTATCCCAATTATTGTTCCTGGTATGAATTTAACATAGTGGAGGTGAACTGAAATCCAGTCAGAAAGTGGGTGGTTGCCCCATAATGTTCATAACAAAGTTCCAGAAGTGGGCATATCTAGTCAGGTCAGTCATTATTGTAGCTCTCAGGGTTCAGATCTACACATGAATGTTGATGATCTTTCTTCTCTTGTAGTATGCAAGACAAGCACACTATTCACCATGATAAAAGCCTCCTAGAAGCTTCCAGATCAGTACCAACTTGATATCTCCATGTTCTCTGACGTCTTCAAAATAGGCTTACTCAAAGCCATTGCTCTTGCTTTCCCTCCAGAACTTGAAATTTATATTTAAGGATAATTTTTCTCATATGTCAATTCTTCAAAGGGAATTATATTGTCATCTAATTTTGCTAATAGTTATTTTCATCCCATTTCTATCAATATCTAATTAGTTTACATCTCATACATTTGACACAAAACAATAGATAGTAGATGAACCAGCTGATAGTAGACAAAATGTAGACTTGAGAATGTGTATGCATCCTCATACTAAATTATTTTTGAGATAGCATATATGGAAAAAAATAAACTAATTCATCTTTGATAAAAGTCTTCATGAAGCAAATAACTCTGTAACTGTCATTTACAGCACTAAAGACATATACAAATTCTCAAAAGTCTTCATGCTTATCCATCTCTGGGCTGTGTCTCTTCTCAATTCTCAGAATTGTTTATCCTCATTTCAATAATAACCATCTAGCTCTAAGTTAGATTTTATAATGTTTTATTTCATTTAAAAATTGTTTTGCGTGTGTGTGTGGGGGGTATGTATGTGTGTATACATGCATTTATGTGTATTCATTGGTGAGTACAAGCAAGTAATGGACTCATTGACAGCTGTGGGAGTCTGCTCGCTGCTTCATCACATGGTTTTCAGGATGAAACTCAGGTGATATGGCATGGTGGCCAGTGGCTGTGCTGCTGAAGCATCATGCTGGCAGGACTTAGATCAAGGTTTTATGTTATCACTTCCTCTTTTTTATTTGGCCTCACCATCTCTCTTCAACATCGCTGACTTAGATCATTAATTGTTTATCATTTCCTTTCTAACTATGTTACTTAAAAGTACAAATTTCCCTCCAAATACACTACTCTATATAGTAATGCAGTATGCATTTTAAACATCATTAGTTTTAATATGCCAGTATATTTTGGAAATAATGCATGTTTTACATGAATTCTAGATCTGTGAACTTATGATAAATTTCCTCAAATGAAAGCTTTAATAATTTTAAAATATTATTCTAAATTCATAATATTTTAATTCATAATATTTTAAAGATATTATGAACAAATTTATGCTAACATTTTAGAATTAAAATGAAACAAATGGATTTCTTAATAAATGTTTACTGACAAACTCATTTAAGAGGACCAAAATCTCAATAGTCATATTATTTATTTTCTTTCTTCCTTTCTTTCTTTCTCTTCTTTCCTTTCTTTCTTTCTCCCTTCCTTCCTTTCTTTCTTTCTCTTCCTTCCTTCCTTTCTTTCTTTCTCCCTTCTTTCCTTCCTTCCTTTCTTTCTTTTTCTTTCCTTTCTTTCTTTCTTTCTTCTTTCTTTCTTTCTTTCTTTCTTTCTTTTCTTTCTTTCTCTTTTCTTTCTTTCTTTTTTCCTTCTTTCCTTCCTTCCTCCTTCCTTCCTTCCTTCCTTCCTCTTCCTTCCTTTCCTTTCTTTTCTTTCTTTCTTCTTTCTTTCTTTCTTTTTTCCTTCTTTCTTTCCTTCCTTCCTTTCTTCCTTTCTTTCTTTCTGAGGCAGGGTTTTTCTGTGTAGCCTTGGTTGTCCTGGAACTCACTCTGTACACGTGTCTGACCTTGAACTCAGATATCTGCCTGCCTCTGCCAACCAAGAGTAGTCATACTATATTTAAGGAGACAAAAGTTAAATTATATTACTTCCAAATAAAATGATTTTTGCTTAAATGGCTAAGGTAGACAATTGAGACTTTGGAATACCATTCTCAGAACTGTTTGTTCTCATATGCAAATACTTGTAATTAAGTTTAATTCTCAAATTAGGCACTGAACAAAATTCATAAAAATATCTCAAAATGTTATTGTATTGTACACATATGTTCTCTGTGAAGACAGAAGATTGAGCCTTGCAAGAAGACACCAAGTAGAGGGAAGAATCACAGCTGTTTTACTGTAGCTTTAGGTTACTATGCAAGAGTATCCTGTGAAGCACTCCAATTTTGTAGCTGTCAATTTAAGAATGTGAATGACTGAACATTTCTTTAGGTGCTTTTCAGCCATTCGAGTTTCCTGAGTTGAGAATTCTTTGTTTAGCTCTGTACCCCATTTTTAATAGAGTTATTTAGTTGTCTGGAGTCTAATTTCTTGAGTTCTTTGTATATATTGGATATTAGCCCTCTTTCGGATGTGAGACTGGTAAAGATCTTTCCCCAATCTATTGGTTGCCATTTTGTCCTATTGACAGTGTCCTTTGCCTTACAGAAACTTTGCAATTTTATGAGGTCCTGTTTGTCAATTCTTGATCTTAGAGCATAAGCCATTGGTGTTCTGTTCAGAAAGTTTTCCCCTACACCCAAGTATTCAAGGTTCTTCCCCACCTTCTCTTCTATTCGTTTCAGTGTATCTGGTTTTATGTGAAGGTCTTTTATCCACTTGGATTTGAGCTTTGTACAAGGAGATAAGAATGGATAGATTTGCATTCTTCTACATGTTGTCCTCCAATTGAACCAGCACCATTTGTTGAAAATGCTGTCCTTTTTTCCACTGGACAGTTTTAGCTCCTTTGTCAAAGATCAAGTGACCATATGTGTGGGTTCATTTCTGGGTCTCTAATTCTATTCCATTGATCTTCCTGCCTGTCTCTGTTCCAACATCATGCAAGTTTTATCGCTATTGCTCTGTAGTACAACGTGAGATCAGGGATGGTGATTCCTCCAGAAGTTCTTTTATTGTTGAGAATAGTTTTCGCTATCCTGGGTTTTTTGTTATTTCAAATGAATTTGAGAATTTCTCTTTCTAACTCTGTGAAGAATTTGGTTGGTATTTTAATGGGGATTGCATTGAATCTGTAGATTGCTTTTGGCAAGATAACCATTTTTACTATATTAATCCTGCCAATCCATGAGCATGGGAGATCTTTCCATCTTCTGAGATCGTCGATTTCTTTCTTCAGAGACTTGAAGTTCTTGTTATACAGATCTTTCACTTGCTTGGTTAGATTCACACCAAGGTATTTTATATTATTAGTGACAATTGTGAATGGTGTCATTTCCCTAATTTCTTTCTCAACCTGTTTATCTTTCAAGTAGAGGAAGGCTACTGATTTGTTTGAGTTGATTTTATAACCAGCAACTTTGTTGAAGTTGTTTATCAGGTTTAGGAGTTCTCTGGTGGAATTGTTGGGGTCACATAAGTATATCATGTCATCTGCAAATAGTGGTCATCAGGGAAATGCAAATCAAAACAACCCTGAGATTCCACCTCACACCAGTCAGAATGGCTAAGATCAAAAACTCAGGTGATAGTAGATGCTGTAGAGGATGTGAAGAAAGAGGAACAGTCCTCCATTGTTGGTGGGATTGCAAGACGGTGCAACCACTCTGGAAATCAGTCTGGTGGTTCCTCAGAAAATTGGACATAGCATTACCTGAGGACCCGGCTATACCACTCCTGAGTATATACCCAAAAGATGCTCTAACATATAACAAGGACACATGCTCCACTATGTTCATAGCAGCCTTATTGTTAATAGCCAGAAGCTGGAAAAACCCAGATGTCTCTTAACAGAGGAATGGAGACAAAATGTGGGACACCAACTGAAGGAGGGGCTGTCTGGAAACCATTCCACCTGGGTATCCATCCCATGTGTAGTCACCAAAGGTAGACACTAATGTGGATATCAGCAAGTGCATGCTGACAGGAGCCTGATATAGCTATCCCCTTTGAGGTCTGCCAGAGTCTGACATATTCAGAGATAGATGCTCACAGCTAACCATTGAACTGATCAAGGGATTCCCAATGGAGGAGTTGAGAAGGTGCTTCAGGAGCTGAAAGGGTTTGTGGCCCCATGAGGGAACAAAAATACCTACCAACCAACCAGCGCTCTCAAGGTGTAAACCACAAGCCTGGGAGCACATAGGGAGGTACTCATGACTCCAGCTGTGTATTTAGGGAGGATGGCCTTATTGGGCATAGATAGGAGAGGAGATCCTTGGTCCCATGAAGGCTGGACGTCGAGAATGGGGGAATTTGAGGGTGGGGAGGTGGGAGTGGGTAGGGGGGACGCTTCCTCATAGAAGCAGGAGGAGGGGGCATGGACGGGGGTTCCTGGGTGTGGGGGTGAAATGGGGTAAGGGAATAACATCTGAAATATAAGTAAAATATCCAAAAAAAAAAAAAAAAAGAATACAGATGGCTGTTAAATGAATTATAGGCCGATAATATACATAGTATGGATATTCTGGAGAAAGGGATGATCCAGGATTCACATAGGATTGATAGAAACAGCACATAGTTTCCCATTACTGTTCAGAATGGTGTTGAGGCAAGGTAAATAAGGTCAGGATTACTTTAAAGACAACTTTGCCAAATTATCATGAAAACACTTTGGGGGAAAAATACCAAAAGCTGAAGACACTGGCACAGGTGGAATGACACTTCAGAGTATCAGAGTGACCTGTGTCTCATTATAATATAAAATACACAGCCTTGGTGTAGGATAAAATGCTAATTGCTAATTGTAATATACATTATAATGTTAACTTGTCACATTGCTACCTTTGGTCCTTGGGAAGCTAGTTTAGCACTCCAGGGAGAAAACTTGCTTTATTGTACAAAATTTAAAGTGCCAATGCTTTTTAAACTGTTGGACTACCTCCTAAATAATTGAGACATAGAGTATTAGATTTAGTCAACAAACTTTCAAGCATTATAATTGAGCAGATGGTAATCTATTCTAATCCTCTAATTTAATCTAGCCTAATCTAATCTAGTCGCAGCCTAAACTTCCAAGGTACTTGCATTTTAGTATTGTTCTGGTTATCTCTATTCCATATGTATTCCTATGGTGTCTCTTGGTCCCTCATCTCATGATATATCCTTTTCCTCCTCCTCCTCCTCCTCTTCCATCCCTGCTCTTTTGGCTCAGATCAGCCTACTATCTCCTCTGCCCAGTCATTGGCTAATCAGCTTTTTATTGATCAATCCAAGATAATTGTGGAGCAATGTTTACACAAAATTGAGATAGGAGATTCTTAGAATAAGCATTACAATGCTGTGTCAAGATTGCAACCAGATATGGGGCAAAGAAAACAGCACTTGAATAATACAAGTATAATCTTTACACAGTACTACAATAACATTATGTTTGCCTTTATGCAGATGATGATTGGCTCATCATGATTAATTTTTATGTTTTGGATAGTTTGGAATGGTAAGACTATGCCTAGATCATACTTCATTTTCTTTACCCCAAAATAAATGAATGAATGAATGAATGAATGAATGAATAAATAAATAAATAAATAAATAACTTTCTATTCATGGTCATCAAATTCAATATAGTGTGAACTATATTGAAGGAGTAATGCATTAAACATATGCTTGAATCTTCAGTTAATGATTATAAGGAAAAGATATATGCTTCTATGACTCTTCTTATAGCTAATTTTGTCATAATTATTACAGTTAATTTGTAATTGCACTAGCTCTTATCTACATCTAGATAGTCTACTTGTGTACATAGTAATTACATATTATACCAAACATGTCATGTGAACACATAAAAAATTTTTTCTGTACTTAATTTTAATAACTCCACTTAGACATGTTTCTAAAAGTAGGGAATACCTGCTGCTAAGAAAAATCACTTAAACTAAAATACCTAGTAATATTTCCAAAATAAGAAGAATTTTCATTTGAGATAACCTAACAATTAAGAAATAATATGAAAAAAATTATTCCTATGTAGTTTTATCCTGCATGTACAAGATACATTCAACTTTGTTCAATATATTTGCTTTATTTCTATCACATTGAATAAGAGATTATGTACTTATCATCTCATCAAGCTAGGTTATAGTCCTTTAAAAAAATCAATTATGTCTCATAGTTGAACCCCCATGACCGCCATTGCTTAGACAGAAAGTTAGTGTTAAAGTCATTGTTAAGGACTTAATTATATTCCCCAAAAATTTATATGTTGGCTACCAAAGTACTTAAACCTCAAAATTTGAATACACTTAGAAACAGACTCTTTAAAGAGGGATTCAGTTAAAATTAGGCCATAAGAATATGTACTGCTCCATTTACCCTACCCTCCTTAAAAGAGAAAACTTAGGTACATAAAGGGAAACCAAGATGCTTTTGAACAGAGGGAAAATCAAGTTATTCATCTACAAGCCATGATGAGAAGCCTCAGAAAAAAATGAAAACTCCTGACATATTTTTTCATGGATACACTCATCATAACTAAGAGAAAATAAATTTCTGTTATTTAAACTATCTGTGCTGGTACTGTTTATTCTAATAAATTATACATAATAAGTAATCGATTGCCACAAATTCAAGAAAACAGAAGCCATAGTGAAGAATATCTTACAAGACAAGGAACCTACTACAAATAACAAAAATGTTTCCTCTTTCATGTTAAGATGTCCACTGATATTGCCATAGTTCTGGTCTTGCTTATACAGCTATCTCTAGTAAAGTCTATTTCAAAGAAGCCTAGGTTGGTCTTTAGCTCTTACAAACTTTCTGTCCCCTCTCACATAATGTCTTATACACACAGGGAGTGTAATGTCCAATGGGACTTAATTTCTTGGCTTTAATGTTTTCTTTCAAACAATATATTTTAATCATATTTATCTTCCTCCAATCAGTTCTTTCTCATATCTTTGCTACCTCTCTATCTACCCAACTTCATGTTGTTCTCTCTCTCAATTTCTATCTCAACAACAAAACAAACAAAAACCAAATTAAACAAGTGAATAATCAAAGAGAAAACACATCAGACTAAATGTAATGATTTTTTTTTATCTTGGAATCTATTTTGTATTGGTCAACTACCCTTAAACTTTCATTCATCTGCCCTGAGTGTGGTTGATATACACAGTGTCACTCCTTTGGACAAACTGATTTTTCATCTCCCAGCATATATAATTGCAAATAGTCTTTTGGTTAGTGGTGGTACTTTGTGCCTACTTTCCCATGTCTATGATGTAATTTTGTCTTGTTTGCTCTTGTGAAGGAATTGTGTATGCTGTTATAATAGCTGTTAGTTCATATTTACCTCGCCTCTGTTGTGTGTGAAGATGTCATTTACCAGGAGTCATCCATTACTTCTGCTCTGGCTCTCTCAATCTTCCTCATTCCTCTTCTCCAAAGATCCCTATGTTTAGAGTTTTGATAAAGATATCTCAGTTAGAGCTGAGTATTCCAAACTCTCTCACTTTCTGCATATTTTCCAGTTGTGGACCTTATGTTAATTCATTGTCTATTGTAAGAACAGCAAGTGTCTTTTGTGAGGGTTGAGCAATGCACTGACCTATGAGTATGGAACTATGTCATTCAGCATCATTCTTCTCAGGGTGTTCCTTTAGTGGAGCAATAGTAATAGGTTTTTCTCTAAGTCCTTGACCTGTATAGACTCATATTATTGGTCATTTCAGCAGTGTCAATTATAGATTGCATCTACTGAGTGAACCTCAAATACAATCAGAGAGTTCTAGGCTACTCCTATTTGTGCTACTATTGCACCAATATATCTAGCAGGCAGGTCAGTATTGTCTGCCACAGGGTAGACAGGTGGGTGATATTGATGATTACTTTTCTATGTCAGCTGTATACCATCTTCGAGTACCAAGAACATTAGTCATTAGAGGAGAAACTTTTACTTATGCAGCAGCCCAATATCTCCATAGCACATAATATTAAACAGAACAAAGTGTGCAAGATGTGTAGCTGAGTGTAAGTCATATAAAAAGAATTGCAGGTTTCATTATATCAATATCTTGTTTGGTCTTCTAGTTATCAACAATTGGGATTCTTTGAAATATTGCAAATGTTTGAAAGAAACAACTTTGTATTGAACTCTAAAACCCAGATCTAGAAAAATATTTTTGCTCTTTTCTGTTTGTTGTATAATGCAAATATACTAGTAAATTTAAAAGGAGGAACCCTCTCTCCAAAGTGTTTACCTTATACAATCCAGGTTTTTAAATGTGACATGGAACCAAACTAAATTCTGCTCATTTCCAGGAAGCCCTTAGTTAAGCTCCAGAGAGCTATAAGAACTAATGACCCATGAGCCTCCAGCGGGTGTCCTTACCCAATCCAGTTAGTGTCAGAATAAGGCATATGTTCCTGTGCTTTTCACTCCACACCTTAATTATTTCAGTTACAGTATCATTGTAGGTAGTTTCTACTTCAACACGTTCTAATGCTTTTTGATTATTTTTATCAGATATCCCTTGGACAATGGTAATGGTCTCCTTGTTATTTCTCTGTTGAATTTGTATATGGATATACTCCTCAGTGCTAGCCAGAGGAAGATCATCACTTTTAGTTCTATCAGCAAAATGGCGAATTAGTGGGTGTTGTAGATAGTATAAGAATACTATGATTAACTCACTTTGGTGAAGCAGCCTGAGAGAGGAAGCCTCAGCAGAGCTTTGCGAAGCAGGTGGGAAGTAACTCAAGTTTGGGGCTTGGTGACTAGGTAGAATAATAGGACAATAGTTGAAATATTTGCAGGAGACTAGTTGAATTACTTCAGTAATTCAAGTAGTATAACGTAAGACCGTAGATAGGTCAATGTCAGTAGAAGTAAGCAAAAACAGGCAGATACCATTTGAAGGGGTGACACATGGGGAGACTGATGAGAGATGCAGTGTGGCTATCTCATAGGAATGATACGAGGTTTGGTTTGGTTCTTTCCTTTACTATTGTGAATGCTGCTTATATGTACAGTGATGCATAATCATATCTAATTTCCATTCTCTCCCTTCCAGCTTTCCTCATTTTTTTCCTCAATGTGTTCCCCTTCCAACTTCATGCCTTACCTAGGAAAAGATGTTATAACTAGGTTAAGTTATTCCTGTCCATATGTTCATGGGTTTATGATCATCTACTAGAACAAGTAAATTTTACCAGTGGCCACATCTAAAAAAAGAATGACCCTCCCTCACCACGAACAGTTGACTGCCAATAATTCTTTGGTAGAAAGTGGGGTTTTCTGGGTACCCTGTTCCAGAGGGTGTCCCACGATGATCTCTGGCCCGACCTGGTGCGGGGGTCCAGGCCAAGGGGACAGAGTGCGGCAGGGAGGGGAGATCGCCTGCCCCTGCTGCTGCCTCTGCTCGCATCTCCGCTTTCACTGCCCGGTCACTCCCAGGTGCTTCACCTGTCTCTCTATGCTGAGATAGCCCGGGCTGGGCCAATAAGAAACTGGCTAGCAGGCAAGGAGGCAGCTTGATATCTCAGGCAGGTTCCAGGAAAGCAGATCTCTTCCCAAGTGTTACAGCTCTTGCGACAGACACGGGGATGATGCGGACACCTTTACTTCTCCTAAATAGAGCCCTTATATACAGTTTCGGGGGGGGGGGTTAGGGTCTGGCAGCAGATAACGCCTATTGACTTGGTCCTAGAGCTTTTAGGGATACCTCATCTACATGTGGGAGAGCTTGAGGCACTGTTCCTTATGACTGATGGCCATAGACCTCTCTGTGGGAGGGGCTGTAGAGGGCTGAAGCTAAATGAAAAGAACCAGGGCCCGGGAGCAGAGCCGAACACCTGCCATCCGATAAGGGTCCAGGGTTCAAGGCTTATGCTCAACCAGGCACCTAGCTGCTATGCTGGAATTTTGGCTGGCTTGATCTTGTGCAGGTAACCACAGTTGTAAATATTCATGAATAAAATCAGCAAGTCTTGACTAGAATACTGCATTTTACAATATGCTGCTTCAGCTTCTGCTTCATACACTCTGCCTCCTCACCCATGATATTTCCTGAGTCACAGAAAGGAAATATTGTTATGTTTGTCTTAGTGAGCTATCTTGGTTTAATTTAAATCAATTGTGCAGAATGCTAATAAGTTCTGTATATCAGGATTTATATTCACTATTTGAGCTAGACAAGAAACATCAATATGTTACAATCAATGATTTCAGAAACAAATAACCCATTGTTATATATATGAAATTATGTATATTATTGGGCTCCAAGAGTAATGCTAGCTACATGCCACTGAAATAAAAAATGGAAGCTGGTTCAAAAACATTTGTAATAAGCAACTGAGAATGAACTTTCAGGGTAAATAATCTTTTCCTTAAGGGAAATGGATGACAATACTTGCTGATAGAGCATATGTAAGGATACAAAGCCATTTGCATCCTCTCACCAGCCTATCTCATCACAGTGGTTCTAGGCAACAGATCACACTTCTTTTAGAGAAGGTAAATCTCTGGCACAAAGAGAAAGCTTTTACAAATATCTCAGGCCTAGCAGCTAAGTATTACCAAATACTAAGTGGTCAGAGATAGTCTTGTTTGAATGTCTTTGCTCTAAAAAGACAATGCTGTCATGGGTAAAATCTTGTGCTCCAGGAAGAGAATAAGTAAATCAATATAGGTAAAATGAAAATCAGAATCTCTCTCTCTCTCTCTCTCTCTCTCTCTCTCTCTCTCTCTCTCTCTCTCTCTCTGTGTGTGTGTGTGTGTGTGTGTGTGTGTGTCTATGTGTGCATGTATGTGTATCTTTTTTTTTTTTTTTTTTAGCAACAGAAACCCACCAGTAATTTTTTTTAGTTTGAGTCTTTCACCATCTTTCTTCAGGCTCCTTACAGAACTCCAGTTTTATCTTTCTGCCACTTGTTGATAGGGAATAACCATTACCTAATATGCTTTTTGTGGAAGATGGGAACAGTTAGACAGACACCAGCAGTATCTTTTCAGTGAACCTCAGTGCATATACCACTTCCTCCAGTCAATTTAGATTGTCCCATCCACTCTGCTAAGTGTTTCTTTTCTTTTCAATTTTGGAAGCATTTTGTGGTGAATACTTATATTCAGAGGCATGATTTTTACTCTAGCTGTTTTTAACTCTTTCCCTGTGCTAGACTGATTTTCTGATACCTATCTTATAACACTATACTCTGATATTAAATTCTACCACTGGTGTTTTAAAAGTCAAAAATAATATTCTTCACTTAGTTATATCACTTTGGTGGGAAAAATTAAAAGGTCTATTTGTATAAGCCATGGATTCATGTTAATTAATATACTGTCTTCATTCAAACTATTTTTTTAAATCTCCCTTTAATATATACATACTTTTTCCTCAAGACTTTGAAGCTGTTCCTTTACTAGAATGCACATCATCAGTCTTGCAATTGGCCACATGGAGAGGCAGAGCATGATGATATCCTAATACATTAGAAATAAAAGAAAAATAAAACATGACTCTTCACTCAGCAAGATTGTTTTCCTTATTAATCAGAACATCTGTTGTACTAGAGTGCTAAAGTACTCAATAAATTACACTCTCTTATTTTTATTCAGTTCTATTTTCTACATTTTATTTCCTTGGGGAACTTGGGCAATTTTGTAATACTTTGCACTACATAATGTAATTGTTTGATTGCCATTTCCTCATTCCTATGCCTATTCAAAATTATCTGGAAAAATAAAACATTAAAATAGATGATGATTGATGTTACTCCATGCATTATAACTACATTAACTCAAAAGGTTTGCATAACAACATTTATGGGACCAATATTATATATGAGCCCTGTCCTATAGCATCATACTCATGTAAGCATAAAAGCCTAAAAATGAGCAGAATATTTGCTAAAATTCTAACATGGTTGACTCTTGTCAAATTTTCATATATTTGATTGAAATGGCAGTTTTAGCACATTGATCATCCATGAGACAAAAACTGCATTTACTCATAAAACATTAGGTATTAGAAAATGATTTTACATACTCAATTATTTTCCCATTACATTTAAAAACATATTAAGTACTATGAATTTTGGTTATGCAATACATCTTCATTTTTCTTATTAAAATATTTTAACATAAATTTTTTTCAATCAAAAACACAGCTGATTTCATTGTATGTCTATAAAATATCGTTTTATTAGAAAAAGTAAAAAATGACCTATCAGAACATGTTAATAAACCAGAAGTTTCAATAACTGAGATAAGGTGCTTAACAGAAAAAAAAAACCAAAAAAACAAAAAACGTTTTTAGGTACTGCATCTGTAACTCAGTGTCGGAGCACACTTGTCTATAGTGTTGTAACCACCGTACTTAACAAACAAACAAAAAACAACCAAATACGTGTACTGTCAGACTAGGTAAGAACAACCCAGTAATCACTGTTGGCATTCTATTGACATATCAATATTCTACACTCCTATACTTTATCGGAATTCTACTCTTTCTTGAAAAAAAATCATTAGACCCTATTGATCTTAAGCTGAAAAGGAAATCAGTGATTTAACCCATTTTATAATTCCATGATTCAATTTTATTAAGACAGGTAGTTAAAGAGGTCTAATAAGCTTTTTGCTGCTATAAATGCATAGTTTTATCAGGCATTTTGAATTTGTATTCTCAACATGTATGGGTAATTCTAGAGACATAATAACATACCTTTCTCTATAGCAAGAAAGCTAACTAAAATAATACACATATTTTGCTGCATATGTTTAGTGACACAACAATCTAAACATAGCCTGGGTAAACCTCAGCTCAGATCATGCTCATGCCAAGATGGTGACTACCCTGCCTTCTCATCTAGAAGTTTAGGGGAAAATCTATTTTCCACTTATTTTAGCTCATAAGATTCAATTTCCTCACAATGTATGATTCAATGAATTGGAATCAGGTCAGGGAGAGACTATTGTCATCCTCCTTTGTAGATTGGCCATCTCTATAAGCATTTCATAAGTACTTCACAACCTTAATATTAAAAGTTTTAACTGAGCAATCTACAGATTCAATGCAATCCCCATCAAAATTCCACCTCCATTTATCATAGAGTTAGAAAGAGTAATTCTCAAATTCCCTTGGAATAATCAAAAACCCAGGATAGGGAAAACTATTCTCAATAATAAAAGAACTTCTGGGGGAATCACCATCCCTGACCTAAAGCTGTACTACAGGGCAATAGTGATAAAAAAAAAATGCATGGTATTGGTACAGAGACAGATAGGTAGTTCAATGGAATAGAATTGAGACCCAGTAATGAACCCATACACCTATGGTCACTTGATCTTTGACAAGGAAGCTAAAACCATTCAGTAGAAAAAAGACACTATTTTCAACAAATGGTGCTGGTTCAACTAACAGTCTGTAAAAGAATGGAAATGATCCATTCTTATCTCCTTGTATAAAGCTCAAGTCCAAGTGTATCAAGGACATCCACATAAAATCATATACACTAAAAATAGAAGAGAAAGGGGAAAAGAGCCTCAAACATGTTGGCACAGAGGAAGATTTCCTGAACAGAATACCAATGGCTTATGTTCTAAGATCAACAATTGACAAATGGGACCTCATAAACTTGAAAAGCTTCTGTAAGGCAAAGGACACTGTCTATAGGATAAAATGGCAACCAACAGACTGGAAAAAGATCTTTACCAATTGTACAACTGATAGAGAGCTTATATTCAATATATACAAAGATCTATAGAAGTTAGACTCCAGAGGATCAAATAACCCTATTAAAATGGGGTACAGGGGTAAACAAAGAATTCTCAAATGAGGAATTTCGAATGGCAAAAAATCACCTAAAGCAATATTCAACATCCTTAGTCACCAGGGAAATGCAAATCAAAACAACCCCAAGATTCCACCTCACACCAGTCAGAATGGCTAAGATCAAAAACTCAGGTGACAGCAGATGCTGGTGTGGATATAGAGACAGAGGAACACTCCTCCATTGTTGGTGGGATTGTAAGCTGGTACAACCACTGTGAAAATCAAACTGGCAATTCCTCCGAAAAATGGGCATAGCATTACCTGAGAACCCAGCTATACCACTCCTGGGCATATACACAGATGATGTTCTAATATGTAACAAGGATTTATGCTCCACTATGTTCATAGCAGCTTTATTTATAATAGCCAGAAGCTGGAAAGAACCCAGATGTCCCTCCACAGAGGAATGGATACAGAAAATGTAGTACATTTACACAATGGAGTACTACTCAGGTATTGAAAACAATGACTTCTTGAAATTCGCAGGCAAATGGGTAGAACTAGAAAATACCATCCTAACTGAAGTATCCCAATCACAAGCGAACATACATGGTATGTACTCATTGATAAGTGGATATTAGGCAAAAGCTCGAAATACCCAAGAAACAACTCACAGATCAGGTGAAGTTCAAGAAGGAAGACCTAAGTGTGAGTGCTTCAGTCTTACTTAGAAGGGGGAACAAAGTAATCAACGGAGGTAGAGGGTAAGAGAGACTTGGGTGCAAAGAGATGGGGAGAAGGAAAGGGTGGCAGGATCAGGTATGGGAGGAGAGAGAGAAGAAGTACAGAGGGTCAGGAAATTGAACAGAGGTATGTAGAAATAAGGGATGGGAAATTGGGGGTAGCCACCATAAAGTCCCAGAAGCCAAGAAAACAAGTGGTTCCCAGGACCAAATGGAGATGACATTAGCTGAATTACCCAACAAAGGGGAGAGAGAATCTGTAAAGATAATATCCAGAGGTTAGGCACAGCTTCCAGATTTAGATATGAGTCCACCCAACCATCGTCAAAATTTTAACCCAGAATTCTCCTTTCTAAAGGAAATACAGGGACAAAGAATGGAACAGAGACTGAAAGAAAGGCCATCCAGAGACTGCTTGACCTGGGGATCCATTCTGTATGCAGCCACCAAACCCAGACACTATTGCTGATGCCAAGGAGTGCTTGCTGACAGGAGTCTGATATAGCCATTTCCTGATAGGCTCTTCCAGAGCCTGACTAATACAGATGTGGATGCTTGCAACCATCCTTCAGACTGAGCACAGAGACCCCAATGGAGAAGTGAGGAGAAGGACTGTAGGAGCTATATGGGTTTGCAACACCATATGAAGAACAACAATACCTCCCTGCCCCCAGTGCTCCCAGGGTCTAAACCACCAACCAAACAGTATACACACAGGGACTCAAATCTTCAGCTGTATATGTAGCAGAGGATGGACTTGTCAGGCATCAGTGGGAGGGGAGGCCCTTGATCCTATGATAGCTTGATGCCCAGTGTAGGGGAATGCTAGAGCAGTGAGGTGGGAGTGGGTGTGTGGGTGGGAGAGCTCCTTCATAGAACAAGAGGATGGGGATGTGATAGGGCATTTGTGGAGGGGACACCTGGAAAGGGGATAACATTTGAAATGTAAATAAAGAAAATATCCAATAAAAATACATAAATACATAAATACATAAAAATAAAATTAAAAAAAGTTTTAACAGATAGTGCACATGGTTAATCTCAGCACTGGGGAAGCAGAGGTCAGGCAACTCTTTTAGTTCAAGTCCAGCCTGGTCTATAGAGCAAGTTCCAGGACAGCCAAGGCTACACAGAGAAGCCCTGTCTCAAAAAACAAATAAACAAGCAAAGAGTTTTAATTATACAGAGAAATATGTTTACCTTTGGAAAAGTGGCGAAAACTCACAATCTGAAGTTTTAAGATACTAGGCTACAGATTTCTTCTCCTTGCTTCTTGAAGCACCCAGTCTCCGTTACTAGAATACAAATACTCCAATACTAGAATGCAAAGTCTCATGTTATTATGGAAGACTTATATTACTAGCTTCCTGGCATAG
Organism: Mastomys natalensis; assembly: GCA_021653895.1. Taxonomy (NCBI): domain Eukaryota; kingdom Metazoa; phylum Chordata; class Mammalia; order Rodentia; family Muridae; genus Mastomys; species Mastomys natalensis. The sequence goes on from JAJTUV010000534.1 coordinate 413,606, forward strand.
AATATTGTAATAGATGCAATAATCCTATTACTTTCATCATATTGCAACCTTTACAGGTAAGATAGATATTCTCCCTATGCTGTTGTTTGGGAATCTCAAGGCTTTGTAAGTATGCCAGCAATTATGAAACAAATTAATATTCACACTGCCATGCTTATCAAAGAATATATTAATTTCCCCTAAATAGGTGAGATGCATCTATCTACCTATTTAAAGCTGAAATGCTTTCATTTTTTTAGGACAGGGTCTAGCTACGTAACACGGTCTGGCTTTGCTGGAATTCTACTTCAGCATCTTGAATCTGGCATCACAAACACACACGATTATGCTGAGCAATCGATGGACTTTTGACATGTATGTGACTGTAATTGTAGCAGTAACATCCTAGATGACCACGTGAACTAAATTCTGAAGCTTAAAAAAAAAAGGTTGATCCATCTTTTTGGATAGACCTATGAGTAATAAAAATGAAAGGTCAGAGCCTCTCAGCAAGGACAGGGTATGTAGCCAAGGCTGTGTTAGACAAGCAACGACAGGAAAACCTAAACATAAGGGAATTGATGACTCTTGCTTGATTTTCTGTGTTTTGTGGTTAGAAAGGTAAGAGTTCCCAATGGTTTCTTCCATTCAGACTGACATAGCTATTTGCAGACATCCCACCTCCTCCTTACTTCCCCCTGTATATATATATGAAATATGTTTCATGAGCTATCTGACCTGCTGCCACTTAATGTTTCTGATGTTGCCCTTACCATTCATGTTACGATTCAGATTTCCTCATTTATTCTTTACAAACACTTAATCTTTCCTCCATTTCTATACTTTTGTGCTATTCAGTGCTATTATACAAATGGAAACAGACAGTATATGGTCTCCTCTGACTCCTTTCTATGGAATTTGATTCTCTGAAGATTCCTCCATGCTGTTATGTGTATCACTTATTTCTTTCCTTATGCTGTTGAACAGTATGCCACTATAAGGCTTTACCATGCTCTTAAATCCTGTAGACTGAGGAGTGCCAGGGCTGTTGACAGTTCTAACCTGCTATGAAAACATCTGCTACAAACTTTAGTTTGTTGGATTTGTGTGAACACCTCTTAATTTCCATGTAATAAACGTATCAGAGTATAAATAGAGAGTTGTATTGAAGTTCAACATTTAATTTTTTGTTTGAAAACTGTCTCATATTTTACAGAAGTGCTGTGAAATTTCATAATCATATTTGCAGTGTGTGAGATTAGTTTGAATTTGTGCTGGTATGCAGTGTGATATTACTTCCAGTTTTTATTCCTTTTACAAGGTGAGTCATACTAACTCATTGTGGCTTTATTTGGTATTACACCAAGGAGTAGAGAGATCAAACACAATTCAAGTGCTGATTTCTACTTGCATGTCTTCTGATGAAATACCTTTTTCTGCCTTTTGGTCCATTTTCTAATTGGATTATTTATTTAAAAATTGTTCACTTGGTGAGGACATAGAATATTTCTGGCTCTGGTCTCCTGTTAAACATGCCCTGAATTATGGTTTCTTCTACTTTGTGACTTGTGTTTTCTGTCTTTTGGAACTGACAAAGAACAAAATTATTTCATTTTATCAAGTTGTTCAAGTTTGTTTTGGATGCTGTTTTCTATATGATGATTAAGAGTCAGAACTTTGAAGATTAGGTTGTCAGGTTGTTTAAATATTTTGTATTTTAACTTGTCATTCATTTTGAGTTAAATTCATAGGAAATATGAGACATTAAGAAGGTCTTTAATTGTTTCAGTTTAATCCATCTGTATTTTCTTCACCGGATTACTTTCCCTTGACATCATTTATCATTCTAAGTTCTTTGTTCTTTGCCATTGCTCTGTTTATGTCTTCTGCCATGGCACACATTTTTTGGTGAAAACATCTTTATAATAAGTCAAAATTGTTTTTGTTATTCTTGTACTCAGGTTTTTAGTACGCATTATAAAACAATACCACATGTTTTAATCCTCCTGATTAGGTTTGCATATCAAATATCCTGCATATCAGATATTTTACATTACTGTTCATAAGAGTAACAAAATTACTGTTGTGAAGTGGAAACGAAATAATTGTATGCTTGGGGGTAACTACCACTTGAGGAACTCTATTAAAAGGTTGCAGCATTAGGAAGATTGAGAACTATTGGATTAGAATTTATCTGAATCCAGAATGAAGTCATCTATGATATTTGTGAAACTAACATTTAAAATAAGTGCACACTTTAAGGCTTAAAGTGGCCTTGCATTTTTGAGTCATTGTTCAATCCATTGTTTTTCCTTCCACACATTTCTCAGGTTTGAAGAAACTGGAAATCCAATAGTGTTAGCAAAGCCTCAAAGAAGGCTTGCTGTCTTAATCCAAAGGGTCAAGGCAGGAATATCCCAGCACAGCCAAAAGCTTAGTAAATAATTTCTCCACTCTTAACCCACTGACACCACTGAGACCAGGGGAGGCTCAGGAAGAATATCAACCTCAAACTTGTGAAGTTTTAAAGAGCATTTCAACATTCATGCTGAAGTGTCAAAAAGTCCTACTGTTCTTGCACAGTAATTAACTCTTCCTTCTGTTGCCAATAGAAAGCAGCGAGGAACCTGAAGCATATCCCTAGTTGATGGGGAAGTAATAAAGGGCTTGCCTTTCTCTACTGGAGTGATATCAAAGGTGCAGTAGAGAAACCAGGACTTTCCCACTTGTTCAGCAGTAATTGAGTCACCCATGCGAGTACCAGCAGAGACTTAAAGGTGGAAGTAGAATCCTCTGTATTCACAACCAGGAATCGTTACTTTTCTCTGATTGATCATTCAGAAATTTTTCATGTTTATTCCAAAACTGCAGGACATTTTACTTAAATGAAGTAGAAGGGGTAGGGAACATATATGATTGTTTCCTCTTAATATAGTAACTAGAATTACTCTAAGTTTATTTATAATGGCTTAGAGAATTTTTTTAACTTCCTTCTTAAAAACCTCAAGACAATTTTAAAGGGAAACAAATAAATAATTAGAAAAACAAACACATATACAAAAAGAAAAAAAATATATCTAATGAAACCATAGCACTCTGTTCCCATCTTTAATATAGGTAGTAAAGTGGATCATGTTTCCTATCTGGGGTCATAATCTTTCTGTAACAGTCAATCAAGTTCTTCTCTGACTCTAGAAAGTGTGATAGTATGCACTGTGGTTTTCTTTATTTTTATTTTTTTCTCTGTAAGAGCTCAGCCATTGATGCTAATGACCAGGCAAAACTTTCTCTCTAGATTACTTCAATTTTGGCACAGAAACTGAGAGGACCTAACACACTACATTTTATTCTTTAAAACAGAAATCCACATTAGGCTGTACGTTTCAATTTCCCAAAGAAGCAGCCAGGGCTCTGTGAGAGAACCACAGACAATGGTTCTTTCCCTCTCCCTCCATTTTTATTCCTTAATCCTTTTTCAATCCAGGTTCTTTATCCCCTTTCCAGTCTGTGCCCCCCAAATCCTCCCCTTTCCATACTTTCCTTTCCATCCCAAGTCTCCAAGAGGATGTGCCACTCATGTCTCTAAGAGGCTGTCCACATCCCTCCAGCCCCATCCCACCAGGCCTCCACACACCCTGCAGCCTCAAGTCTCTCCAGGGTTAGGTGCATCTTCTCTCACTGAGGCCAAACAAGGCAGTCCTCTGCTGTGTATGTGTTGGGGAACTCATATCAGCTGGTGTACACTGCCTGGCTGGTGGCTCAGTGTCTGAGAGATATCGGGGATCCAAACCATTGAGACTGCGGGTTTTCCCATGAGGCCCTCTCCTCCTCAGCTTCTTCCAGATTCTCCCCAGTTCAACCACAGGGTTGCCTGGCTACTGTCAACTGGATTGGTGCTAGTATCTGACTCTTTCAGAGCACTTCATCCAAGGTCCTTCCCTTTGAGTCCTGAGAGTCTCTCACCTCCCAGGTCTCTAGTACATTTTAGAAGGTACCCCCACCTCCTACCTTTCGAGCTTGCCTGTTTCCTTTCTGCTGGCCATCGGGGCTTCAGTCCTGTGTCCCCTCAATACTTGATCATGTTCCCCCCCCTCCCTATCCCTATCCCACTCAGGTCCCTTTCTCCCTCTGCAATATGTGACTGTTTTCTTCTCCCTCCCAAGTGGGATTGAGGCATCCTTGCTTTAGTCCTATGGGTTGTGTCCTGGGTATTCTGTACTTTCTTTTGGCTAATAGCCACACATTAGAATATGTTCTAGTTACATTCATTTGCCTGCAAAACTCATGATATCCTCCTTCTTAATAGCTGACTAGTAAGTATTCCATTGTGTAAATAAACAACATTTTCTGTATCCATTTATCTGTTGGTGGACATCTGACTTGTTTCCAGCTTCTGGCTATCACAAATAAGGCCACTATGAACATAGTGGAGCACATGCCCCTGTGGCATGATAAGCCATCTTTGGGGTATGTGACTAAGAGTGGTATAGCTGGGTCTCCAGGTAGATCTATTTCCAATTTTCTGAGTAACCTCCAGTTTGAATTCCAGAGTGGTTGTACCAGTTTGCAGTCCTACCAGGAATGGAGTGTTTCTCTTTCTCCACATCCTCACCAGCATGTGCTGTCACCTGAGTTTTTTATCTTAGCCATTCTGATTGACATAAGGTGGAATCTGAGGGTCCTTTTAATTTGTGTTTCCCTGATCACTAAAGACTTTGAACATTACTTTAAGTGCTTCTCAGCTATTCAAGAATCCTCTGTTGTGAATTATCTGTTTAGTTCTATACCCATTTTTTTATTGTGTTATTTGAGTTTTTTTGGAGGTTAGCTTCTTGAATTATTTATATATTTTGAATATTAGTCCTCTATCAGATGTGGGGCTAATGATGATATTTTTCCAATCTGTAGGTTGCCAATTTGTTCTGTTGACTATGTCCTTTGCTTTACAGAAGCGTTAAGCCCAGGGCCAAATGGCTTTAGTGCAGAATTCTAGCAAACCTTCAAAGAAGAGCTAATACCAATATTCCTTAAACTATTCCATAAAATAGAAACAGAAGAAACACTACCTAATTCATTCTATGAAGCCACAATTACTTTGATACCTAAACCACACAATGACTCAACAAAAAAAAAAAAAAAAAAAAAAAAAAAAAAAAAGAGAGAGAACTTCAGATCCATATCACTTCTGAATATCGAAGCAAAAATACTCAATACAATTCTCACAAACCAAATCCAAGAACACATCAAAATTTTCATCCACATAATCAAGTAGGCTTCATCCCAGGGATGCAAGTTTGGTTCAGTATATGAAAATCCTTTAACAAAATCCACTATTGTTAAACCAATTTAACAAAAAAATAAAATCACATGATCATATCATTAGATACTGAAAAAGCATTTGACAAAATACAACACTCCTTCAGGTTAAAAGTTGTGGAGAGATTAGTAATTCAAGGCCCATACCTAACATAATAAAAACAATATACAGCAAACCAACTGCCAATATCAAATTAAATGGAGAGATACTTGAAGCAATCCCAATAAAATCAGGGAAAAGACAAGGATGTCTACTCTCCTCATATATATTAAATATAGCACTTGAAGTTCTAGCTAGAACAATAAGACAACAAAAGGAGATCAATGGGATGCAAAATGGCAAACAAATCAAGGTATCACTGTTTGCAAATGATATGATAGTTTACATAAGCAACCCAAAAAATTCTACCAGAGAACTTCTACAGCAGATAAACAACTTCAGCAAAATGGTTGGATATAAAATTAACTTAAATAATCAGTAGCCTTACTTTTTATAAATGATAACAGGCTGAAAAAGAAATTAGAGAAATGACAACCTTGACAATAGTCACAAATAATATAAAATATCTTGGGATAACTCTAACTAAACAAGTGAAAGATCTGTGTGACTAGAACTTCAAATCTCTCAAGAAAGAAATTAAAGAAAATCTCAAAAAATAGAGAGATCTCCTATGCTCATGGATTAACATAGTAAAAAATGACTGTCCTACGAAAAGCCATCTACAGATTTGAGGCAATCTCCATCAAAGTCCCAACACAGTTCTCAGAGATTCCATAATTCTCTGTAAAAACAAAAAAATCCAGAATAGAGAAAACAATTTTTAACAATAAAAGAAGCTCTGGGGGAATCACCATCCCTGACCTCAAGCTGTACTGCGGAGCAATAGTGATAAATAATGGCATGATATTGGTATAGAGACAGACATGTTGATCAATAGAATAGAATTGAAGACCCAGAAATAAAACCACACACTTACAGACACTTGATCTTTGACAAAGAATCCAAAAAAATATGCAATGGAAAAAGGAAAGCATCTTCAATAAATGGTGCTAGTCTAACTGGCAGTCTGTGTGTAGAAAAATGAAAATAAATACATATTGTCACCTTGCACAAAATTCAAGTCCAAATGGATCAAGTACCTCAATATAAAATCTAATACACTGAATCTAATAGAAGAGAAAGGGGAAAGAGCCTTGAACTCATTGGCACAGGGGAAAAATTTCTAAATACAACTCCAATGGCTCAGGCTCTAAGATCAAGAATTGATAAATATGACTTCATGAAATTGGAAAGCTTCTGTAAGACAATAGGTCTTTAGTTAATAATGGCCCTGACATTTGGCAGAAAGTGAGGAAGAGTTGAGTCAGTTCCTAGAACATCTGGCATAGAGAGATAATAAACCCTGGTTGGGGACAGTTCCTAAAATTTCTGAGGCCTGACCAAATATAGTAAAATTAACATAGCAACCAATCAGAAATTGTACTAATGAATCTGTCGCATACCTAGCCAACCATGTTAGAAATTACCTAGCCCCTGTAGATAATTTCTACTGGCTCCTCTTCTGGTCATCATTTTGATGAATGGTTGACCCCGACATACTGGTTATTTCTTTCTTTTTTCTTTTTTAAATTTTATTTATTTAGTTATTTAAATCACATCGTAATTTACTTATTTACACAGAGGTTATAAACACAAAAAGTCAGGATGTGGGGAAGGGAATGGCACCGGAGCATAGGTGTTCAGGGGGAATACAGATACTTTTCAGAACAGGGTATCAACTGGGTGTAAGTTCAGGGGACAGGTCACTACGGCTCTGCCTATGATTCACTTGTCCTTATCTAAGTTGGTACTGTCCACCAAGGCTGCCTATTTATAAGACCTATGACTACTAGGTCTGGTAAATTTCCACAGAAGCTGCCTGTTTACAATAGCATATAGCCTTCCGTTTTTCAGTGTTTTTCCACAGAGACCCAAGGCTTTGTGTTAGCATCTACGTATGTCAGGCCTGTTGCTGACTTTAGGCCTATGGCTGATTTTAGGCCTTTAGTGTATATGTAGGGCTGCTCCTGACATCTCCTCCCTTCTCTAAGTATAGAAGGACCTTGGCGATTCTATTCGTGCGAAGGCGGGGATAGAGGCCTGACCTCCAATAATTGAAGGGGACCTTGTAATGGCTCAGGTCCTCCTGTCGTTGTCCAGTGAGGCATGAGGGCCATACCCATCCCAATGTCTTTTTCCTGGAGAGGGGATGCTTTTGACATCAACCCCTATGCAGTCAGGCTTGTCCCTCAGGGAACCCAGATAGATATTTTAAAGTTTTATTTATATTCCCTTGCAGTGCTTAGCCTTGCAGCCTAAGCAAGAATTCAGATCACCAGTCAGAGAGGGTTCTGGGTAGCCTCTCTCTGCTTGGTCTAGGGCGGAAGTCCCCTCTTTTAGGTTGGGTGGAGATGGGTTTGAGGAACACCCTGTATAAAGTAACAACCTCATCTTGAGTGTCGTGGTCATCCATAGCTAACTTATGATAATGTATCTGAATAGTATCACAAAGTTAGTCAGCCTATTTAAGGCCCGGGACCAAAAGAATCAGCAAAAATAACCCAATTAATGGTTCCAAGATGGGAGGAAGTGGGGTTGACAACCATGGAGAGGTTGAAAAACAGTCCTTGTACCAGCTCTCATCTTTCTCTTTCTCTCTCTGTCTTTTCTCTGAGCCTTCTCTGACCTTTTTCATGTTCTCTTTAACCATCCCTGTCTTGTCTATGTAAGGGCAACATTAAACATTCTTTGACTTTGCATATTATTTGTGTATGGGGTCTTCCTTTAGAAATTCTCAGACCCTAACAGAACCCAAGAGGTGACTACTTCACCTTTAGGTTAGAATTTCAGATTCATCAGGTTTCCTTGACAATGTGAATGATGCTTTCAATGGCATTGACTTTTCTACAGCCTGAAGGAGGAAATCATTCATTAATGATAGAATAGTGGTTCAGGTTATAAGTTAGTTATTATTTCTTTCTTTATGATGGCGTTCACAGTACCAGAAACAGTTCCCTTTCTGCATCCTTTCTCTGACAGTTAAAGAGAAACTAACTGACTCAGGATAACACACTTCAAGTGGCTGATCAGTTCCCCTCGACATGTTTTATTGATTCTTTCACATCTCATAGATGGTAAAGCAGTAGACCACAAGAGGAGGAGTTTCACTTTGCTAGGATCTTCTTGAGCTTTTGGTTGCTTCCACTATTCTGATAATAAAGTATAAGTCTTCCCATCATAGAGTCTATTTCATACTCTTATTTTCTCTTATTTGTGATGTAACACACTTTTCCAAGTAACTTACCAATCGTCTAATTTATATTATATTTATTAATATATTGCTAATAAACTTGATTTTTCTGAACAAGTTCATTTTTTATCAATAATCTGTAATCCTAATCAATTTTTGATCCTTTTGCCTCTCAATGTATTAGTTCTCTACTCAGGAATGAAATGCCTTAGAAGAGCTAACCTAACCATGTAAGCCAACTACACAGAAAGCTGCAAGGAATTCTTGAAAACACAGCCAATTAGCGAATGTATGACCCTGTCCAAAAATACACTGGACACTCATTTCCATTGCATCAGGCCCTCCAAATTTTTAAGAGAAGCCTGGATTTGTGGTTTTTAAAGGTTAACAACTAATTAAAAAATTAAACAAAGTGTGTATGATTCAGTATTATTCAGAGCAACTAACATAGTTCTGAAGGACAAACTTGTCTTTTTGGTCCGCAATTTAGAATTTCTATTATCTCTTTAATAATTTCTCCAGGAGTGTAAGAAGTTATTCTCTAAATCCTACTCCTGTGGCTTATAACAATATTCCTTAGGTGGTGTGGGGAATCTGAGCAGTTTAGGACTACCTATGGAGGAATCGTGTCTCATGTCTTTTTTCAGCTCCATCTGGCAAACAGTTCCCCTCTGATTCAAACAATGGTTGTCTAGCTGACTGCTGGCAATTGAGCTGGACTCCCCCAAAGGACACAACATAGGTATCAGCCCAAATCACTCTGTCCTGGGGACAGGTCTCTCTACACTATAAAGTTTATGATGCCACAAGCTGGTATATAGCTGTGCAGCTGCCTCTGCAGTAGCAGCTGAGTGCATCTGTCACACAGGCTCTGCAGACATCAATACAATTGTTATCTTAGGTGCCGGGATTTTATTTTCCACCATACTTTATTTACTTCATTGAGCAGTATGGAATTTTCTTCTGCCTGAGTTGGGCAGTGAGACTAAATCATCAGCAGGTGTTTGAAATTGTGCTCTAGATGATTGCTTGCTTCTATTTCTGGTGGGTGTATTTTTCTTTCTCTGAAGTACCGTTTTTGGATTTTCAATTTCAGTGGTCAGACCTGTGTTTCTCTTTACTGTGGAAGTTTAAGCAAGTTTCTGAGGCATGTCTTCCGATTTATTCCTTGTTTCTCATGTGTCAGAACAAGACGGTTCACAGCCTTTAGAAACTACAAACTATTTCCCAGGATGTTTCAATATCATCTCAGAGAATATCCTAGTATTATGAAAGAAAGAAATAGAGGACACATTGGTCATATCAAAAAAAAATTGAGCAAGTTTTCATGATAAGTTTTGTCTTATGAGAATTTTTTACTACTAAATTCAAATCAAACATTTCTTTAAATATACTACATTTGCTCTCTCATTGTCATTGAAATGGAAACATTTCCACATTTTTAGTCCGTTACACACATACTTTTTTGGGTCAATAGTTAAGAGTACAGATATTGCCCAATTTAAGATTTATTATCCTTGTTAGTATTGTTATTTATTAGCTGTTATTGTTATTAATGCTTCTGATGTTTAATGTTTATTATGAACTTGAAAGGATGTAAAATCACCCAAGAGGCAAGCCTTAGGTCACATCTAGATTATCTAGATTAGATTAACCAATGGATGTCCTTGTGAGGCATTTATCTCAGTTGCATAAACTGAAGTTCAAAGTCCCACTGTGAAGGTGGGTGGCATCTCACAGTGGTCCTCATGTAGGGAAGAGGACAGGAAAGCTGCCTTTTGTGTTTATTGGATGTTCACTTATGGCATTGTTGCCTCTGCTCCTGCTTTGCTTTGCTGATGTCCACGCCCAACTTCTTCAGAGTTCCAGCATGTACTGAAGAATAGTGGCTTTCAAGGAATCTTCTAGGCCTGCAGCAACTGTTTGGACTGAAGATGCAGCCAGTCTTTTGTGCTGAGCAGGTACAAGTTTGCAGCCTCTGGTATTTGTACCAGCAATTGTTGGACAACCCAAATTATATTCTTTAAGTCAATCTAATAAATCACATTTTAATACAATTTTATTCTACTGGTTCTGTTCCTCTAATAGCCTTTAACGTCCATGGGTTTTGTTAACTATATGATATACATGTATTTGGTGGGTCAGTTTGTGTTATCATGTAGCTAAAAATCTAAATAGAAGGTGGAAAATATTAGCTTGAATATAAACTACAGCAAATACTAAGAGTGCTAATAGGACAATAATAAATATGGTTGTGACAACTGGTGGTATTAGATTTATTGCTACTAATGCGGTACCCAGAAAGGGTATATTAATGAACCTTAGCTAGTACGATAATTTTTTGTTAATGTCTATATTACCTTTAAATTCTGAAATGTAAGAACTCATTTCTGCCTCAACTGCTGTTATAATCCCAGAAGATGAAATAAATGCATGTGTGTCGTAGCTCAATCTATTGCTCTTTTATATGCTCATTCACATCTTAATTCATATCCTCCATTTATATTTAAAATTTATCTGCCAAATACGATCTGATAGTAGCACAGATCAAAACACCCCATTGTCCTCTGAAGGAATGCTATTTGTCGACAAAGTTTTGGTTTTCCTTCCTGCAGGTTCATCTTCTTTTCATATCTGAGGGTATGTGGTGATAACAATTCATCTCATGATAGATATTTTACTTCTGCATGACTAGACCTATAAGCAAAGTTTATTATTTTCTAAACTGGAAATATAAAATCCATAAATTTAAGTTCTGTGCTATGTACTCTTTAGATGTTCACCTGTGAAGAGCACGTTATCATTGGGGAATACTCATGAGATTTTCATTTGTCTGTAATATTATAAATAATAATAAATATTTATATAGTACTTCATATTGTGATTGTTGTTGAAGTTTGGTCTTTTGCTATGTATTGTAATGTTAAATATTGGCTGCCAAGGCCTAGTTAGCCCCAGGGATTAGAGAATCTGCCTGTAGACAACATAATGCTATGTGACCTTGCTCCTTAGTTTAAAACCAGTAGTTGAATGAAGATACAGACAGCCTGTAGCTGGGTAGAAGAGTTGGTGGGTTTTCAGTTCCCAGTTTTGGAGTCTGAGGCAGAGACCAAGAAACAAGAGAGGGAAGAAGGCGAAGAGAGAGGAAGACACCATGGGGTAGGTGAATCTTGGAGACATACCTGGCCATGAGGGCTGGCCAATTGGAGTTAAGAGCTACTCAAATGAAATATGGCAAGTTAGACCTCAGGGCTACTAAACAGTATGTAAACATAATGGCACAGAGGATAGACACCCGTCCAGTTTAGTGATTTTAAGGCTTATCATAAACATGAAAGTTATTTATATTTTTATCTAGGAACTGAATGGACAAAAGCAGGATAAAAACCCCAGATTAAGATTAAATATTTACTACAATAGTTTGTAGGGCTGTACAAACAACAAACCATAAACTAAGAGCCTGTAAAAATATAAGCTGAATGTATCACTCTTCTAAAGGTTAGGAACTAGATGTGCTGTCTTTTGTGAGCAATGGGGAAAATGTAAATTCCTCCAATTGCCTCCTGCTTTTGCCTAGCTGTCTCTATTTCAAATTTCTCCTTTCTTTAAAGATTTATTAGTAATGGACCAAATTCCATTATTATAATAAACTTGATTATATTATTTACATCTGTAAATATCCTATCTTGAAGAACAGGTAGATAATGGAATTTAACCTATAACAGGTTTATTATATAATCAGAGATAATTTTTGATTATAGATGTTAAACATGTTTACTCTAGTCATATAGGAAAAACTACCATGTAATGCAGAACAATTTAAAAGTGCTATGTAAACAAGGGATGATATTATGAAGAAATTAAATCCATACATGTGTTCAAAATTGAAAATTTTTGAGTGATCAGAAAATATTGCAAACTTTAATTGTAGCATGCATTTTAACAAGCAAATCTGGACATTAGTGCAAATGAAACTTAAATAAGCATGTAAAACAAGACTTTTAAGGTCTGAAGTATGCTTGAGATCACTGAGAAACTCTAAGTGAAAACAGAAGGGGTGTTTATGTGGAACAGGAATAGGAACAATCAGGTATGTGTTGTCTGGCTTGTGTAGCAAGTACTTTTAGCTATTGGGTTTTTCTACTGGGTTTTTCCTTTGCTCTGTAAAAAGAATGTGATGTTATCTTTTGCATGGTTCAAATGAGAAAAATATTTAAGTCATTTTAAAATCCTGAAGTCATTTTTAAATTATTTTGTCAAAATATATATCCAGTTTTCTGATGCTTTCTTTCCAGAATGTGTCAAGTTCAAAGAAATCAGTCAGAAGGAACATAGCTGCATACAGAAAACAATAAAAGTCCTGAAAAATATCTCCAGGATAATTACTCTTTTAATTTAGTGGTTTGCAAAGCATTAAGACATGTTTTAAGTATATTAACATTAATAATAAGAACCATATGTTTGTTAAGAATAGAAAAAGGATAGGCGTGGGCCATTTATGAAACTCCTCATTGCTAATCAGATAGTTTAGTGTTCTCTAGATCGATGTGCAAATCAGTTCCCCAAAATTCTTGAAGCAATTATGTATGGCTCCACACAGACAAAGGATTGAATAAAGCAAAAAACTAGGTAGAAATGAGTGACTACAGAGAAATGGATGAAGTATAAATGTTACCTTATTTCTCTCTTTAGTAGAGTGGGTCTTGTGATTCTCCAAAGACACACACATCTGAACATGTGGTTCCTTTTGTTGAACAGATGTGCTACTTAAAGACAACTCAGAGGCTTTGGAAATACTAAGGCTTCTGATAACAATGAGTGTGATTCTGAAAGATTTGCATGACTGAAGATTCTGCTGAGAAGCTTACTAGCTGGCAAAGATTTGCAATGCTGGCACTGAGCTTGCTTCCAGATGCTATGGTTGAATGAAGTTACCTATCTGCTTGAAGATCTGTTTCGAACTTTTTCAGTTTATTTGATGATTCATTTCTTCCTTTGTCTTAGAGATGAAGATTTTATATTAAAAGAACTGACTTGAAGACATGACTTGGATATTTGTGTGGCATGTTCTCCAAGACAAGTCATAATTGAGACACTATACTGCAATTTAGCACAAAATACAGCATTTATCTTCAGCATATGCAAATCAACTATGAAACATGATGTTTTCTAGAATTTTAGACTTTTTTTACACTTAGAAATGTGTCAAGAATCTCTTTATTACAACTTATAAAATTGTTTTCAACAGCTTTATCAAACTACAAACAAACCATATTTAAAAAAATTTAATATCAACAGTAAAACTGTAATTTATTTTTTATGTTTATTTCTCTCTCTGTGTGTCTGTCTCTGTTTCTCTCTGTCTCTGTCTGTCTGTCTGTCTATCTGTCTGTCTCTGTCTCTCTTTCTCTCTCGGGAAGTGTGTGTGTGTGTGTGTGTGTGTGTGTGTGTTTGTGTGCAGGTGCCCATGTAGGCCAGAAGAGGGCATAGGATTCCAGGAACTGGAGTTACAGTTTATTTTGAGGTGTCTAAGTTGGGTTCTGGGTACCAAACTCAGGTTCTTTATGAGCAGAACTCACCCTTAACTGCTGAGTCATTTTTCTAGCTGAAAATCTATTTATTTTTAAATTTATATTGAATATACCTTTGAGCGAAGTGTGCTTTTAGGTAAAAATCTTCATATATAGATGAAGATATGAGGTTAATTCTTATTTAGGAATTTATTATATAAGTCCTTATTTAACAACTTAAGTATATTTTGTTGTTTTCTTGTAACAGATGAGGTATCCAAGCTTGCATTATTAAGGGTTCAGTTATACACTTTTGCAAAAATGCTGGGTTGGTAGTTTCTACAAATAAAATTTTTAATGTACCTCTTTGTTCCACGAAATTTAATGTTAAACTCACATAGGTTTGATCAAAAAAGAAAAAATCAGTCATTTAAGATACATTTCCTTTTGTGCTCCAGACTTTCCCTTCCAAAGAGGCATGCAAATATATTACTTAGGGCAGATGCTTTACATACTAGTGGATTTAGAGATTAGTCTCTGTTCAAAATATGTGAAAGAATGACAATGGATAGAAGAGATATAAGAATTTAAGCTTTATAGATGATTTTATAAAATGTAAAAATCTTTCTATATGGACAGATAAATGTCTAACTCTTTAGTTAATTATAGACATATAAAGGTAGTAGAGATGTGTACTTTTGTAGGTATTCCTGCCAATAGTTTTCACAGGTGCTGTTGAAATGATGCTATTAAATAAATCTTGTTTATAATGAGAGTTTCAGAGATTATAGAAATTTGTAGGTTTTTCATAGAAAGGTTAGCCATGTTTCTGTAACTCTTTTATGCTACTCTCATTTTTGTTTTGCCCTGATCAAACTTTCTCATAATTATGGACTACTAGATTTAGAGAGAAAATACCCAAGGATTCTACAGAGACTTATAGGTAGTAATTACTGAATGGTCGTGTTGAATGCAGGATATTTTCTGTTAGTTCCTTCAAGAATAATCGCCCTTTAATTTTCATGGCTTTCTGGACTGTATGTGCATCAGGCTATGGCTAATCTTACAGCCAGTTCCAGAAGATAGGATGAACAAAGTAGAACTGGAGAAAGCTCTAAACATATTAAACTCATTTTTTTGTAAACTAAAACATTCTGGTACAAGAAAAAGGGATGTGAGGAGCTTTGTATTATGACTTTGGACTTGTTGGATATTAACATGGTTTTTCACAGTTTGATAATGATTGTAAATTTTTCTAATTTGCCAGGTGAGACCCTGCTAATGTGGGTTTGTGTAATGACATGGTTAGTGTAAGGATTTACTTCTGAACAACCAAACATTTATGGAAATTCTGAACTATGTATCATGTGTATGTGTTTGTGTATGTCTGTACATGTGTGTGTGTTTGTGTGTCTGTTGTGTGTTACTTCTAGGCTTCATTCAAGAATAGATGCTGTGTTGATGATAATAATAATGTAATAGCAGGAAATACACAACTTCTGCTGCTGCTGCTTAGATAACATGAGGTAGATGCTTAGACAATACATTGTAATTATTCTGCATGCAGCAGACTATAAAATGAACTTAACAAAACACAAGTTCCAGGACTATTCTAATGTATAGTTTCATTTAAGAACATATATGATTCTGAAAAAATCATATGTTCATCAGACATTTTAACCATGTGATTGGTTAGAAAACTACCTTTGCATCTTATCTTTTTGCCGTTTTTTCCTTTCATTTGTTGCAGAGGTAGCCACTGTGAAGGTGTTCAGTTAGGGGTTATTCATCTGGCATTTGTATAATAATTTCACAGGGTGGTGTATAATTATTAGGATTCAGTAACTTATAAGTATATTGATGTTTAATCCTAATAAAGAGATGGTTTACTAGATAATCTTACTACCAACCATGTCATGATGACTAAAAGATATAGTGACAGAGTTTTAGCAGAGTAGGTCCTTGACTCTGCATGAACTGAGCATGAATAATATCCATAACTATAGAGAAATGGATAGCAGAAACTCCTTTGTGAAAAATTCTGGTAAATCTATGTGCACGTATGGAAAAAATTTAATAGAACTTACCAGATTTTAAAAACAATCCTAACAGATTCTAATGCCAAAACATGACATAAAATGAAAGCATTTCTAAGTTATTAATTATTGAACAGTTTATTTTCATATATATGCTGGATAAATGTATGTAGTCTTTCATAAATTAAATGGAGATTTCCTATGAAGAAACTCTTAAAGAGACTGTGGTATGTGTATGTGTGTGTGTGTATGTGTGTGTGTGTGTGTCTGTGTGTGCATGTGCTTGCATGTACATGTGAGTGCACATGTACGCAGGTGATTTGTGTGTGTATGTACATTCACATGTGCATGTTTGTGTATGTGTGTATGTGTTTTGTACAGATGACCAAGGAAATCACTGACATACATCCAAGAGTTAGGAGTCATCTTCCCAAAATTTCTGATATTTTTGAATGGTTTCCATTAAAACAATTATAATAAAATGTTGATTCACTCAAAATAATCCCTTTCATGTTACTTTGTGAACTTTGGGTTTATAATTTATTTTAAGAAAGAGAATGATACCAAAATTTTTTGTACTATCATGTAACCCATTTGTAGTGCATGATTGAATAAACATCTGTACTTTTAATTCCAATAATTTTCATTTGTTCCAGTGTCATCTAGTAAATGTACTTTTAATTTTCACTGAAGTTTTATTTATTTTCCAGATGAAATCATCCAAGGAAAGAGAGAAAAATCCTCATGTCAGGTAAAAGATCATGTCCATACACGAAAAGAACAGAATATGTCTGCATTTATTATCATAGGTACAAAATTTATTTCATTAAAAAGACAACTACTTTGGCGTAAGTTAATATACAACACATTCTTTCCTTAATGCAGGTAAATTAACTGATGTATAAAAACTTACTTTGTTATCTAATATTATTTCATGTGTGATTTAAAGACTTAATATTTTGCTGGAAAATTTTTTTAGTTCTGAAGTCATGAGCTTGTATGAGACTTTGTAAAATATTTACCTGTAAAAACCATTTTGAAATACTAAATAAAAGTTATAATTTTTTGGAAATATCATATGCCATCATTTACTACATTTTATGTTTGAGAACTTATCTTTGAAGGTTAACATGCAAGGGTTACAGACTTCTCATCTGGATGGTCAAGTATGATAATCAAAATTCTTTCTGTAGATGAGAGTGAGTTGCAACCTGTTTAAGAAAGAAAATGACCAATCCAGGTAGACAAGACTTGATTTATTGATACAATTCATATCTCCTTCCTCCAAAGGACATTTACAAACTTGGTTTCAGAAATAAAGAAATTTCGAATTACAAATGTTCACTTTTTAAATGTCAAGATTACAGATTATGTTATTTGAGATAAATTATCAGCTGATAAATGTTCCAGTGGAAACTGGTATCAATTAATTTAACACTTCATATAAGAAATTATAATAAAACATTTATTTTCAAGTCTTACATATATTACTTAAAATAGATACAAAATTCAGTTGGTGATTTTAAAATTTTATTGCTAGTCCAAGGTATGTGAAAGAAAATACCTAAGTGGAAAGAGAGAGAAGTTGATTGTCTTGAGCAAATATCATTTTTGAAACAGCCCACCCTATGTATTTAGCTACTAGGTTGGTCAAATGTTGAAAATAATTATTTTAAAACAAAGGAATCGTATTTGTTGGACAAGTAAAATAATATTTGGGACTATTATTAGTATGCCGCTAATATCAGATTTAAAAAGTTCATTGTTTAAAAGCCTAATATTCCACAAATTCATAAATAATTGCTTATTTTCCATCTTTAATATCAGTTGGCATTACTGAAGCACACTGAAGACAATGAAAGAAGATTAAGTAGAGAAATAATTGTACATAAAGTTATTTTCTGGGTGGATGTTAAAACAGTTTCTCATACATATTTTCCTGTCCAAAAATATAAATTTTCTTGTTTTCTATATATACAAGTATTTGGTGAAATCTGGGTTCTGAGAAGAAAATATTCGAGGTATAGCACTGAATTAATTTTTAAAATGCATGATATTTCTGGCCGAAATTCAACAAGTCACTGTTAGCAGAGAAGGGACAATTGAAGTGTGCTCCTGAGAGTATGGGTCTGACCGTTGTGAAATTTGTCAGTGACATCAAATAACTGGTCTTCAACATCAACATATACAAAGGCATTTTATTATTAATCAAGGAAAAGCAATTAGAGTCAGCAGAAATACAACTTGAGTTTTTGTATCACGATATTTATTGTTGTCACAGTCCACAACTGTCATGAAATTAGAACTAGTTGGAATTCAGAGTCACGTGCAAGTTTTGGAAATGGACACAGGGAAGACAGTGTAGAACTGTACATAAAATAATTACAATTTATTAAACACACTTTTACTATATCTTTGATGGATGAGAATGAGCACCATTTTTTTTTTTACGAATATATATTTTCTCTCTTTTCTGTTTTCTACAGCACCAACGAAATCCAAATAGGAAAAGGAGAGATGAGGGTTGAGAATCAAGAATCAGCCCTGTTGCCATCTCAGCCACACTATCTTACATCGTTATGACTACCAAAACTTCTTTCCTCTTACTGTGCCTCCAGCAGGCATCAGAGATTCCTAAACACGTTTTCTATACCGTCCTTATTCAAAACTTGCATGTGGCATAAAATGGGTTGGCGGCACCAAGGTATTTTTCCTGTTGGTTTCATATGGTCTTCGTTCTAGTCTTAGCCAAGAAAGCAAGCTGGACCAACTTCAAATCCAAACTTCTGATGCTGATCACCAAAATCATTGATCATTACATCAATGATGGGCACCTGATCAATTTTTGGAGTATTGATCTCAATCACTGTTTTTTCATAACCTTTTCGGGACTGTAAAGTTAAGCAGAAATTAAAAATTACTTCAACACTTAATATTATTAAAAATCATGTTATTTTCTTTGTTAACTATCTGATCTGAGCTATAAAAGTGAGAGAGAAGAGATTACCAGTAACTAGGTAAAAATTCTTCTTTTAAATTAATGATGTCACATGAAGATTTAAACTTTGTTGACAATTACACTTGCTGTATAATTTCAATTGCTTGATTATGCATGGTTAAATGGAATCTGAGTTAAAACATATAATTCAATATGAAATGTACATATTGAGTCTTACATAAATATGAGATTCTTACTAACTTAGGTATAAAGGTGCAAAACCAAAACTAAATTATTTTATGAGAAATCAGAATAAAGTATGTCAGAACATTGTCTACTAATGGATCTGTGTGGCAAGAATTCTGACAGAATTTCCAAGAAAAAAAGACAAGAGTCTTGTGACTTCTGATCCTCCTAAACACGGAATGTGCTTTCTTGGCCCTCCCAAGTGTAGTAAATATGAGTGGGTTTGCTTTTGATTACACATTGCTTTTTGCTTTTGTTATTCTAAAGATGTTATTTTCAAGCATGTCATATCCTTGAATATCTATATAGTCTGAATCATGTGTTCTTTGCTCATTTGACCTTGCTTAACCTTCAGAATATAAATTGTCTGATGCTCTAAACAAAGTTGGTTCTTGCATGAGATCTTTTTTTTTTTTAAATGTGACACTTGGTTGAGAAATTTTATGCAATTGAAAAGAAAGAAGATTACAATTTCAAACAAAATATAATGGAACATCACACTTGCATGAGATCTTAGTATGCCTTGCTTTTAGGTTCTATTCTCCCAGATTAATACCACCATATTTGATAGCAAAAGTGTAGGAATTTAGATCAGTAAGATAAAAGTCAAATATTTCTACTATTGTATAATTTTAATTATACATATTAAAATAATAATATATTTGAATTTTGTAACCAAGCAGTGAAATATTTTGGAGAGTTTTCTATAGCTTTGTCTCATTCTCTTTTCCCCCTCTTCTTGTTTTTTCTTATACCAAACTCATACTGATAAATCACAAACTTTGTTACTTGTAATTGACATCACTCGAGTCATTAACTCTAAATTAAAGCAATAGCTATTATATGGAATTCCCACATGTTAAAAAAAATTCCAGAGAATAAAAAGGGGAAATAGATTATTGGTCCAAAGCTGGTATGATGTTTCTTCCAAAGGACAGACAAAAAAAAAATATCTGTGAATGATATAACAGCAATTCTTCTGTCATTTTAAACTCTTGGATTCAGGGGTTGGTTAGTTTAATGTTTTTATCTTATTTATTGTTTTAATTTGAGTGACTCTTGTTAATATTTTTTCAAGTATCAGATGTTGATATAACAACATATGATCTAAGGTTACCTTATGTTAGATCTTCAAAACTGGATATTTAAGTGTGTATTTCAGAGTATCATATGTGCATGTGCCTTGGTGGTATCTAAATATGTTAGTGCTAAACACTAAGTCTTTATAATCGATATCCATTTTAAGAAATACATCTGGCTTTGAACCCTAACAAAGCAGTCTACACTGCTTCTCAAGATTGAAACCCTAGAGAGAAAGCAGACTGAGACTGGACTCACCGCGCAGCCATCATACAAAGCTTTGATGTGTGGGTTGTTCTCATAGGACATTTCCTCATCGTTAGATCCCAGGAACCGAAGAGCTTTATCATAACTTCCTGATAATATGTCATACCAGGCAGTTGACTGATGGCAATTGTACGTGAAATTTTGTCGGGCAGAGGCAGTCAGGAGCTTCAGGAATGTCATTTGTACCATATTGATGGAATTGCCTTCCACATCTAAATATGAAAGCTGGAAGAAAAAAGTAATAAGGCATATAAGGACTGTTCTTTCTTGTCATAAAGAATTCAATACTGTTTGTGAATAATGCTGCCAGGTCTTGGTGATCCTAAAGGGAACACTATCATTTTATGAAGAAATGTGACAAGAGTCAAAGGAGCCATAATTAGGGCCTTTGGGACCAACGCTGGGATTCCCCACACCTCAGTTACTACATATTTACATTTACTCAGTTACTGCTCATATTTAAAGCAAATTTACTTTATCTCTCTATTTTTATTTCAAACTAGTAAATACTATAAGAAAGCAAATGTTCTATCTGTAAGAGATATTTTAGTATAATGTGCATAGTTTAACTGGTAAAATAGCAAACATTTTTTCATTGAAAAAATTGAGGAATCTTGACACAAAGAAAAGGTTGAAATGTTTTTATATTGTTTGATTTTTCAGAAATTTTGCAATATATCTACTTTACCTGAATCTTTAACTATATCCCAGGGACCATAGTCTTCTAAGATACTTTTGTTTCTTAGCATAGATGTGAATTTGTCTATCTCCAGAATATGTATAGATTATGTTTTTAAAAATCAATATCATCAAGCATAGATCCTCAGAAAATTTTAGTCAGTATCTGTATCAATCATAATGTTGTTTTTACAGAGTAAAATATTCTTAGTTGCAAATTATTAAGTTATAACACCTTCATCGACTATTTTGTTTGTCATGAATGGACGATCTGTGTTCCAGAATAGTATACAATACTTTAAAATTTAAATTTTAAAAATTAAATAAATTATAAAATTTATTTATATACATTTTTATAAATTATAAAATTTAAATAAAGTATTGAGCCCATGCAAATCTGTAATCTCCCTATTTACAACAGCGTTTACTTAACTTTTCTAGTTAACAAATTACAATAGTGATTCTTTTGAAGTTGAAAAGTGTATTTTAGATGTGTTTTGCACAAAGTAATATAAACTAAAATAAAATAAATAAACATTTTTAAATATGTTTATTGTAGCTCAGATGAAAATTTACCATGTATATTCAGTTTATAGCTAGAAAATTTTAAGTCAGGTAGAAAACTTCTTTAGAAGTCATTGCTTAATACAGATGCATGTGTATGGGTAAAAAGATTAAATGTGTAATTTATTACCTGTGGAAAGTAATACCACTTAAAATATTAAATAAGTAAATAATTACCAGGAGTATTAGGAAATTGTGAGATATTCCTAATTAACTAAAAAAAAAATCATTTTAAACAGCCTTTAATATAACTTAATTGGACTTTAAACTTACTTTATCTTTAGCAAACTATTACATGGAATTGGTACCTGTATTGACAGAATTAAGCATACATGGGCTTCATACAAAAAGTGAACTGTCAGTTGTTTATTATATTCGTGAAAACTAACAAAGAGGGAAAAAATAAACATTCTACAAGTTCTTATTGAAATTAGGAACAAAGAATAATTGGGTTTCAAGGAGACAAAAAGTAAAATAGATGGAGTTGGATATATTAAATAGATGTTGTGTTTTGATTCCTACTATTTTTAGTTAAAAAAAAAAACCTGTTTATAATGCTAAACTGCATTTTTCATTTGATTATACTTTCTTTTTCAGAAATCCTTTCAGTTATTTTGATTCAGAGCTTTAAGCTTTAATGTATTACCAATGTCTAATACCTAAAGGGCTGAGAACTGTGGAGGTGTATGGAACTCTGTGTAGCATTATTTATGATTCAGCTTCTGAGAACACTTAATTGGAGCATCACCTAGGGAGTTTATGAGATTTTGTTGTATGTGAAGGCAGCAACATACCAATTTTCCTCTCTTAAATTCACTGTACCAACTTCCCGGCTTCTCCTTTGGCCAGGATGAAATTCTTACCTGTTGGGAAAGAATGGGATATTTTTTAAAATGGATAAAAATTACAAATATCATTGTTTACATGCATGTCATACAATTTTGGTACAATTAGGAGATCAAAAATTGTTCTGAGTTGTGTGGGTCCTATATTATACAAAATGAGATATAAGCAAACTTTGAGCTAGTTCCTGTGAAAGTCAGGCAAAGACTGAGTTATTTCCTTCCTGATAGATTTTCTGTCTAAAAATAAAGAAAAGGAAGAAACTAACACAAAAAAAATCATTAAATGCTATCAGGAAGCACAAACAGGAATCTTATGTAAATGAATTCTTCCAAGGGAAAATGCTTGCCCCATCGAGCTTCAAATCCATAGGCTTAACTTTTCTTCTCTAGACTCTCATAACCCACATAGTTAGCTGACTTATTTGAAGTAATTTCCATCCCTTTGTCTGTCACATTGCTTGATAGGAAAAGTGAAGTTTATTAACTGAATAGAATAAATAAATATTGTCCTACATATAGAATATCAGAAAATATCATTATGTCAGTTGAATATGCTTCTTCATATAGAAGATCTGCCTTTGTCTCTATAGATAAACCTCAAGTATTCAAATACTGTGAGGTAAGAATCAGAGAATTTGTTTGGTGAGATTAAAATATTCAAAATATATGTAAAGTTGGCATATGCTCATTTAAAAAGGAGATTAATACTTTATAAAATGTTCCACTCTCAACATAATATGCAGCTGCGAGTTCTATCATGTGATAATGGGCAGAGAATACCATACACTCTCTAAGATCTGAGATTCAGCTGTGCTGTGTCACGGAAAGCCATAGAATTTTTGAGAGCAAGCAGGTGCCTAAAAAATACATCTGGGTAACAAAATAAAGGGAGAAGTATGTGTAAGCCATGAACATCAGTTTGGTGACTTATTCATGTTTATGCAAATGAAATATTCTAATTGCCCTGTAAGAAAAGCAGATAAATGAAAATACGACAGTATAATTTTCCTGTTTAGTTCAATATTGCAAAAACATGGCAGGAAGTGTCAATATCCACCACCAAATTTGGTACTTACTCCCTCAGATTTTTTGTCTGGATAGATGCACGTCTCACCACCAGCTGTGAAATTACAGTAAACTTTGAAGGAATCACCAGAGCAACCTTGGTTGGGATCAATCCAATATTCACCTAAAAGTTAAGTAAAAAGACCTTCATATATGAAGCCAATGATATCATAATGAAATACATTAGATATTAAATTTCATGTATTGTTTTTGTCATATATAGTATATATTTGAAAAGAGTTACTTTATGATTCTTTTGCTTCAAATATTTGTAAATAGCCAAAATAATCACTCTGAAATAATCTCTTTAGTTCTTAGCATTCCAGTCAGACTTTGGTTCCAGTTTAACAGGAACCCTTTCACCTATGAGCAATATGTTTATCCATGCAGACTAAAGCTCCATCCAAATTAGGATTGGGTGAACCTGAGCCCAAATCCCACATGTGTGATCACTTCTTAGTAATCTAAGTGGTGTAATCAACATGTTTTTATGTGTAACAAAGCAAGGTGATTGATATGTTACCTCAGTGGTTATAACATTATTTAATAGCAAAACTTCTTATAATAAATTCAATTCCTTTTGAATGGTATCCTAAAATGAACTGCATTCTGCTATTAAAGCCATTACTGAAATGTTATAGAACAAATTTGATTATGTTAATGACTAATATTTGGTGTTCTATGAGTACAAGTGGTAAATAACGAGAATAACATAAGGTTATTCTTTAAATCACAATGCATTTTTACTCAGGGTTATTAGAAGATATATTACATATGTGAGAATTCCTTTGCTCTTTTCCTGCCATACATAAGTTTCTATTTCATTTCAATTATTGATTTGAATCAAAGCAATGTACTGATTACAAAGTTAAATACTGTGTGGAGAAGTGTTTACAATTGCTTGTAATATGTGTGCACTTTCATCTGCACAAGTATGTGTAATTGTGTGGAAGACAATGGTCAATGTTTGCTGTTTCTTTCTACCTCTCCACCTTTTGTTTTGAGACAGAGTCTCTCAGTGTACCTGGAGCTCATCGATTCAGACAGACTGAATGAGCTAGCTGCTGAGCTACTGGGAGCCTTTTGACTCTTCTCTGGCACAATAAAGATTTGGGATATGTACATCTATAACCAGCTTTTGTGGGAGAGCTGGGGATCAAAACTCATGTCTTCATGGTTACTCAACAGACTTACTCACTGAGCTGTCTCTGCAGTCCCATTTAAAACTTAAAAAGCTCAAATTAATTAATTTAGTACTTAGAATATCAAAAATACAGTATTGTCTAATTCTTTAATATCCAATATAGCATGTAATCAGGAGAAATTCTTTAAATTTCAATGGCTTCTATATTTTTTCATGTAATTTGAATGTATTATGTAACAAAAATATTCTCATCTTTCATCAATTTCTTCACATATGAAACAAGTTTCTTAGAAAAACCATATACATAAATAAAAGAATCCACAATTTCAGCACTTCCACCATCACCATCTTTATTCTTTTGTATGTTATAGAAATTTATACTTTTGAGTCCCATAGAAAATGAATTTGTATTATTTCAATTCACAGTGGCCTTAAATAACCTTCAGAATAAAATATTAATAGATACGTTCTTAAGATAAATTTGTTCCATAAAGTGGTACAGTATCAGGGATGGAGAGGTGGCTCAGCACTTAAGAGCACTTCTCTTCTTGAGGCTCTTCTAGGTGATCTGGGTTTGATTCCCAGCACCCACCTGGATAAACACAACTGTAACTATGTGCTTTCTTTCTTCTTTTTCTTTTCTATTTTCTTTTTTTTCTCTGTGGCACCATGTATGCATGTTTTAACACACACACACACACACACACACACACACACATACACGAAGGGGGTAAAATACTCAAGTACATAAAAACACTAAAAACATTAGAAAGCTAAAGAGGTTCCACATACCATAAATCCCATGTTTAATTTGTCTAATTTATTCAGCACTCAGCTAAGAGTATTTTAACTATAAACTTGGCATCATCATTTCTTCTGTAGAATAGTCAATCAGTTCCTTACCCAGATACTTTGACAAGGTTTTGTGTTCCGTTAATTTACTAGA
The DNA here is from genome assembly GCA_021653895.1 of Mastomys natalensis. Lineage (NCBI taxonomy): Eukaryota > Metazoa > Chordata > Mammalia > Rodentia > Muridae > Mastomys > Mastomys natalensis. The sequence goes on from JAJTUV010000534.1 coordinate 439,510, forward strand.
CATTACTCTGCAGGCTGTTCATGACTGCTTACTCTAAGTGAGCTATTTTTTGATTTTACACAAACAACAGGGTCTTGCTTCATTATAATTTTGCAAATGTTCCCCACACTTTTCCTGGAATAATCTTTTGATTATTTCCATAGCTGATGTTCTCTTTATCATTTCAGAAGAAATATAACTATCAAAGTTATTAACATTATGTTAATCAGAATAGACCCACTCACTTATTGCATAAATTCATATAAGTTTCAGAACACCTATAATATGCTATCTTGGGTTTTTCTATTTATACAGTTAGGAAATTATCTCTAGGCTGTTATTTTCACATTAAACTATGAGGACCTGTTTGCAGAACCACTGCTCATAAATACGTAACAAATGTATCTGAATAGGTTTTGCTACCGAATTATCTATCTGTTGTATCACAAAGTTAGTCAGCCTATTTAAGGCCCAGGACTAAAAGAAATCAGCAGAGATAACCCAGTTAATGGTCCCAAGATGGGAGGAAGTGGGGTTGACAACCATGAAGAGGTTGAAAACCAGTCCTTGTACCAGCTCTCATCTTTCTCTTTCTCTTTCTGTCATTTCTCTGGGCCTTCTCTGACCTTTTTCATGTTCTCTTTAACCATCCCTGTCTTGTCTATGTAAGGGCAGCATTCTTCTTTAAGGGCTGTACACAGTCAAGAGCTGTACACAGTCTTTTCTATTGTAGAAGAGTAAATCAAGTCCAATAAAGTCCTTTGCAATTTTTGGAGATCAATTCAGACATCGAAAGAAGGGATTTCTTCATATTAGTGATGTCAATCTCTAGCTGTTTGGTGTCCTTGTCAATGGCCCATCAAAGGTCTGAGTAAGTTAGCTATGGAGGACCACGAGACTCAAGATGAGGTTGTTACTTTATACAGGGTGTTCCTCAAACCCATCTCCACCCAACCTAAAAGAAGAGACTTCCACCCCTAGACCAAGCAGAGAGGGGCTACCCAGAACCCTCTCTATCTGGTGATCTGAATTCTTGCTTAGGCTGCAAGGCTAAGCACTGCAAGGGAATATAAATAAAACTTTAAAATATCTATCTGGGTTCCCTGAGGGACAAGCCTGACTGCATAGGGGTTGATGTCAAAAGCATCCCCTCTCCAGGAAAAAGACATTGGGATGGGTATGGCCCTCATGCCTCACTGGACAACGACAAGAGGACCTAAGCCATTACAAGGTCCCCTTCAATTATTGGAGGTCAGGCCTCTACCCCCACCTTCGCAAGAATAGAATCGCCAAGGTCGTTCTATACTTAGAAAAGGGAGGAGATGTCAGGAGCAGCCCTACATATACATTAAAGGCTTAAAATCAGTCGTAGGCCTAAAGTCAGCAATAGTCCTGACATACATGCATGCTAACACCAAGTCTTGGGTCTCTGTGGAAAAACACTGAAACAGCAGGCTATAAGTTATTGTAAACAGGCGACTTCTGTGGAAATTTACCAGCCCAAGTAGTCATAGGTCTTATAAATAGGTAGCCTTGGTGGACAGTACCAACTTAGATAAGGACAAGTGAATCATAGGCAGAGTCATAGTGACCTGTCCCCTGAACCTACACCCAGCTGATACCCTGTTCTGAAAGGTATCTGTACTCCCCCTGAACACCTATGCTCCGGTGCCATTCCCTTCCCCACATCCTGACTTTTTGTGTTTATAACCCCTGTGTAAATCAGTAAATTATGATCTGATTTAAATAACTAAATAAATTAAAAATAAAATAATATATAACAAATAAAGATAATCTCACTTAATTAGTAATGTAAAGAATTAACAAAGTGGATTACTCTGTTGAGATCATTGGAAAGTACAGACCACAGGGAGCTCACCCTTTTTAAAGGGCATTTTTCTCAGCTCTTCTGCATCATATGTGGTTTGTTATTCAATACCTATTCTTATCTTTACACCTGGTGATCAGTTTGCCTGATTAAATCATTTATAGAGTTCCAAAGTGTATGAATTACATGTCATCGTCACATTCATTTATATTCATTTATGTGTCATATGAACCCAACAAGAATTGATTGGCAATGATTTTAAACTTTAGAGTAGGAAGAGTAATTTTCTAGCATATGTTGAGCTAAATGACACCATCTCATTGCTTGTATGATGCCAGTGAAAAATGAGAATCTTTATGTAAGTCACTGAACTAAATGTATCTTTTGACATAATATTCATTTAACAACTATAGATTCACATTTATGTAGGATCAAATTAGTTAGTGTTAATAGACTATGTTTAAGATAATATTATTTTTGTGATGTTTTTATTTTATAGTGATACTTGTGAATTATGTTTGACTTTTCTACAAGTACAGAGTGATATATATATATATGAATCGTTACATTAATTTAAAATCAAATATGAATCATTATATTCATTTAAATCAATCATACAAAACAATAGTTTCCTAGGGATAAAGGAGAGACAGGTATTCTTCAGAATAAAGTGGAAAACTGAGAGTTGGATAAATACTTACTGCTCATAAAACAACTAATTAGATGATTTTACCATCTATTTATCAAACCTGAAAACTGTTACTTCTTCAGAAAGTAAAAATACAAGGCATTTTTAAGCTGCAGGCAAAGTAAAGTATGATTACTATTAAGTGAGCTGGTTCTAGTTTTTCTGGCTATGTGTGCATCAAAGGAAAATGATTTTCAAAAAGGTTTAGTTTTATGACTATAATTGTTATGTCTGACTTGTGTATGCTGGTGCCTGTGGAGGCCAGAAGCTCCAAAAATCCTCTGAAACTGGAGTTGCCAACAGTGTAAGCTATCAGGTGGATGCTGGAACTGAGCCTAGGTCCTCTGTGTTCTCTAAGGGCAGCCAGTTTTCTTAATGACCTCCAGCCCCGAAAACTAAATTTTTCACACAAATCATCATTATTCTTAAATATTGTATTCACCAAACCCATGCATCAAATATTCAGCTGTTAATCTACTTACTGTTATACATATTATTCAGATTATTGTACTTAGCCATATTAACATATTTGTATCAGTTAATATTAACATAATCACTTTACTATAAGATTATTAACAGTAAGTCAGTAATAAATGTAGTGGTATGCATGTTTGTGCACACAAAATACTATGCTGTGAGCCATTTCCATGGACAAATATATCTGTGCTAATAATAAGTATCCAAAAACAGTCCTATCAAAATTTAATAAAACATGATTTTGTAGGGAACTTTAGAAAGTATTTCTAGAATGCAGGTAAATAAGTTGTTTTCCCCCATCTACAAAGATAAAGGTAATACTAATTTGCTTTAGTATGATTTAGAGTCTATATTAACTATATTAACAAAATTGGATGAAATGACAATATACTTCAGTGTCTGAGCAGCTTAAAGCATTTGCTTAGTCACTATTGACATACCATCTGGGAAGTCAGGATGGCTGAGCTGCAGGTCTTTGCATGTTCGTGCTGGGTTGGTCTGTGTACCCATGGGAAACTTCATGTGTTCAATGTCTTGTTTCAGAGAATTGAGGGAACCAAATATTCCTCCATGCCATCTGAGTAGTCAAGAATATTATCACCTGCGTCGGCCTGGATGCTTTCAGTGTGTCGTCTTGCTTTCTTCGGTGACAAAATAGGTAATGGCTGTATAACTTCGCCAGGAGGACCCTGCAAGCAAATTGATTGTCATTATTTCAGAAAATAGGATATACTCCGAGTTTATTTACTACTTACATTCCTTTAAAAAATTAATTGGCTTAGCTATAAGTTGCTAAATTAATGATATGTAATATAAGAAAAGACATTTTCTTTTAAAAGTATATAATAGAGATATTGAGGCTTACAAAGCAGATATTTACTGGTACATTATCTGTAAGTTAACATAGTATAAATTTTGCTGACATATGACATAGGTTACCCTGTTATTTATGCATTAGTCTTGACTTATATAGTTATATCCATGACTAGATATTAGAATCTCTGAAGATTAGAACACTGTTACAAAGCTCTTAGGCTATCCAAATTTTATTTATTCAATATTAGCTTACTTTCCTAAGGAGTAAAATATTTCTACCCCATTATCATATTAAAGTATGCATAACTTACATTATTCTATATTACTCTGGAAGTAAATGCATAAATTGAATTTACTGACATGTAAGTATAGAACCATATCAAACAGTTAATCCATATCCACACTGGTCAAATCAAGCTCCACCTATATGTGCACTTAGTATTTCTGATCCTCAGCACAATAACTCAGAATTGAACCTTTCTTATCATTGGGATGATAGAATATATGATACAGTAAGGTGAAGTCACTGGGATAGGCCTAGTGAAGTATCACTGATGTTCTTATAAAAAGAAAAAATAACATGCTCACATGAACACTGATCTAGGCAAGGTTGAGAATCTAAGTAAAATATGTTATGTATAAGCTGAGAATTTTAACATAGTCTCTTCTTCCAGTCTTTCAGAAGAAACCAACCCTGTGACACTTTGATCTAGTATGTCCAGCCTCCACAGTGACACTCTGCTTGCATTTTGCCCTGTGGCTGGACTAAATGAACACACACACATACAGTTGGAGACAATTTAGCTAGGAAAAACTTGATACCCTTGAAAAACAGAATACAATTTCTTACACATAGGGCTACATTTTGTAAAAATACTACATTTTAAAAGTAAATCCAAACCCTTTGGAAAAATATCACTGCTAATAAATGACACTTACTTAGCTAAGGGATCTGAACTTTCATCTTTATTCAGGAATAAAGAATATTCATTCATATTCTGTGGGCATATATTCTGTTAGTTTCATTACATGTGACCAAAGTGTACATAATTATCTTGAAAGCTTAATCAGTTTATTGTAGAATAAACTTTGGATTTTCTTACAAAATCAGTACTTTGGACAGACTTGTAACTTGTAACTTATATAACATGACTTGCTATATAAGCCCAGAGAAACTATTTCCAGCGCTATTTTCTGCTGTTCAAATAGTATCTTTCTTGCTAATATACACTTACCGGAGGCCCAGGAGGACCTGGCATACCACTGTCACCCTTCTGACCAGTAGGTCCCTATTAAAAAGAAAACAGGACAAGCAATGAAATGAGAGAGAAATGCAACAGGCCCCATTGAAGCATTACCACTCAAATGAGACAATCACTTACAGATGATCCTTTGTTTCCCTTCGGGCCAGCAGGACCCTAGAAAACATGAGGAAGCACACACAGGTAAATGCACAGACAATAGGTTGCATTGACATGCTTACTGTTTTACCTCATATTTCTTTTGTCTTCTACTTACTGGTAATCCTGGAGGACCAGGAGGACCTATGGGACCAGCAGGACCTGGGATGCCCTAGTGGGAGAAACAACATCCAATTAACAAGAGTCTCAGTTTGTTTCATTTTCATGTTTTGCTACATACATTGCAAAAATCTGAAAATTTATGGACAGCAAAGAATTGTTCATTATGAATTACTTTTTGTTTGGGAATCCAAGACTTTTACTGTTCATTGCAATATATAACTTCTATATTATATTGCTACCATAAGGACTATACAGACATACATTACAGCATTCCTAAAGATCTCAAAATAAGATCTGATTGTGATGTGGAATTATGAATAACTTGGACAAACGTCTACCATCATTGTGTCTTTTATTATTTTAACTTAAATCAAATTCTTTATTAACATACTTTTGTAAGAGAGCATGAAGTAAAGCAGATAAGAATCTGGGTGCCCTAAAGACCCCCAGTGATCATCATGAAAAAAATATGTGAGTGTGCAACTGTATTGCGCTGATGTAATGACATGGCCATGCATCTGACTGTGCTTACCCCATCGCCTTTGGCTCCTGGAGAACCTTGAGTCCCAGGAAGTCCTCTGTCACCTTTTTCCCCTTGTTCTCCAGGAGGGCCAATCAATCCAATTAAACCTGGATGTCCCTATAGAAATGAAAGAAAAAATTAGTAATATATGTTAGAGCCATGATGAAATTCTAGTCATAAAATACTTGAATGTGGAATTCATGAAACTATAATATCAAAGAAATGGAGGGATTTCTTATAAGATTTCTGCATAAATTTAGAGTTTAGAACCTTCATATAATTAAGTGGATCATTATTGCTTATAGGAAAAGCATTCTTTATTAAAGATGGAGTATTACAAATAAAAGAACATTCTACAAAAAATAATAATCATTAGTGCTTCATCTGCAATAAACTTAAAAATAACCTAATAATGTCCAAGTAGCATATTGTTAACATAAAAACCAGAGAGCTCATTATTTCAGTAAGCATCTCATTTAATATGAAATCTTTCATATTCTTTAGGGACTACTTAGTCTTTAACAGAGTTCTGGAGACGTAAAAACCTTTCAAATCATTGTAATTCCATTATACAAATGGCTCATTTTCTTTATGTGGTAAAACACAATATAAATTCTGGGAAAATGTATTATTATTTCAAAAACATTTCTGATTTAAAACTTTTACTTTCACGTTGAAAACAGAAAAATAGTCATTTTTGCTATTCAGTCTATTTTGGGGGAGAGTTATTTAGCATAACCATATGCTTTCTCCATAAGATGTCTAAAAGGGATCATTAAGAAATAGCTCTCCTGCTGAAACACTTTTCACTACTATCTGCATACTTTTTCTTCTCTAAATACATTTGAGAATCTAAAAAAAAATGTTATCTTTTCCTATAATCAGAAAGATAGTAGTATAGTTTAAGTTGCCTTTTAGTTGACCATGAGAAAGTTATCACATTTGCTCTTTGTGCTATAAAATTCTAATAACATATTCTTTTGTTATTACCTTTTCACCCTTGGAGCCAGGGTCACCTTTGAGACCAGGTAAACCAGGAGGTCCCTGAACAAAAAAATAAAGGAAATAAATATATTAAGAAAAAGCAATATGGTTTGAATGTGTAATGTCTCATTTGGTAGTGATCATCTAGAAAGCTGTAGAACTCTGGGCTCTAGACCAAGTGGCTACACAGAATGGTATGGGTGGAGCAGGATGGCTGCATGCTACAAAGGTAGGATTTCCTCTTTGCTTCCTTTTCAACCTTCTTCATATGAGAAGTCTCAAGTTCTCCCCCAAGGACAGTAACTGGTCCCAGTCACTATGTCTTCTTTGCCATGCACCTTACAGTCAAAATAAGTCCTTCTCTCTCTAAGTTGCTTTTGGCAATTACATTGTCTAAATATTGAGAAAAGTAACTAAAACAATGGCTCTGCACTAAAAATTCACATTTGAGTTACAGAGGCAGTTTTTTTTTTTTGAAATGTGAAGTTCAGTCAAGGTTAACAAGGATGAGTATTATTGCATTTTCTGGGATTGTAGAGAAATTCATGGTCTTAAAATGTAATGGAGTTCATGAGAAATCACAATATTGATAATTTTAATTAAATAAGTGTGTGTGAAGTCTGAAATAAGACAGAAGATATATAGATTCACATTTGAGAAGAAAGCATAAACTATTAATTATAATAATTAGAGAAGAATAGATTTGCCAGTTATACATCCAGTCCATAAGTACTTCAATGATAAGCTCTAATTCAAAGGTTACAATATTTTCAGCAACATTAAAAAAAAAGTAACCTACAGCTTGTAATTATCAAATGATATTTTAAAACCTCAGAAAGTCATATAAATGTGATACCGTTGTGTTTATATAAAACCATATTGGGAGAGCTTGGAATGATATCTGACCCTGTAGAGAATGAGGAAATCAGTCTGTGATATGAACTTGAAGCCACAAGAGGTAATGTCTAACACTCTGAATTCTGACCTCAATTTTATTTATATTCTCTTGAATGTAAATATATTTCACTGTGGTCTCTGGAGAGAAATGTATATTAAGATACCCAATGATCCTACTATGATTTAATCCTGTATTTTCAATATTCACAGCAATAGTGATGATGAAGCTTTTGTGTCCAGTTAACTTGTTAAAACATTCATTTGTCATATAAGAATTCAAATCCAGGATTTGAATTGGATTGATAGCCCTACATTCTTTTAGAATATCACACTGAGTTTCTCAGAGTGATGACAACCAAGGACAATGCAATTTATATTAAAGAACAGCAAGCCAATTTGACAAACCATTGAAGGTGAGTTTCAGAGGAAGAGCACTGAGCTAGATTCCAAAATCTTAAAGATAAAAAACCCTCCTGCATAGCAGAAAGGTAAACGAATGAAAACATTAGTTATTACAAGAATTAGAATTAAGGAATAAAAAGAAATGTTTGAACTTCTCCTTCTTGTGAGACAGAAATATTTTTAGCAAATTGTAATGCAGGATTTGTCTGCAGCTCTATTTTATAATATATGATACTTGACTGTTTTTCTTTACCTTAAAAGTTTATTGTGATTTAAATGCTTACAGACTAAGGACTCTGGGAAGATCAAGTGGACACATTTGGCTGGATGATCACAGGCCCAATGTATTAATTAGGTTTCTAGATGACAAAGTCAAGAGATCTCAGCATGCTTCAGTTTCCTATACATTTTTCTAAGCCATAGGTACTGGCACAGTTTTGGCAAAGATCAATTTAATATAATTTCTTTTTAGTAGCAAAAAAGCAGACATGAGCTTACAAACCTGCTTGTAAAACACAGGACTTGACCTAAAGTCTGTAGATTTGATTCAACATTATTTTCTTCTTCAATTACATAACAAAGAGCAAACATAAATTGTATGGTTTTCTTCCCAAGTTAAGTAATTGGAGTTCATTCCTGGTTGTCTATTGGAGACTTGCACAAAAATTCTTTAATTGTTGAAACTGGTTTACAATGAATACGATGAGACTTTTTCTTTTCTTTTGTCTATGTTCCTAACTTTCTTTTGTTTTCTTTTCTTTTCTTGATTCTTTATTCTTCTTTTGTATGTTATATCTGGACTATATTTTCCCTTCTTTCCACTCTTGTCACTCCCTCTCCCCCAGATCCACTCCTCCTCTGTTTCCCTTCAGAAAAACAAACTTCCTAGGGATCTCTACCAAACAAGGCATATCAAGTAGTAACAAGACTAGGCACCTCTCTTTATATTATTACTCAGGTATTAAAAAAAAACAGACATCATACAGGAGAGAAGTCCAGAGAGGTAGGAGAACGAATAGAAATGTACAGCAACAGGGGGAATCACTAGAATGTCCCAGCAGCAATAGAAGCAGCAGCAGCAGCAGCAGCAAAAACAGCAACAAACCAAAAAAAAAAAAAAAAAAAAACCAAAGAAAATAAAAACCAAAAACAAAAAGAAAGAAAGAAAAGCATCTGTGTGTAATCAGGTCCCAAATTCAGTCACGTGATGTAGTCCAGTGGAGCATAAAGAAGGTGATGCACACTAAACATAAACAAAATATATTTAATTTAACAATTTAACAGTAATAATTAATTGAATATTGGTGTCACACGTTCTTTTGCTTTACTCAGAAACGCCTTATAAATGCCTTAGGGTAATTAAGAGGTAGAGCCATGTGGACCAGAAGAAGTTCATGTTCATCTCCAGTAAAGTAGCAAGGTCAAGGCCATTATTTGTGCATTATTTGTCACAAAAGAACCAAAGCAGTAAGACAAAAAAAAAGTAGTAAAAGAAATATAACTGGAAGTGTAGCTTTGCTGTAGAATACCTGCCCAGCATGCACCTATATATACATTAAAGGCCATAGATTTATCCCCAATCCCACAGGAAAGAAACAAATTTTTCCTAGTAACACTCTTAAAATGGCTTTAGATGAACCTCCACTAGCACATGTTAAAGGACATAATATAAATTGGTAAGAGAAACAATCAAATAATGATGTGTTGACCTTATAGCAACATCGGCATAGGTGATGTACTCTGCATTAGAACTAAGATGTAGGAAGCATGAGGAAATAGTTCTAATAAAACATAACTGTACCCTTTGATCTGCTCTAGGGACTCCTGTATTCCTACTGGGTTGCCTCATCCATCCTTGGTAGGATGGTCTGTACCTAATCTTATTATTATATCATGTTTGGTTTATATCCCTGGGAGGCTTGCTCTTTCCTGAAGGAAAATTGAGGAGAAATAGATCTAGGGGACAGGGGAGTTGCGAGGTATATAATTGAGAGCAGTGAGGAAGGGCAAACTGTTGTCAGGATGTATTGTATAAGAGAAGAATACATACATGCATACATACATATGTACATACATATATACATAGATAAAATAAAGAGCCATGGACTTATACAAGAAGTAGAAACCATTAAGAATCCTGGTTGCAGTGTGGGAAGGATACCCAGGGGGCCCCCATCCACTCTGAAGATAAGGGGAAGGGGGTAAAAGGGAGGATTCGGGAAGGGAGTAACTAGGAGAGGGGCAGTGAGTGCCATGTAAAGCAAATAAAAAAAAAAAAAAATTAAATTAAAAATTAAAAGAATCCTGGTTGAATCTGATTCATGACAGTCAAAAAATAGTACATTCTCTATATATTTAAACTAGAAAAGGGACCACATTTCTTCTGTTTTCCTTTTATAGTTAGTCTATCAGGCACACAGAGACAGTTTATAAAAGTTTTTCTATCAGAGAAAGAATTGGCACATAACACTCACCAAGCATCCACATCCCAATCATTATTACAGTCACAAATGTTCATCTCAAACACCTAACAACCTGAGTCTATCCACAGTATTTAACAACAACATTATGCTAATGTTAAGATAATGACAAGGGAACCTAGCTTCAAGTATGTCCAAATAAACAACAAAGCACACTGCAAATGTTAGCAGTACTTGTAGATATGTCCCTGATGAATGGGTCATAACAGCTTTTTTACTCCACCATAACTGTACAAGATAAAAATGCTGAAAGGAGAAATGCCACTGATCCTAATTGCTCAGGAATAAGAAGATATATACTAAACATTATCTGAGTGACAAATCTATTTTTGAGGTATTTTTCTATAAATACTATTCATGGAGGAATGGAAATGATGGTGTTAATCCAAGTCAGTCTTATGTTTTATTGTCTGAAAACAAAAATTGGTTATTTCATGACAAGGAAGACAGTTATAATCTCTCTGTTTTTGTACAGAAGATATTAAAAACTTCAGGTCTGCATATAAAAATGTGATTCTAAGGGTTCAGGTTTGGTATTTGTTGTTCTGGATATTGTAAAATAGAAAATCTTTAGGGAAATACATAATTCATAAGTAATAAAAAGAAAAGGAAAACAGGAACCAGGCATTTATAAGTGTTCAAACTACAGATGCAAACACTCCTCCCTGCACCGTTTTGCCTTATGAAGTATCTACCTTGACCTGTAACTCAAAACTGTATAGCACAGGGTTTTAAGAAAAACTGTATACCCTACACTTGACTCGGAAAATTCAAAAGAGCAGAAACCTTAAAAATTAAACCCACTTAACCACTGTAGAGTATGATATATTAAAACTGTTACAGACTTTATGTGGAATATCTAAGAAAAATATTCAAACTATAATTCAGTAACCCATCTCTTCTTTTATTTATGTTTGTATGTTTTAAAATTGATGCTGTCAAATATTTTTTTTTATTTTCTGCAAAGAAGGTATTTATGGTGTTGAAATTGACAAAAATTATCCGAGTAGTTTTCCAGCATCATTGAAATGATTAGGTGCTTAATATAAAAGAATACGAAAGCAAAATGGTTAAAACCACTACAGTATTATGATTACAAATATCAAATGTATGTTTTTTTTAAATCATTCAACAATGTTAACTGTGTTTTTGTATCTAAATTTATTCAACTTTATGCTTTGAGATGTGCCCGTTAAAATGTTGATTATTCAAAAAATGAGTCATTCTGCTCACAAAACAACAGTGTTATCATTGTCTTTTCAGTTTTCTGATTGATTCATATCTGCTACATATTTTTCCTTAATTCTGTGGAGTAATTGTGTGTGTGTGTATGTGTGTGTATATGTGTGCATGTACATGTGTATTTGTGTGTGTTTTTGTATGTGTCTCCGTGTGTGTGATGTGTTAATACAAATATAAATGTATAGAGAGGATATAGATGTTTAAGTTACATATTATTGCAAAGATAAACTTTTATAGCGAGCATGATGGGTTACTTCTGAAATCCAATACTTGAGGTCTGAGGCAAGATCTCAAATAGTGAAATCAAAGCCAGCCTGGATTATATAAAGATATTTATTACATATTTCAAAATGAACTTAAAACACAAACACTTTAAGAAAACAAAATGAGAAGGCTTTGTTAAATGCTGTGGTTGATATGGTTGAATATTTCTGTGTCGGGAACTATAGGCAACTTCTAGAAGAAGCACAAATACTCTCCTGCAAGGAGTACTTGCAGACATCTACCTGAACAGCAGCAAATGTCCGTGTGAACGTATGTGTAAATATGAGCAAAGCATATGATGAATAAGGAATTAGTCATATAAATTTCAAGTGGATTAATTTTTAACTCCATTGCAAACTTGTCTGAACTTTCAAATATTTTAGCATCACCTCCCACGTTTATCTCATGTAATCTTCTCCTTCCTAAGTAACTGGATCATACTTCTAAATCAGGGAAGCAAACACACAGGTGACCTGGAAACAAGATTCTGGTCAATGAGTTATGTTCTAGCTGCTCAAAATCTAACTCTGCTTGCCTTGCAGTGATTTCTAATCCAGAGTATTGGTTATACATGGATATAACCAATATCCATACATATGGATTTAAGTGAAACTAATTACACTCACCAAAAAATATAAAAGTGAATATTTAGAAATATAACTTGTTCTTGCATTTCACAATTCTTTATTCAATGACACTGCTGTCCGTTAGTTGTGTAAGTGCTTTACAAAGAATTCATTTAATAAATACAAGAATGGATTAGGAATATATTTCAATTATCTTTAATTAAATTTAATATCCCTTTATAGGACAGGATCAGATCCCTGCTATTCTCTCTTTAAGAATATAGAGCTGGAGATGGGACAGGGTTCCTATTGTCATTCTTCAAGCCCAGGAAGTAGGTAATTTCTTTCAAAAATGTAGTTTGTCTCGAAAGTGTGTGAATTTAACCTGTACCAATAAGATATCTCTCACTCCTAAAATAAATCATTCTCAGCTGAGTTAGAAAGCTCATTTTATGCCTTCCCTACCTCCTCTCATTTCCCAAGGACTAAGAAACACTTTCCAGAGACTAAATTCATTGAAAAAGCTATATCAATATATAGTGCATAATGTTATTCCCCAATGAATCCAGCATCTATGGAATCAGTAGACCCATTTTGGGCCCTCCTGGTGCTTACAATTGCAAATTTCTAAATATAATTTGAATTTTTCAATGTTCTTATACTGTAATTTGCTTAAGCATTAGAAATACAAATTTTGCAGACTTTAATCAGCTGGTGTGTCTGACAGTTATAATTTTAACATTAGCTAAAGGAAATCTCTAATAATGGTCTTCTATTTCATTTGCTAAAAGGTCAGAATACTTATCAGAAAATCTAACATGAAAAGAAAAAATAATTGTGGTAAATTTTAGGGAGATATTTAGAGAAAGCATTTTGCTACCAGACGTTGAATCTGCAGTTAGGAGTTCACCACATCAAAGGGGAATATTTCCTAAATACTAGTGAAGACCTGGAACTGACCCAGATTCTCCCAGGGCTCAGTGTTTATGAGAATGAGATTATGTAGAGTAGATAAATAGTAATCTCCTGCTTCAAGTCAATTAAAGATCTGACACCATTTATCCAGTTACCAACACATGGAGCCAGTAGGTGTTGTGTTTTTACCTTTCTCTCCATTCCTTCTATGTTGCTAAAAAGTTACATCATATTCCTAAAGCTAGCCACCAGAGTCTATTTACATATTTGGCCACTTTCTTTTGAGACTAACAACCAAGATCCAGCTATCGAACTATTAAAGTCAAGTATTAAAGACCCTAGTATATAATTAATTAATTGATTGATTGATTAACATGCCCAAACAAAATTAAACACCTCATCCTAATACAGGGATTCTTCTTTTCCTATGCATGCTCCTGTCATTTGCCATAGCACCAATCTGTCTCCTCTCTATCCAGAGACAGCCTTTTGTCCTTCCAGGAAAATTCTCTCTTCCCTGTCTCCTTTATCACTTTTCTCTTCTTCCTTGCCCTCTATCTCACCTCTGTGATGAGAACTTGGTCTTGGTGTGTCCTAGCCTGTCTACATTTTGGATAAGAGAAATGTAAAGAAAGTTAAAATTATTTCAAGAAAGGATGTGGTTATTTAAAGTAAATTGCACTATACTCCCACTTTGCTATGAGTATTGTTTACTTTTTGGATTATTTTCTTAGACATGGTTACTTAAAATCAATTTACCACATTGAATCAACTTGTAAAGCAAAGTGACTGGTAAATAAGGATTTTAAAGGACATGTTTGCATTCTCACTTCATGTCCATTTTAGCAAGAGAGACTTTGAACCGTAAGATGTTGGCTAGCCAGTGCTTTGTTGCATTTACCAAGCATGTGGTTTGAAGATGGAGGTCATTGTAGTGTCCGACTTCAACACCAAAACAATAACATGCTTTTATAGAGCATAATATAATGTGACCTATTTATTTTACAAAGAGAACCATCTATTTGGGCAGCTGCCAACTTCACGTGCCAACATGACCAGGAAACAAAGTTTAATCACATGAATTTTGTAGAACTGTCTGCACTGAGAAAATGACAAGCTGTATCATTAGTAGCACTTTATTCTGAGGGGAAAAGATATTTTTCATCAAAAGTGTATGAAAAAGGAATATTCTCTGAGCCAATTGGCAATCTTTCCATGCTATTATCAGGACTACTTTTCTCCTTGAATGTGTAATGGTCTTTCTGAAAAGAACAAACCACTTTATAAGATAAACACAAATTCTAGCTTACAAAAAGTTTATTTTGGGAGATCTTTATAAATAATGAAAAAAAAAGTAACTCACCAGAGGACCAGGAGGTCCGTCTTGTCCGCGGGACCTGGAAGACCTTGTTCTCCCTACACAAAAGAAAATGAAACTTTGTTTGCCAAACAAAACAATACCTATTACTTTTAAAATAAATAGTGTAAGGGTTTTTTTTTTTTGATTTTTTATTCTTTGAACCTATGTATGTATGCACCGTTATGTATCCATGCACATATATTTATATAAGAACATGTACATCTACAGACATATCCTGAGATATATCTGAAACCTTTCATTGCTGTCATATTAGAAATTAGTGTTCTCTTCTGAATTAATAAATGAGACCTTTCCCACAAAATTATAAAATAAATTGTAAATTTTAAAATTTATAATATTTTATAAATAAAATAACTGAGACAAATATTTTAAATATATTATTAAGTTATTTAAACTAAGTTACTTAATAAGTTTAGTAGAAATCATTGGATGCCCATAGAGCATACTATAAGTTATGAAGCAACAACCTTACAGGCATTTTAACTCATAGGTTTTAAAACTTAAAGTTATTTTCACAGGGGTGCCTTTTAGCAGAAATGCTCACCACAGGACCAGGGATGCCTCGAAGACCTTCTGGACCAGGCTTTCCAGAAGGACCCTGAGGTCCGACTGGGCCAGTTTTCCCAGGAGGTCCTTCAGCACCAGCTTCTCCCTGTTTGAAAAGGAAACATGCGAGCACATTATTAACAATAAAGCTCATGTTATTTAATGTGTTGAAATACATGCCTTTTGATGCATGCACGAACTGCCTGGCACCTCTCCTCCACATGTTTTACCTTAGCACCTTTTTCTCCTTGTCTTCCTTCTGGACCTGAAGCTCCAGGAGGACCCTGTAAATATAAAACTGCATTTAGCTATGTAACACCTTAGAAGCAACACTGCTGAGGAGCAGTATTCAAATTTTGGAACTGTTGATAGACCACTAAGTTGTACTTTCATATTACATTTCTGTTTAAAACAATGCATGAAGTTGAACATTAATTTCATGTAAAAAAAAAATCCCATTTAGATAATTTAAGATAAATCATCAACTAAGAAGCTGAAGGTCATTATATAACATCAATGCAGACAGTAAAAAGACAGCTTTTTAAAAATGCTGCTGAATAGTTGGAGCGCAGTGGTGAATGATTTTGAAGCCACCACACAGGAAGCAGAGGCAGGTGGATTGCTGTGACTTTGAAGCCAGCCCTAACTACACAGTGAGTTCCAGAGCTACATATTGAAAGCAAGTCTCAAAACTGTTAATGAATAAAATATGTAGTATGAGTGTAAATGTGAGACAGTATTTGCTATTTAGAATTCCTCAGGGTTCCTGGAATATATCAAACAATATTTGCACCTTTATCTTTAGAAATGTTTCAGAAGTGGCTCCTTCTAAGTACAATCAAATACTCATGCAATCTAGGATCGTGCACCAGCGAAAAAATGACACAATGATAAAGGTCAACAGAGGAATTTCATTCTTATGGAAAGATTTAATTCACAAATATGTAAGATTAAAAATAATGTCATTTTTTCAACTGTAGGATTAGAGGCAAAAAGATTATGCTCAAAAATGTCATAGAAAGTATATGTAAAGAAAAATTGAATAAGAAACAACTAATCTGTAAGTAATTTCTTTTATTTTTCCCTAGTTCCTCTTGATTTTCATCTGTTCAACTTTCTCAGTGCTCATACTTAAAAATATTGACAGCGAGTCTGATGAGATGGCTGAGTGGTTAAGAGCACTGACTCCTCTCCCAGAGGTCCTGAGTTTAATCCCCAGTCACTACATGCTGGCTTACAACCATTTGTAATAGGATCCCATGCCCTCATTTGGTGTGTCTGAAGACATCTACAGTGTACTCATATACATAAAATAAATAAATTATTCTTAAAAAATATTGACTGAGCTTAGATATTGAGGTGAAATGGGGTAGATACAGTGGTAATATTTAGTGAGAAATGAGATTATATTTTTGTTTCAGATGTTTCAGTATTCTACTTTGATTAAAGGCTCATTTTCCATGTTATCTCTCCATACCATATTTATCAAATGAAATAAATATCAATTGCTTCATCAAACTCTAGTTCTGGGAACTCATTTTAGATGTTAGAGTCACTGAAGCCATCTTTGGTCATTTTTTTTCACTATAACTTCTGTAAGCTCAGTTGTTACAGATCGATGGGAAAAATTGGGGATCTCAAAAAGAAACCACACATCTCCAGATAAGCGGTGTTAAACAAGGGGTAAGAAATTCTGTATTTTAGAAAGAACAGCCTCTCTGAAACAGTACTAAAAAGAATATTGAGTACTGATCCTTAAGTATCATTTTTTATAAAAGACTCAGACTGGATTACAGACATACTATAAAACCAAACATATGGAACTACTTAAAGAAAACATAGTGAAGGACACTATTAGACATCTGCATGAACAATAATTTTTGATGCTTGCCAAAACACAGGGAAGCAGAAGTAGACAAATGGCATAATGTCAAATAAAAACGCTTCTACAGAGAAAGAAAATCAATAGGCAGGGGAAAAGTTCTGCTAACTATTGGACGAAAGATTAAAGTCCAGAACATAAAAGGAACTGGATAGATCAGTAGCAACACCTACCAAATGAGGGCTTTGATTAAAAATGGGCCAATGATCTGAATGGACATTTTTCAAAAGAAGTAAAAATGAACAACAGATACTTTTGAATTGCTCACAAGGTAATGGCTATTATCAAAATAGTAAAGGTTGAAAAGATACAGAAAAGGATACTGTCGTGCATCGTTTCAGAAATTAAAAACAGTACATCTATGTGGAAAACAGTGTGGAGGGCCCTCAAAAAAGAGTACAAGTAGATCTAACATATGGTCTACCTCTACCCTTACTGATTATATTTCCAAAGAATTAAATCCACCAAGCAAAGAGCTCCCAGCACTCTGATGCCCATTGCTACACCAGTAATGACTGCTAAGATATGGAATCAACAGATTAATGTCTACAGAAAATGTGGCAATTATATCTAATCAGATATTAGTCGGTCATTTTTTACTGGCTATTTTATTTACATTTCAGAGGTTATCCCCTTTCCATATTTCCCCTGACCCAGAAACCCCCTATCCTAACCCCACTTCCTGCTTCTATGAGGATGTGTCCCCACCCATTAGTCAGTCATAAATAAAGGTGAAATCCTGTCATTTGTGAGAGATTGAATGCAATCAGAGGACATTATGTCATATGAAATAAGGCAGACATGGACACTAGAAGAAAAATGGCTCCTATCCTCACTTACATGTAAAACACTGAATATAGGATAGTTATTACTCAGGAGAGTGGAGGAAGAAGGATAAAACACTACTAGTTAACAGTTGCAAATACACAGATAGGATAAAAACCTTAGTTTTTATAGATCACACTATACTTGTGGAATGACTACAGTTCATAATAATCTAATATATAGTCTATGAGCATCTCAAAGGCAGAACCTTCAAGCATAAGAAGTACAAAGAGAAGAAAGGGTCATTAACTTGTTTTGTCAATGTGTATTAGAGATATGCATTAAAATATCAAACTCCTGTCCATTGATATATAAAATTATTTCTAGTTAAAGTAAATCTTTAAATCTCTTTGGTTCTTCTATAGTCAAAATTTGTTTTTTTGTAATATTTTACTTTATTTTCTTTCTTTCTTTCTTTCTTTCTTTCTTTCTTTCTTTCTTTCTTTCTTTCTTACTTTCTTCCTTCCTTTGTTCCTTCCTTCATTCCTTCCTTTCTTTCTTTCCTTTCTTTCTCTTTCTTTCTTTCTTTCTTTCTTCTTTCTTTCTTTCTTCTTTCTTTCTTTCTTTCTTATTTCTTTCTTTTCTTTAGTGTTGGTGTGCATGTCTGCCAAGGCATGTGTATGGAGGTCAAAGGAAAACTACAGAAGTCAATTCTCTCCTTTTGGCATGTGGACCTAGAGAACTGAATATAGGACATCAGCCTTGCTGCCAATCACCTTTATGCACTGAGACAGCTCACCTGACCATCAACAATTACTTTTAGCGAAGCTATTAATCTGATGTTATAGTTCTTTATAAAAACTCTGCATCATTAAAAATCTTGTTTCCAAATGTGGTGGTTTGACTATTCCTGGCCAATGGAAAGGTGCACTATTAAGGGGTGTGTCCTTATTGAAGGCAGCATAGCCTTGTTAGAGGAAGTATGTCACTGTGGAGACAGGGCTTTGAGATCTCATATATATGTTCAAATGTGGCCAGCATGATCAGAGCCTCCTCTTGGCTGTCTGCAGAAGATATTCTCCTCCTGACTGCTTTCAGATCAAGATGTAGAACTCTTGGATCCTTCAGCAAGCAGTTTGTCTGCCCCACACTACCACACTTCCTGCCATGATGATAATGAACTGAACCTCTGAAACTGTAAGCCAGCCTCAATTATATGTTTGCCTTTTTAAGCTTTGCCTTGACTATAGTGTCTCTGCACATCAGTAAACCCCAACAAGACAAGTCCGTGGAGTGTGACAACATAAAACAATTTACAATATATAGATGCATGTCTGTGCTCCATCTACTGATAAGCATTCATGGTTTCATAATGTGAGCACTAAGCTTTAAACATTTACCCCTTGAAGAACACTATGGGTTAGAATTATTTAACAACAGTTAACACTGTTCAGAGAAACAGGTAACTCCCAATGGAGGAGCTACTTGATCCATTCAAACCATGACAATAAAATGTGTATTCTGAGTTAGTGTTGATGATTCTGACACACTGAGGGAAGTGACACACTTGGAAGCTCCCTACGACTTGCATGGGTAACACCAATCTAAACACATAGTAAATAATTCAAATGGGTGAAAAAAAACTTACTCTCTTTCCAGGAGGACCAGGAGGGCCAGCTTCACCAGATGGACCAGGGGGACCCTACAAATGTAAAATTGCACTGTTTAATAAACTAGATATTTTTCATAACCAACATAATTCTCCCCTATATGAACTGAAACTGACTCTTGTCTCACGCACACACATCAATCATTACTAAAAGCCTCACCTACCACTCAGATACATGAATTGCCTCTAGATACACACAAATGAGCTGGTATATTTATTCAGCAAACTTCTTCATGGATACAAGAAAGTGGCTCAAATTTCCTTTAAAAAGTCATAATAGGTATTTAGCAAATATCTAACAGACACTTGTACAGACTTCATATTACAAACCGCAAGCATATCTACCTATTGCTTTTAAAACTCTCATACAATATTACCACTTGTAGTGCCACTCTGAAGAGAATTATGAAGGATATGTGCATAAGTATACCTTAGACTACAGACACCTAAGGAATAGATCCTTGAAAGAAAGATAGGTCTATTAAAACCTATTAAAGTTAATGCCCTCCACATTTTTTGCTTTTTTCCATGTGGCTAAACATGCTGTATCATTCCAAAAAAAAAAATAAAATGTCTATATTATGTTTTATTTAGTGTCTTGGCTAAAATAGGTTGTGAACTTCAGCAAGCTAACTAGTCTATCTTCCCTTTACACTATTTGTCTCTATTTTAAAGGTAATTTTTATATAGAAGTAAAAGTGAGTGTATCTCTGTCTCTTTTGCCTGCTCATCCTACTAGGCTGCCTCATCCAGCCTTGATGTGAAAGTTTGTGCCTGGTCTTATTGTATCTTGTGTCATGTTCAGGTGGTGTTCTTGGAAGGCCTGTTCTTTTCTGGGAGAAGAGGGGAAGTTGGGCAGGGGGCAAATAGGAGGAGTTGTAGGGAAGCTATAGTCTAAATATACTGTATGAGAGAAGAATAAGAATAGATAAAAGTTTTAAAAAATAAACAATTGCTAAGTAAAAGAATTTGATATAGTAGGACAATCTCATAAACCTATAAATACATACTTTTCGAAATACATACACAATATATTAAATGAGATGATGCATTTAACTGAATTTAACTTAATTTGATCTCTTTGAATCACCTCTTTTTAAATGTTTGGGGGCTATTCAAGATTAGAAAAAAAGTAAGTTTTCTTGCTTACTGGTTGTCCTGGATCTCCATCTTCACCCTTGTCACCCCCAACACCATCTTGCCCTGTAATTGACAGTGAAAATTAATCCAGAAATTTCTTGTTCTATTTTATTATTAAAAAGATACATAACTTCTACAGACTGTCTTCGTATACTGTTGAAATAAGCTGTGATCATATGCACAAACAATACTATAATACATATTTTTTAGATTACAGTATCTCTTGCTCTGTCTATACCTAGATGAGTATAAAGTATTCCTTCGATATAAGGAACCTATGAAGGCACAACTAGTGTAGAACATTAGTGCTTCCTTTCATAAGCGGCAGACATGAGACAATTCCAGGGAGGATTTACATAGTGAGTGAGATTAAGAAAGAAAGTCTTGAACTTTGTAAATAAAAGTATAGATGCTCCTTCTCTATTGTCTTTGAGCAATCCAAAAACGTCTCGATAGTTGTCCAAATGAAGAGGAGAGTCATATAATCAAGGCGCAAGGGTCATCAGTTAGATAGATTACTGTTTTCTTCACTTGGCTTTCTGTCTGTAGAAGTTCACTTTTAATATACTTTAAAAAAATTGTTGCTAAAGACTGAGGGAACAGCCCCAGCAAAGCATCTTTATATTTCTTCATGGAACTTACTGCAGGACCAGGTTCTCCAGGTGGACCAGGATCTCCAGGAAACCCAACAGGTCCCTAGAGAGATGTTATAAAAGGAAAATAAACAGATTAAAAAGGAAGTTTCACCATGCTGTATTTTTAACAGATTAAAGTTATGTCAAAGTCTGATTAGATACATGCTGTAGAAAAATGAATAAATGAATAAAATTGAAAGAAACTATGCATGAATGTGAAAATATAAAATGACATGATGACATTGGTTTCATCAGAACCTCACATTTCTAATATATCTATGAAAAGCTAAGCAAGAAATCAGATACAAATTTCACTTTAATGGGGACAAACTCACCGGGTTCCCCTTGGGCCCATCATCACCTGGTGGCCCCTTAATACCAGGAGGACCTGCAGCACCAGGGGGGCCAGCTTCTCCTTTCTCTCCTCTCTCTCCTTTGGGACCCTTCATAACACAAGCAAAAGAAAGAGTTACTTTACAAGCTCAATTTTAAGGTTTTACATTAAATTTAATGTAAATTTAATTTACATTAGAATTAGAATTGTGGGCTGAAAAGTTCTCTACTATTTGAGTCTATATTCTGCAATACAAAACATCTAACAGAATCTGAACTATAGTAACTAAAGGTCAGTAGTTATGAATCCTGTAAGTTAGACAGTAATGATACTTCTAGATTGCAAAGGGAATGTAGTATTTTATAGCAGCTTAATTTATGTTAGAATAATCTATTCTAATTAATATGCTTATTTAATGCAGCAATATTTGTTGGTTTGTTTTTACTATGGATAGTTCACCAAATACAATGTATATAATGAACACCTAATAGTTTTAATGACTTCACTCATGCAAATGCAATCTTTTAAAACATATATACTAATTAAAGTATCTGAAGGATTTTCAGTTATTAAACATATTGCCTTTGAGTTACGTTTGTATTTGGGGTTGAAAGGGAGAGTAAAAAGAAAATACTGTTACGAATCCAGTTCAATGTTCAAACACTCTAAAAAGAATTCCTAAAGGTCTAATGAAGCCCAATAATGGCTTTGGTACTAAAGGACTTACACCTGAGCCAGCTTCCCCAGGCGGCCCTGGGTTCCCTGCTTCTCCAGGTTCACCCTGCAAAGAAAATATCACATGAGGATTAAAACACAGAAATGGTGTTGTCTACCTTCAATAATAACTTTACCATGGCCTTCCTATTTTAGACTATTCTCTACATTTATGTATGGCTTAAAATATCGAAAATCTAACAACTAGAAGGAGAATTAGGATTACTAATCTCAGTAACTCAACTGAGGAAGTAGATTAAATGCTGATGTAGTTTTGATAGATTCAATCGAGCACATGAACCCATATCACCACCAAGCGATAACAAAAATCGGAACATTTTTCAACAGTTTGCATTTATGTGGCATCAAAATCATACCATAATCAGGATCATTGATGTAAAATTCCAAGTTGATTTTTACTAAACTATAAATTCACTCTCTTGCTGGCAAAATGCATAGACCTATATTGATGATTCTATGGAAGGAGTTCAGTGGAAATCACGGGGAGACAGAGAAGGGAAGTAATCAAAATTCCTGAATTTGAGTGTTTAAATATTATAAATTTGATAGTCATCTCATTTTTAATTGAGATGACTATTTTCCAAGTCATGTATCCAATAAAGAATGACTTAGAGGCGTTGGTGCCACGCCTTTAATCCCATTGGGAGGCAGAGGAGTGGATTCTGAGTCGAGCACTGGTTACAGTGAGTTCCAGGAAGCAGGACTACACAAGAAACCCTGTCTCGAAAAACAAAAAAAAAAAAAAAAAAATGACTTAGAAAACATCTATTTAAATGATATGAATTATCTATTTATACATTATATGAAAAAAACAATTTCTCAGGAAATTGTTTTAACATATATCTCATACATTACAGTGGTATGAGACTTCCCCCAAACTCCTAATATCTGGGAAAAGGTCCATATTTTATGAGTTTCATAGAAGATGCATTGAAAAAAAAAGAAAGTACTTAAAACTTTCACCTAGCATTTATTATCTTCAGGACATAGGTGAAGCATGATTAATTGTCAAATGAAACTACAGAATATTCCTAACTCAGAAGCATCAGAGCCCTTAGGACATGTACTCAAGAAAGAAGGCATAGGGGTAAATAAAGCTTGTGGAATTTTTTCAACAGTGGTGTCTTGGAAGCTGACGTGACATGCTTTTTATGAGAGAACAATTAGACTCGATGAGCCTTTTTTCTTCCAATAATTGCATCCATCTCAACATACAGCTTTCACTTTGAGATTATAAACAAAGCCCTTAAAAACAATTGCCAAAGAAATTGCCTTCTTTATCCATAGAGAACTAGAAAGTGTAATTTGTTTCTAATTTAGTAATTAATGAACTATTTGAATAGTAAGTCATATGCAGTTAATTATAAATACAACAGCCAGAATGTGAAGCAGAAGTAAACACTAATATAACACAGTCTAATCTCATTACACTGCATTTTGAAGAGTTAACTCATTTAATGAAAACAAATGTATTTAACTATAAAGTAAAATGTGTCAAAAAGAATTTAAAGCAAATATAATAATCACATTTCAAGACTGGGATAAAAACACAGCAGCTAAAATACTTTACATAGTTTTTCCTGTATAATACTTTTATGGAATGAATCCTTTTTTTTTTTTTTTTTTTTTTTTGGGTTCCTTCAAAACTGGCAAAAAATTTTCTGAAATGAAGCAAATATCAATGATGATTTTCTTTAAAATTCTATTAAGATGTGAGAATGAATATATAAATAAGAAATCAAAGAAGTATTCTGACATTTTTTGTATAAAAAAGGAAGAAAAGATTTTTAAGATAAAATAATGTTTACCGGAAAAAAAGAAGCAGTTCTGAGCACAGATGTTATGGCACATGCCAACTGCTTTGAAAGGTGCCAGAGACAGGCTGAAGTGTTAGTAATGAGAAGGTGACAAAAATCAGCGATTAATTGTTTTCTGATGTGAAAGACTCATTTCTTCCCCGATCAGCTGTAGAAAAGTGTTTCCTCTGCTTTAAGTACCAAGTGTCACTAATGAAAGACACTGTAGTCTCATCAGATATTCAAAGGTTGAAGTGGAGATTGGCTTTGTCACTTTCTAATGAAGAAACATTCACCAAATCACTGTAATTAACCAAGCCTCAGCTTTCCAGTTCACAAAAGCAGATAACGATAACTCCAATACAGCACTGAAACAGGAAATAATCCAGCATTCATCGCAGCCGCAGGTGTCAATACAAAACAACAAAAATCAGCACTTAATTTCAATCTGTGTAGGTTCTAAAATAGATAATACTGAATTTGTAAATATATGTACAACACTTAGCACCAAACTCACGTTATAGTCTATATAATACGTGCCACAATTGTCAAAGCTATTTAAGCCAGCATGTCCCTACCTTATCTCCCACACCACCAACTGAACCAATAGAGCCTGGGGGTCCTTGTGGTCCCTGTAGTGTAGAAAAGAGAGAGTTATACTTTTAGTTAAATGCTCAGCTCATAAACATGTATCTTGAGCTTTCAAAGAAATACTAAGGGATACTAAGTTGAGGGGTGGGAAAAATTAAGAATTCCTTCAGTTGCCACGTTTACTAATAACAATTTATGACATTACATCAGCTTCCGACTTTAAATAGATTATATCATGTATTTGGTAGTTGAACCACAATTCTATGGCTGTACCTTTAGAAAACTCAGGAGTTTTATGGTATGATTTTATATGGAATCAAAGGCATGACTCTATGTAAGAATGACTTAATTCATGGGAAAAACCAACCCTTTATAAACTGTTAGGCATTAAACTCCTACAGGGCAATAAAAGCCCCACATGTTTTTCCAGTTTACCAGATACTGATCTTTTATTAGTTCTGATCTGATAAAACTAAAGGCAGGCATAAAAAACAATAAATCCTATGCAAAAGAATGTGGAGGACAGGTGGCTTCATTTGTAAAACATGAAGTCAGAAGTAGCTTGTACAAGCCTGGAAACCTACTGAAGGTGATTACAGCATGGAGACATTATTACATTTACAAATTCTATAATGTTCCTTCCAAATGCTGGACCAGATTTTCACAGGAATGTCTTCTTTAAAGGGCCTAGAAGAAACCTTTTCCTTTCAATGAGAGAGGGGAGCACAGATGCACATATTTCCTTGAATGCTTTATAGACTAAAATGCATGAGGCAAAGCTTTATGGAAAGGCTTTTTTTTTTTTAATGTAGATGCATATGTAACAGGTATTCAGAGTACACACCTACACTGGTACATTTAAAACCAATTACAATCCTTTCACATCATTTCCAGAGAGTAAGCTTAAACTGAAGACTTCAATAATCGTTTCCAGAACATTTATCATATCGCAGATGCAGTGTAAGTATGCTAGTCTGAACATGCTTTATCATGAAACAAATTATATTTTTTACCAGTAAATATTTATTAAGTGTGAACTGGGAGTCTATTTTATATTAGTGGTGACACATTCATGAGAAAAGCCATTTGTTTCTTTTTATAATGAAGTGGCACAAGTAGACAATTGTTAAGTTTCTGTTCACTTCTAAGAATAAATCACGATGCGATTATCTCCATTGTGTCTTATAAACCATTTGCCAGAATACAATGCAGTCACAGAGTGTCCTTCAGAATTAACTAGCATATAATTCACAGTGCTTACATCAGCTCCATTGGGACCTTGAGGGCCTCGTGGGCCAGGAGGACCTGGTGGACCCTAGAAAAGACAAATAACAAAGTTTGACGAGATCACATACAAATGCAGTTAACATTTTTATATTTTAAGAAAACTAAGTTAGGCTTGTCTTTATAAAAATCACAGTCATGGAAGCATATCAGGGTTATCAATATGCTGGATGAAGACAATATTACACCAGCAAATGACCCTTTACACATTGACAGGAGATTAGTACTCAGAAAAAAATGAACAGGAGAACAACTCAGGAAGTACAAATTAATCACAGTATACATAATGATGTTTTATGAAAACATATGCCACAGCATAAAATAAACATATAGTTGGAACAACAACAAAAAAAAAACACAGTGCAGGACCAGTTTTAGAAGTAGTAAATTAAATGAAAGGACACTGTTTGTAATTTGTCTGTACACTATTATGTGTATGAATTCTTAGTTTAGACATTCTAAAATTGAATGTTACAATTGGGTTGAATTTCCAGAATGAACCACCTGTGACCTGGATATATACTGAACTTATCCCAACAATCACATTTGTTAAAACACTGTTGGCCAATATCCCTTATGTCTTGGTTGCAATTAAGACTGTTCAAAGTAAAATAAATAAACAATGTAATATGATGTAATATAAATAAAGAAAATAGACAGTTGTGAATACCCAGTCATTAGTATTTAAAAAAATCTCAGGCCAAAGTTGAAGTTATTTTTCGAATGTGATCTACTATCATAAATGAATTGCTCAAGGAGAACGCACGAGCAAATCATGAACTATGAACATGAACTCCAGTGTGTCCTCTGCTGCTCATGAGTACGGCTTAGTCAGTCCTGTGTATTGTGTACTCCTTGTAGTCAGATTTGATGATGATAGGAATAATTTTAAATTTTTTTGAAATAATAAATCTGAGTATTGTTATTAAAGTGAATGAGATATAAGTAACAACTATGAAAATTTCAAAATACGAGTAGACATCCATGCCCAGGCATAGGTAGCCAACACAAAACAAATGCAAATGCATTCTTATAGAATATTTTTTTTGCCTCATTTTGTGCAATTTTTTCATTTTGTCTTATTGGTTTCTTCTTTGTATATTTTTGCTTCTGATTTTGTGGAATTTTATGAGATTTTTGGTTTTTGCTATGGTTTATGTTTGCTTTGTTAAAAGAGTGAGAGAAACCAAGAAGTGGGTGGGTGGGGAGGAGGAAAGGATAAAGCATGTTTAGAATATAGTGGATAAAATTTTTCAGTAAAATATGAAAATGTTAAAGTGTGTCTTTAGATGTAAATTGAAATTGTCAGCAATCTTGGAGAACAATTAATAAATATATTTATCAAATATCATTCAGTGTCATATACTTTGAAAAATGATTTCTTTGCCATGTATGTTTGAAAGATTATGTTGAAGTCTTGAAGTAAAAAATTCTAATAATAAATACAAAAATTTGTTACAATACTCTAGTTAATAATACATTTTTCATTAAAACTAGAATTTGTTATAAAGTATAATAAATTTTAATCTCCTTACATAGTTAGTAATTATAGAAATTCTACATGAATGCTACATATTCTTTACATATTCCATACCAACGTCCAAAGAAAAAGACTCACAAAACACTGGTGTTGCATTGTGTCACATAAGTTATTTGGATTCTTTAAAGATTTGAACCACATAATGTCGTGTGTGCATACAACTTTATCTAAAGTGGATAAAGAAAATGACTTATATATTTGAAATAGTGTCAACATGTTCTTATTATTGATGAAGCATGAATACAAAATTTGGAATTTAAGAGGGAACATAGCATTCTAAAAATGTTTTGTTAAAAGTAACAAATTGTAGTGAATTGTGAACATGCACAGTATCACTGAATCCCTGAGAATATAAACCTACCATGGGGCCGACGTCTCCATTTTCCCCCTTTTCACCTGGTGGGCCTGGCAACCCCTAAGAAAACATAATTAAAATATAGTTATCCAATGCATTTTACGTGATACATTTGAAGGGTGGAGAGAAGATGTCTAAGATGTTAATGGGCTTGCTGACAAATGTGAGGACCTGTGTTTCCATCCTCGGAACCTATGCAACATCAGAAACATCTGTAATCTTGGGGATTGTACAGAGATGGAAGCAAAGACAGGACCATGCTTTGGAGCTTGTTGGCCTATTAGGCAGTAGCAACACAGCAGCAAACATTGAGATAATGTGTCAAACAGTGAAAGGCAAGACCAAACCAATAGTTCCCTCTAACCTACACTCATGCACCATGAATCATGCTCATCTGTGCTCACATATCCACACACTCACCACAAAGACAAAAACAAAAGAGATCTTTTTATATAATTTATAATAACAGTAAGTAAATACAAAGTTAAATAATTGTGGGGAAATTAAGACTCAAACAAATATACATTGAACTACTTATATTCAACTGTTTCCTACATGCTATGGAATCTATGGCAATATTTACAAGTAGAATCCATGCTTTGTACAATATATTAACATGAGTGTTTGAGTTTTATAACAAATAATAAATAAATAAATAAATAAATAAATAAATAAAAATTTTGATCTTACAAATAGCTGTCCCTTTATGCTCTCTGTTTTGATCTAGCATAGAATTTTTACATTTTTATATTTGTATTTTATATTTTGTATGGTTACAAGCTATTTTCAAAAGCCCTAATGAAGTAACACTTTCAGTTAGATAACAGGCTAGTAAAACTGTATTCCAATATATTTCTAAGGTTATAAGTACATTTTGAATCTTAGTCCCACAATTAAAAATCCATAAATTACAAAACCCATTATATTTGCCATGTCCTCTTTTTTCCCCAATATCACTCTTTTGTAATAACAAGATTGTAGTAAATGGACATTGGAAACCCAGTGCTAGAGAAAACTCCGGCAGTCAGGGCAGGTGGCTCTGGAGTTCCTCCTGCCTCCATCTTCCTGAGGAAACTGCATTTCTGTTCCATCTTCATCTCCTGACATCCTCCAAACAGAACTGTGTGTGTTTATTCTTCTGGCCATAGCAATATTATTGATTCTTTCTTCATAAAATGAAATTCACAACCTACTTTAAAGCAATAGTTTTTGCTTATTGATTTTTTTTAATCTCTTGTAAGTAGTGGGATTATCAAGTAAAACCTAGAGTCTCAGAAACTATTTGTTGAATGGAAAAGTGAACTAATACTAAGTAAAACTAAAGAGTTAATAAAAAGTTCAATATTTGCTATGATACTCAAAAAACTCAATTATTACAAAATTTTGTGGAATATTAATGTTCTAGTGAAGAACAAAGTATGTAAAACCAGTTACTGACAAATGAGCACACATAGCAGAATCTTAACTAGGGAATGTGCATGGGAAATACTGTGCTTCGTATTGGGCAGGAATCATACAAGTGGTAGCTGACTTTTAATGATTTTAATGGTGTAATTATCTCTTACATGCTATAAACTATACAAAATTATTTTTAATTTTGAGATTATAAAATTCATGAGTTATTTTTTTAAATTGGATATTTTATTTCTTTACATTTCAAATGTTATCCCTTTCCCAGTTTCCCCTCTGCACACCTCCTGTCCTATCCTTCCTTCCCCTGCTTCCATGAGGGTGCTCCCCTTCCCATCCACCCCACTCCCACCTCACTGCCTTGGCATTTCCTTACATTGGGGCATCGAACCTTCACAAGATCAATGGCCTCTCTTCCCATTGACGTTCTCATAGAGCAATAAACATGACAACAGTGCTAAAAGCTAACATTCAAATGAAATTATTGAGTTTGAGACATCAATGTAAGAGAGGCAAGTTATTCTATTAGGTCATAACAAACCATCTGTACTGTGTCTTCCCACAGTGTTCCAGTGTAAGGAGTAGAAACAGGATTCACAGAGCAGTGCTTACTCATTTGTGAAGATGACCTTTGATAAATTCATTCTACTTAACTTACACTGCCCTGTTCTTTGCCCAGGAAACAGTTTCTGTGTTCTACTAATTGCACCTGACTCAAAGGAAAGAAATTGCTCTAGTGGACATATTTGTAAGTAGTTCCAATGTGACACACTTACTTACATTTTTCAAAAAGATGCTTTAATGTGATTTTTATCTTTTTATTTTCTCAAATGTCAGTATGATATTTAAGCTAACTGCTTATACATCACTCAAATCATTATCATTTTCTGATGGCAGCTTCTAGAATTTTAATTATATTATAAAAAAAAAAAGAACTAATCAGACTGAGAATGAAAAGCATCACTCTACCTAAAATTTGCCAGGGGAAATAACTAAAAGATTAGATCCAAGTGCTCTAACTTCAGAAACTTTCCAGATTAGCAAGTATAGGACTTATACACTTCAATATCCAATTTAACACAGATGGAGTAAACTCTTCATTTGAGACCATTTTCTTCAGAGCGCATCGAAACTTAAACTTAATGAAGTCTTAAAACCCTACACAAAAAGGTAAATATATTCTTAATCATTGCCTAGAGGTTTATATTCTTTTAGTTTTGAGTTCATATCTAGAAGAACTATAGTTAATGTTGGAACATAGTTTTCTTTTATTCACATTACAAGCATGATTTTAATGGTCTTTTCTATTTATGAATATAATCATTCCTATCAGTTCAGCAGAGTAGATTAGAACAAGAAATATTTTATGTTATGCTTGACTGTATTTTGAGCCAATTAAGGCAGAATGTTCTTTCTATTAGAGTTAATAGAGACATATGAATAAAATTCTCTTGTTGCAAAGAATTAAAGGGCTAATGATACCCTACTGTTACTCAGTCTTCACATGTCCTAGCTGTATTGTGATACATGGATGAAGCAGATTTGTTTTAATATTTTTAATTTAAAATCACTTGACACATAAGTGATGAATACAAAAAGAGTTCATATCAAGAATTACACTTGTTATATAAACATATTTAATATATATCATATATTCAAAAAGATATAAAAGTTTTATAAAATAAAAAATAAATTCCAAGTCCAAATTCATTTGAGTTAGAAGTTAGTATTTGATATTTATATTTACTGAAATTATTAATATTTAATCATTCATAAACACTCAAGCAATACAGATGCATTTTAACATGCCAGTTATATTATCTGCCTTTAAATTTGTTTTCAAAATATTTATGAGCAAATGTAGTATTTTTTACAATTTTTATATTGTTTTTTGATACCTTATCAAATATTACATTATATATTTTATATACATTTCATTGATTATAATTTCATAGATTATTTTATTGATTCTATGAATACAAAGTGTAAGAGAAAATCTTCAAGCATGAGATTTATGATTTAAAGTTCAATTTTTAAATGATTGAGAAGTATCAGTTAAATTAATGGGAAAAAGGGAAATTAAAATGGTTACAAATTTATTGGCAGTGTGACTTTCATTCCTACTTGTTATTTTCAAAAACGTGTTACTTCTCACACATGCTAATAAGCAGTGTCACAGCTCTATTTATAACTACCTTCAACTTTAAAAGAGTTAAACAGAAAGTAAAGATTTTCTGATTTTCTACTATACATTTAGAATAATTGTCTTATCATTTTAACAAATAACCATTCACTGGCTATTTTACCATAATATTTATATGGTAATTTATAATATTGCATCGCAATGTAACTGGAACAATTTCATCCAGAGATATTTTATATTAAAATTAATACATATTTGATTCCCTTTGTAAAAATAATTGCATATATATTTATCCCACTTTCATATAATATTCTATAACTGCACAAAATTGTAGGTGCTGTGATTTAAATGATTCTACTCAAAATCACTAGTGTGACAAAATTAATATCCATACAGTACATGAATACCATTTAAAACCGAGCTATCATTATTCAAAGAAGGAATAGGCAGGTATGTCACAATCAAGTGGAAGGAGATAGACACGTGGTTCAGAAGTTTGCAGAAATCACTAATCATCCAGCAAAAAGGGAAAAACACCAGGGAGGATGAGCTCGATACCAGGCAGTATTCTGTATGAGAATTTTATAATAAAATTCACATAAAAATTTTGTGTCCTGTTTTACAATTTAATATTTGGTTTGGGTTTTTTTATTATTTCTCTAATTTTTATTATTTCTTTTATTTACTTTTTCACAGTCCAGACGTTACCCTTGAAGTCTGCACTGCCACAATTCCACACCCCATTCCTCCTGTCCTCTGTCTCCAAGATGATGTCTCCACTCCTGGCAGGCCTCCCTACTCCCTAAGGCTTCAAGTCTCACAAAGGTTAGGTGCTTCTTCTCTCTGAGGCCAGACCATGGCAGTTGTCTACCTGATATGTGTCAGGTGCCTAGGACCAGATAGTGTATGCAGCCTGGTTAGTGGCTCAATGTCTAAGAGATCTCAGGGGTTCTGGTTAGATTTGCTGGTCTTCCTATGGGGTTGCCCTCCTCCTCATAGTTTGTGAAATGTATTTTTTTTTGTTTTTGTTTTTGTTTTTGTTTTTTTTATTGGAATTTTTTTTTACATTTCAGATATTCTCCCCTTACCCCATTTCCCCCCTCCCTCCCAGGAACTCACTATCCCTTCCCCCATCCTCCTGCCTCCACATTGGTGTACCCCCACCCACCCTCCCCTGTACCTCACCTCCCACCCTCGAATATCCCCCCCCCCATGTCCAGCCTTCATAGGACCAAGGATCTCTTCTCCCACTTATATATATAGCTCCCTTGCATATATAGCTGGAGCCATGGGTCCCTCCCTAAGCGCTCCCAGGCTGGTGGTTTAGACCCTGGGGGCTCTGGTTGGTTGGGATTGTTGCTTTCCTCATGGTGTCGCGAATGCTCTCAACTCCTTCAGCCTTCACTCTATCTTCTCCATTGGGAACCCCATGATCAGTTTAATGGTTAGCTGTGAGCTTCTGCCTCTGAGTATGTCAGACTCTTGCAGTCTTCTAAGGAGACAGCTATATCAGGCTCCTGTCAGCATGTACATCCTGACATCCACATCAACCTCTACCTTTGGTGACTGCACAAAGGTGAAATGTATTTAAAAAACAAATATTAATTAAACAATAAATACATTTCACAAACTGTAGAATCGTAACTGGTATTTTAATTGATCTGGTATCTCTTTACTTTGTTATTAAGACGATGCTGCAGTTAGTCTGCCACTACGAATTCTTTTAAAATTTGTTATTCGTCTGAAATACTAATACCTCTAGAGGCTTCTTTCAAATGTTTTGTTTTTTAACTATTTGAACTACAAGAGTGTGGTTCAGTTTTTAAATCAAAACGGTAATCAAGGTGTAGCCTGATGTGTCTGAAACAGAAACGACGTAAATGCATATTCAAGTATGTGTTCAGAATAATTCCTAATGGAAAATCAATAGTGTTTTCATTCTCTCCTCTCCCGCTCCCCCTCCCCCTTCGCCTCCCCATACCCGGCCCCCTTCCCTTGCTCCTCCCCCTTCTGTCTATCATTCACACATACACACCAGCACCCTCACCATCAGCACAGGCACACATACACAGATACTTTGTTTCTCTGCCCCTGGACATTCAAAGTAAGAAGTCAGTGAAAAGCATGCGGAGGCTTCTTACCTGAAGACCTATAGGTCCAGGAGGTCCTGGGAAACCTCGTGCACCCTCATCACCTTTTTGTCCAAACATTCCCTGCTGTCCTCTGGGTCCTGCCTCACCATCTCCTCCCTAGAGATTAGCAAGATACTGGTTAGTATTGGAGAAAACACTTTAATACCTTATTATAAAAATGAAACCATTGCTAATTTGTTCAAAGCAGATCTACCAAATAATTACAAAACAGACTCAATTCCCATTTTTTTTTTCTGCAAATATGCCATTGTTTGCTTCGCAAGTATTCTTTATTTCTGGAGTTTAGTTGATTTTATTTGGTCACACAAAATAAAGTAAATACAGTCAAGAAAACGAATAATGTTCAAACTTATTAGATATTAAATAATGTTCCTCTGATTCTTATTTAAATGGTGCCCTTTTAAAAAATACAGCTAGTTATATTGGGTCTCTATTTAGCATATAAATAAACTTATTACACAGCATCATCTAAATATATGACTAACAGTTCATGAATTTAATCAGGGAACTAAAAGTACCTAAGTTTGTTGAATAAAGAGGTAAAAATACTTACAGCAATTCCAGGAGCACCAACAGGTCCCTGAAGACCCGGGGACCAGGAGGACCCTGAAGTGACATACAAGTCAGAAATCTGATACCTGTTATGAAAGGTATCTGTACTCCCCCTGAACACCTATGCTCCGATGCCATTCCCTTCCCCACATCCTGCCTTTTTGTGTTTATAACCTCTGTGTAAATAAGTAAATTACGATGTGATTTAAATAGCTAAATAATTTTTTTTTAAAAAAAAGCAAAGCTTTAAAGTCATTAGCTAAATTAAAACAAAAACAAACTAACAAACAAACAAAAACCCAAACAAAAACACAATGGCTGACCAAGACCTATTAAGTATTTCTATATTCCTTTGGAAATAAAGTGGTATTATTTAGATGGTTACTATAGCAACCATCAAGTATTTTATTTCCTACAGACATATACTTTCAAATATATGTCATGTTTATGTATGTCAAGTTTAAATTGTTATTTATTAAAACATGAAAACACTTTGCATCTGAATGCAACAAATATCTAAGAATAGATTCTCCTACTAACATAAACCAATTTCAAGACTTATATTTTAAAATGTTTTAAAAATGAGATTTCTCTAGAGATTGTATATCAAAAGGAGCACATGAAAAACTTTAAATTTTCAATAAGATTCTAAGATGCTGTTCATAGACTATATTGATATATGAACATCAAGAATTTTGTGCACACACACACGTATTATAGATTTAAGTGCTTAAAATTATTTCAAACAATTCATTTCAGTAGGTATTATGTGTCATCCATACATAAACATTTCTTTTTATATTTCCTTGTATTAACTAATCAAGCATTCCATAAATGAAGTCAGGGATTATTCTTTTTTACTTTTTGGTCAACTTCCCAGGAGCTAAAGTCATGTGTAAAAGGAAACCCCAGTTGAGAAAATGCGCCCATAGGAATGAACAGTGTGCATGCCTGTGGAATATTTTCTTGAGAGGTGATTGATGTGCAAAGCTTCAGCCCATAGGAGTGGGGGTGCTAGCACTGGGCCTCTGCTACTGAATGGTATAACAGCAGGATGAGGAAGCCGGGAGAAGCATGCCAGTAAGCTGCAGTCCCCATGGCCTCTGCATCAGCTCCCTCTTCCAGGTATCTGCCTTAAGCTCCTGCCCTGACATCCTTTGATGATGGACTGTGATTCTGAAGTGTAAGATGTCAAAATTACAGAATTTTTCTCTTCTACTTACATGTCTGTGTGATTCTAGAACTTAACCAATATTTGTCATTACAGAATGAAATAAAATTCAGTTTTGTGAATACAGGTTGTCTTAATAAGACTACAGTAAATATAAGAGAATTGTAACCTTTGTGTATATGCATATACAAATAAATATGTTTTATTTGATTTATCTCACACTTTCAGATATGTGTGTATGTGTGTGTGTGTGTGTTTGTTGTATGTGTGCTCTATGCACATATGTATAGATGAAAGACAGAGATGTCTGAGTGTGTTCTATATGTGCTGTATGTATGTATGCACAGGAAAAGGACAGAGGAAGATGCCCATGTTGTGTATGTACTATATGTACATATGCACAGGAAAAAAAAACAGAGTAAGATGTCCTATAACTCTGATTTACTTCACTAAGGAATGGTCTCTCACAGAACCCAAACCTAGACTGACTGACAGCTGCTCCTGCATTGTCAGTGTGTTCAGGGATCTCAAGATTGGTCTGCATGCTAAAGCAACAAGTACCCTTGCTTTTGAAGGCATCCCCCAAACCGTTTACTATATATTTTTATTAGGATAAAGGTTCCTTGGTTACTACTTCAGATAAACCAAAAATGTGTATTGTAGTTATTTCTACTTAAATTCATGTAAAACAGCTACCATAACAAAAAGGAGCTATAGCTAAACGTTACTATAGAAACATGTCCACATAAATGGATCAGGAATGATGCTCCCTCGCCACAGTGTAAGGAACTCACGTTTTCGCCTTTGTCACCTTTGCTGCCCTTTTGGCCTGGTTCTCCAATTTCACCCTGTGTTTAAAAGATGCATTAAAGCTAATTCCCAAGTTATCATGCCAGCAATCCCATCATTATCATTAAAATCTAACATTGTCCTTTAATGCAATTACATACTAGAATTTAAAAATCATTGTTTTAATATAAATGCTCTCTCAGACTCTGTTTTTCTGTAACTGATCAATTCATAGAAATTGAGCTAAGTCAGCATAAGGCTGAGAGCTCGAACTGGAAATGCAGCTTAAAAACTGACTTTGCCCCGAATATCACCACCATAAATTGACAGTGGAATTATATTGATCTCTATACCTACAAAGAAATGGTAATCAAATGTACTTTTTATCTTTTCTCCAAGTTTTCAAAATAGCAAGACTACAAAAATATTATTTCACATTTTTACATTTTACAATAAAATTAGAAACTAAGTTGAAAAACAATGAAATCCCACATTTTGTATAAAATGCTCGGAATATGTACTTAGATGTTGATAAAAAGAATTAATAGTGCAACTACAGACTTTATATTCTTGTGGCACAAATTATCAGGACCAAACACAGACTAATAATTATTTTCAATTTACACTTCTTTAAGAAATATATTTTTTTAAATATGAAACTATTATTCTCTTATTACATCTTATGCATCTACTCTATATGTTTTTGATTACATAAAAATATATCAAAGTTTTAAAAAAGATAAAACCACTAATCTTCCACTTTAGACTTAATTTTTGATTCATTGTAGAGGTCCCGAGTAAACACTTAGGATTCTTCGATAGGATACACTAAGGGGAACGATAACACAAACCTTGTCTCCATCTTCTCCAGGAGAGCCAGCAGGCCCAGCAGGCCCTGGGAGGCCCACAGGCCCTTGGACGCCATCTCTACCTGCAGGGCCCTGGGGACCCTTTTCTCCCTGCATTGAAAATAAAAGATATCATTAAATTTCTCCAAGAAACTCATGAAGGTTGCACATGTTTAAAAAATAATGCACACATATATAAAATAAAAACACCTGCACATGCATGCCTGCGAGCATTCAAACACAAATACAAAAATACACACAACTACAAATCTCAAAAGAAATTATTTAATCTTTCTGGGAAACAATTTCAAGCTGCAACCAGCAAGCAGAAACAATGAGTTTCCTCTGTAGGTAACTAATAATGCCAGGAAAACTTATGTCCCTTTTAATAATTTATCAGTCTCTGGCTACGCTCTATAAAATTTATTAGATGCAACTGAGAAAATACTTTTCAAAACTATTTTTCCCAAGCAAATATTTGCAAATCAGATGTCTACTGTCTGTGGGACACTCTAAACCTATACCTTGTCTCCCCAGCACTAATGATGTTAGACTCAAACAGAAATAAAACTTTATGATAGGATTTATATGCACCAAGTTCACAAGTGTTTTGTAAATTCTATGAGATGAGCTATGTTAATTCATATCCGATTTTTCTGCCAGCAAACAACATATGTTGGGTCTCTCTCTGTAAGTTTGTTTGTTTGTTTGTTTTGCCTCTTTGAGAGTAGCATTATCTTTTTTCTAACTCTAAATTTTTGTACAATGAAAAGGTAGAGATTGGCTGATAAAAACAACCTTGCCAATCATGAAAAGTATGCTTTGGGTTTTAAAATAACGTACTTCCCAATTCTAGTATTTCCATCAGTTTTGGAGAAGGCAATGTTCTTGATGGTATTTAGTAGGTTTTCTCTTGTTGCGTTAACTGAGAAGCTACAAGTACTTGTCCTACCTCTGTGTCGCACACTCATCTCCCAGTCTCCTGACCCCTTAGACTAATGTGTGTTTATCTATGTTGTCTCCAGTTATCTCCTTAAAACAATAGTTTGGGAGAGGTAGGTATCAAACCCAGGGCCACAGAGCTGCTAGGAAAGCTCTTAGCTCCAGGATCCCTTCTGATCATTTCCTAACTTATTTCCTAATTTAAAAGCATATCCATTTTCTTCTTCACTGAAACTCGTCAAATATTTGTATCATTTCTCAGAGCTACTGAAATCACTTATTGTCTTCCTATATTCAGGTCTTGTCCTTCCTTCCACTTCGTTTCTCCACTACAAGTGAAGAGCCAGTCAGGCCATATCACTTACAACGTTAGGTGACTTTATTTGCTTATCATTCTTTGTAGTGATCACATGCCTCACTTTGATGGTTAGTGTTAACTGTCTACTTACAGAAGTCAGAGTTACCTAACAGAAGACTCTGAGAATGGCTGTAGGAATTGTCTTGATTACATTAATTGAGGGAGAAAGTCTTGGCCACCATGGTGGACATCATTCCTGGGCTGGTGTATTCTAGACCATCATACAATTGAGAATGGTAGCTATGTGGTAAGCAGGCATTCATCTTTCCGCTTCTGATAGACTTGCAAAGTGATCAGCTGCCTCAAACTCTTGCAACCTTGATTTTCACACTAAGATTGTGGGTACCTTGAACTGTGTGTTAAAATAAACCCTTTCTCCTAAAAGTTACTTTTGTCTGAGTATTGTATGACACACATAGGAAAAATATTAAGAAAGTACCTTGACCTTGTTCCTACTGGGACCTGAAGACATTTAATGATAGAGGAACATAATACATCTGCTACAAACCTAGTTGCCCATTTATTGTTAACTTTCTACAACTCAAACAATATTATAATTCTTAGAATTCATCTCTCCTCACTCAAGAGCTCTCCTATATAATGTAATGGTCATGGCTGCATTTCTTTTTATCACAGTCTGCTTCACATAAGGATGACAACTGTAGCGATGGTAATTCAGTGAAAATATCATATTCCCTGTGATGCTTCAGAATTGTAACTGCACACAATCCTCAAATTCCTATGACTGTCATATTTTCAGACATGAGGAAATAGGCTCTGATGTTAAGAACTTAATTATAATCATGAACTAAATAAATGAGAGACCTGAGCTCTCAGTTCTGCTTGGCTGGAAGTCAGAAGATTATTCAACTTCAAATTTTGCAGTTTTTGGCATTGTTGTCTTTAATATATTCATTTCTCATTTGTTTTATTTTTATTGGGAAATAAAGAAATATATGGTAATATGAGTATAATAATATGGTATAACAGTAGGAGAGGAATTCCATTCACTCCTATGTGTGCCTTTAGATAGATCCTTCTTTGAGCCTCATGGCTAACCTGAGGCAAGCCACATGCACAGACTATATACCTTGATGAACCACTTTTCTTCATTCAGGGGTATAAATGTCTATGGAAATCATAGTTTTCTTTACTAATAAGTTTCCTAATCAAAATATTTCTCCTCAATGATGAGTTGAAAGAGGTTTTATCTTCCCTTTCCAATCCTACCTCCCAAGGATTCTAATTGGACTGATAAGTTGGAGGTCCCATTTCAGTCATAAATACTATCATCAGGAGGTATTCTGTACAGTTTTGTATTTTGTTTTCCAGTTTATTTTTCTTTCAGGATGTTGAGTAGTTGGGGGTGAACTATGAGCTTGACTTCCACATAGTCTCTCTCATCTTTTACTCTATAGAAACCTGTATCTTCAGAGAACTAATTAATGTTTTTTAACTCAGGCCAAAACTGATATTTGAATGTAGGAAAACAGAAAATGTAGTGAACATTTTGGCCAACATTTTCATATGATTTCGCAAGTCTTTTCCACAGGTATTTGTGGGTAGTTTAACATCACCAGAGCTACATTCTGATAAGGTATGTAAGCTGACAATTTTCCTTAAAATACTACTTAATTCAGTAGCCACCAGTTAGCTTTCCTCAGTACTAAAGTACAATACTGTAGCTCTAGGTGTGGAAAAATGAGAGAGACTAATTGTGCAAGGATTTCATGGTCTGCCATCCAGGATATCATCATCAAGACATTTAGGACCCTAGTCTACTTAAATATTTTTCATCAGTATCTCTGAATTAATTTTTAAAATAACTGACAGTGCTTTTGACTTTGGTATTCAGTATTTTAGTTTATAAATCAAATACGTATTCAATTTAAATCAAAGGATTGAATACATTATCATCATAGAACTTATATTTTCAATTTGTATGAAATGTAACACAGTCCCTTTTATCTGTATTCATACATCATTGTACAAGTTATGTATGTCCTACATTTTTAAATTAAATGTAATCAAAGACATTGAGTCCATTTCCCTCCTTTCTTCCCAGTGACCTATATAGTATAAAATATATGGTCTGAGAAAATTTCTCAGCAAAAAAAAATCTACACTATGCCTTTACTTCAAAGCTAAAATTATATCCAATAGTGTAAAAGTACCATTCTAACTTTCTGAATAAATTACAAATAAAATAAATTAGCAGGGCTCTCATGGTTTGGAAGTTTTCCTCCAAAAACATATTGCATATGTGACTGTCATGCAATGATTAGAAGGTGGGGCCTAATGAAGGTGATCATTCCATAAGAACAAAGATGAATGAATGGTTATTAGAAATCAATTGGGTTCATTATTACAGAAGTAAAAAGATATAAAAGGAGTTTTCCCACTCTCTCTTGTCATTCATTGTCATAGGTGAGTATAAAACAAGGGTTTCCTGAGAGCCATCATTGTGGATTTCTTAGCTCCCACATCAGCGCTCAGTATATTACTATTTGTATTAAATTATTCAGGGTAGAATTCTATCTCAGGTCTGAAAAGACTGAAGCACTTACATATCAGGGCAGGGTAATGAAACAAAATGTATAAACAATGAATATAATTCCATTTCTAAAGCCGAAGACAGTAATTAAAGGGCAGTAATATTTTGAATTACAAGTTTAAACTCAATTGTGTATTTCACACTTTACAAGAAAAAGTATCAAACTGTGTTTATGTGCGTCTTCACACATTAATCTGTTTAATCTATACTGATTTAATTACTTTGTGTATTCATCTTGAACGATGAAAGCAAACTTTATAAAATTCAATATGATTGAAGCAAAGACAGAAATGAAAGAGACAAAACTAATGAGCTGACTTAAGTCCACAGTAGTTGAGATACAAAAATTTTAAATTCAATAACTATAACATGTGATAATCAGATGTTTCCCATCTCAGTTACCACAGCGCAAAACTTGACCTCCAGGAGAAGTTCAAATATGTCCTGAGGGGAACATTTATTAGCTATGGAAACACTGGGGATGAAGTTCGCATTCCAAGAGGCATAAAAAGTTCACATTTTTCTAATATAAAGCAGCAAAGTATAGAAAATTTAATCAGAACTCCCATTTTACTTTTTAAATGAGCAAAATTAGAAGCCTTTTACATTAATAACAT
This sequence comes from Mastomys natalensis, assembly GCA_021653895.1. Lineage (NCBI taxonomy): Eukaryota > Metazoa > Chordata > Mammalia > Rodentia > Muridae > Mastomys > Mastomys natalensis. The sequence continues at coordinate 481,284 of JAJTUV010000534.1, forward strand.
TCCACTCCCTCACAGATATCAGGGCTTCATAACTTGTGGGGAAATGCCATCTTGCCTAATTGAATTTCAAAGTTTCTCTATTGTCAGAATACAAGGAGCTGTCTAGCTATGCCAGGCACATCTGCAGGAAAATGCAGTGAGGTGTGAAGAGCTAATATCCTCGAATATAATCATGTGTGCAGGTTGGCAGTGTCCTATATTTTCACTTCAGTATTACTTACAGGAGCACCTTTTTCTCCAGCTGGACCAGGAGGGCCCTGGGGCCTGGACGTCCTGGCAAACCAATTGGGCCTGCTGTGCCCGCTGAGCCTCGCTCTCCAGGAGAGCCCTAGAACAGGAGGACAAGGATATCTTGTTATTCATAGTGAAAACAAATACTGTCATGAGAATCATTTCCTTAGCAATAAAAATATAATCTACTTAAAATTATCAAGCTAAATTTGAAATATTTTAAGAGCTCACAAGTAGATATCACATGAACGGCTAAACCCTAATTCCTATAGTAAGAAGAGATGTTGACACTTTAAAATTTCAGTGAATTGAAAGATACCCTACAGTTCTAGTTTTTGAGATGGTAGCTTTGAAAACCCGTGTTCATAACTATACACAATGTTGTATAAGATTTGTATTGAGCCTTGCATAATTTTCTTCTTATATCACAAAGGATTAACAATCTGCTCATTACACCTTACTGCCTTCTGGTCTTAATTCAAATTTGCTAAATATTATTTTCTTTAAATCCAAAAGTTGAGCTAACATGTTTTCAAATATACACTATATACTAAAGTTACTAACCATTAGCACAGACTTTGGAATTTTTGCTCAGAAAGAACCTGTAAATTTATCTTGGTCTTACTCATGACTGGTCTTGTTTTAAGAGTATGAGACAATTCACATCTGATTAGTTTTGCATACTTGACTTTAAAGAAACACACCATATATCCATTAACTAATTTGCTTTAAAACATATGATAAATATTTAAAACATAATCTTGAAAACACTGTCTTCTTATTTATTATGTGAGGAAACAATTTAAGAAAATATTGAATGCAGGAAATGCACAGCTCAAATGCGATCTAGTTAAAACATCTAGTACTGTGTTGTCTTTGAATTGAATTCCTAGATGGATCACTGAGTTACAAGTTACTATGTTATTTCATTATAGAGTTGAATTACAGAAAAATAATTATAGTAGTTTTACTTAATAGTAATAAACTGCATATAAATAATATTTCAAAACCCATGATAGTGGTTTACTTGGTCAACATATATATTAGGTTAGTAGTGATTTGCTGACATAATAATTTCTATATATTGGTGTTCTTCTTATTAAACAAATACAACTTAGTTAAATTGTTGTAGTTTATATTTTTATGACGTAAGGAGTTAATTATACAGACGAGAAGAACAATGATAACACCAGCAACAAAGTGTCTTGCAATTTAGTAATTTTTTTCATTCATTTTCATTTTGGTTTAAAAAATTAAAATGAGGGACTCTAATCTTGGAACTTCATCAACACTATCTACAAGACACCTCCCACTACTTCTCTCTGCGGACGTCAATACATCAATGGTTATGCTCGGGGAAATTCTTTGAATTTAATATCCACTCAGTATCCCTAAGGTGCTCATTGACTATAGATAATAGATTAATTTGTTACGTATTATGATTGACATGAGCTTGTGGCTTTTATTTTGGAAAAATGTGTTTGTTGAAAGTAAATTATGCTTAATATTTAAAATTAACCCAAATGTTGTCTCTAATTTTCTTGTATCTCAAGGAAGGATAGAACGCTGATTTGAATCTAAGGATATGTACAGAGTGTGTAGATGAATATATTATTATTAGAAAGCAAACTATTTTACTTTCTGCCTTAAAACATTCTTAAGATTAAATTTCAGATTATTCTCTTCATTTTGGAGGCTGCATTAAAATTAATAACAAAATATATTGCTTTTCTATAGTTAAAATATTTATTATCATCTTGTCAGATCCCATCAGTATTAAAATAAATGATGGGAAGACAAGACAAAGAGGGTTTTGGGTATATACCTGTGTCCTAATGTACAACAGCAATCCATTTTTTTCTACTAGTTATTATCAAAATTTCTGTAACTATTAAATGGTCAATACTGATTTTATTTTATCTACAAATAAATGCGAAGTGATAATCTCTGATGGTACCTATTTTTTACGATGAACTAATGATGAACAGCAAAGTTGGAAATATTAAATAGTCTCAGACAGCCTTGAACAAATAAAACTTTCTAATTTAACAACATTGAAGTACTCTCTTTTCTTTAGTTTCATCCAAATTTCAGAAGAAGGTCCTGTTTGTAAATTCATCACAAGTACAAAGGGAGTCTGTGCTCACAGGGCACTATGAAACAGCTTTGCCAAACTCATCCTCAAGCTTAATATTTTTCCTAAAGCTTAGATATTTCTATTGACAAAAAATTTTGAGTGTGTACATAGTAAATATAAATTATTCTGTGCAATAAGCTAAATCGTTATATGAACAAACCAATTATGTATCATGCACACACATACATACACACATGTATATACTCATGTATATATATGCATATATGTATGTATATGTGTGTGTATATATATATGTGTGTGTGTGTGTATGTATGTGTGTGTGTGTGTGTGTGTGTGTGTGTGTGTGTGGCAGGTTAAACTTTTAGTCCTCAAAAATTTTTACAATGACCAAGCACTTTTGGTAGCTACCAACACAACAAAGCTTTCCATAAATAAATATGTCAATTGGTAGTGTGATCCTTCTCTTTCCAGACCTGGATCCAATACTTTCTGATTTTGAGTAAATTGTTTTAGGTTCATTTTCTCTCCAAAAAAACAGGAACAGAAATTGCCTGTGATCCAGCTCATGAAATGTTTAGTATTGTGATGTACCTAAAGATCTTTAGGAAATGCTTATCTGACAACAGGAATACAGTTCATTTTATATAATTATGCCCAGGGAGCTATATACTTAAAAGACGTATGTAATATTTAGTAGTAACAAAACTGAACGTTGATAGAAGTCATTAAAGATGAGGAGGTTCTATTGTGCCACTAAGGTCATGTTGTTAGGTAGAGGACAGCATATTCCACAAAACATTATTGAGTTTTGACAGAAATAGCAATTTACAAAAAAAATAAAATAATATAACCCTACAGAACTATCATTTTTGTACTTTTTGATTTAGATAGCAATAGATTATGCAGTTTTAAAGGTTTGCAAATGTTATTTCTGCTTTTTATTCCTATGAACAAAGCTCCATACTAGATATTAACCACTATAGAAAAGATATTTTCATGTTTCTTAATTTCGAAAGAGACTATGCTTTAACACTTCCTGATCTTTAAACCTTCTACTAAGTTGCTTATTTTTTATGTTATCTTTACCCTGTTTGTACAACCTGTCCTTTTTAAAAAATGCTACATCTTCCTATAATCCTTGTAATGGTAACAAAACAAGAAGCTCTGGCACTGATGTGTACCCTTGGACTAGTGAGTGGGGCTGTTTCTCTAACCTTTGCACAAAGAAGATACAAAAGAACCTGTATTATCAGTTACTTTCATTGTTTGTTTCAAATCCAAGGGAGTTTTGTAAAGCATATAAAAGTAGAAATCAGACAAGTCATCTCATCAGCATTCAGTGTAAATGAGGCCCACTGAGGAAAAACAAACACCAGCAAGTTCTTATGATCCAAAGCTATGTATACAGAAAAGAAAACTGTATTTCCATCTTTTGATAGTGAACAAGGTGACCCTCATTACAATACTATGAAGTCATTACACCCTCCTAACGACATACGTTAAATCACATAAAATAAAAACCTAGATGAAATATCAAATATTAATAGAATTTGTAGTGTAAAACTTGAGCGATCAGCTCAACGTTTTGTACTATTTGATGCAATATTTGCCCTGACCACATCTTTATACAGATCGATACTCCTTGATGTAATGGGTTTGTTCTCAAGAACACCATGGAACACATGGCTCAAGAGTCATCTGGGCCATTATGCTAAAATCTCTTATCTCATCTGAAAAAGAAACAGTGCAGCAGAATAAAGAGGGGAAAATGAGAGAAGAGTTATGACAAAGAGACATGTAAGCTATTGAAGATATGACAAGGAGAAATAATTCACAAAGGAGAACTAAGAGTCCAAAACAGTGAGGTTTAGTAACGAAAGAGAAATCAACAATGTTGTCGTAAAGACATGCACTACAAGTTGGAAAATGTTGGAAATGCACTTCAGGAACTTCTCTGCTTCCTCTCATATGTTTGCTTTCTACATATAAAAAAAAATTCTACCATTTCCAGAATAACAACAAGCCCTGAATTAGTAAATAAAATAACATATAATTATTAAATTAACTAAAAGCACAGGGGAAAGGCTTTTGCCAGTCTTCACATCTGTGACTTTTAAAATCCTAGTTTTAAAGATTTATACCTTTAAGTGTGTGTGTGTGTCTGTGTGAGTGTGTGTGTGCGCATATGCACGTACATGTGCATGCACATGCTATAGATTTATGAATGTGAGGTCAATGATGATTTCAGAGGTCACAAGAAGGTGGTAGATCCCATGGAGCTGAGTAAGAGGCTTTATAATACTCTCAAAGAGTATACTGATTTGAAAAATGTTGATGGATTTCCGTATATTGAACCAACCCTGCATTCCTGGGATAAAGCCTACTTGATCATGGTGGATAAGTGTTTTGATGTGTTCTTGGATTCGGTTCGAGAGAATTTTATTCAGTATTTTTGCATCGATATTCATAAGGGAGATTGGTCTGAAGTTCTCTTTTCTTGTTGGGTCTTTGTGTGGTTTAGGTATAAGCGTAATTGTGGCTTCATAGAATGAATTAGGTAGAGTTCCTTCCGTTTCTATTTTGTGGAATAGTTTGAAGAGAATTGGTATTAGATCTTCCTTGAAGGTTTGATAGAATTCTGCACTAAAACCATCTGGACCTGGACTTTTTTTGGTGGGGAGACTTTTAATGACTGCTTCTATTTCTTTTGCAGTTATGGGACTGTAAAGATGGTTTATCTGATCCTGATTTAACATTGGTAACTGATACTTGTCTAGAAAATTGTCCATTTCATCCAGATTTTCCACTTTGGTTGAGTATAGGCTTTTGTAGTAGGATCTGATGATTTGTTGAATTTCCTCGGTTTCTGTTGTTATGTCACCCTTTTCAGTTTGGATTTTATTGATTTGGATACTGTCTCTCTGCCCTCTGATTAGTCTGGCTAAGGGGATGTCAATATATCATATGGCTGAGAACCAAAAGGCAATACGAATAATGATATAGGCATGTCGTTGTTCTTAGGATTACATTATGAAGAGGATTTGTTGACCATGATCGTTAAGTGGATTCTGAAGGCTGTATAAACCCACAAGTGTGGTTCAATAAGATAATGGCATAGTTAAGGAAGTATGTTAAACTCATATTGTACTACTATTGGGAAATGAACTGATAGAGGATGGGTAACAAAATGAATGGAGTCAAGGGGAAGAGTGAAGACATCATCAGGAAGAGAACAAAAGGACTTATCAAAGGACATGGTGATAGAAATGAAGACGAAGTACTGTGGAGATGATTAAGTAGGAGACAGAAGATAAAATGAAAGCAGGCTTCTAAATGTGGCACCTTGTGTGCTATGGTGCTGCTTTATGGCATTGTGGAAAATCGTGAGCTCGGCACTCCGTTTCATTGCAGTTTACACACATCTTCAGGAATAAAAGTGAAGCTAACCTGTAGCTCGCTCCCAACCTAGTATTTCATGATGTAACAGACCTGTGTAAAGTCACTACTGGCCCATGAAATGACACTTTTTCATTTTTATTTGATATTTTTGTATCACTGAAAAATTCAAGTCTCATCAAGCACTTAAATCAGACAGAATATAATGTATATGAAAATTGAAGCTTTTTTATGATTAATTATTAAATGAGAAACTGAATAAGAAGACAAATTCAAACCATAACCTCTCCAGGTTTTTTTCTGTTGATGACTTTCTTTTGCTTACATTTCTGATTTATGTTGTTGAAAATGCTAAGACAGTTCCTTATCTCCTGCCAGAGCAAATCCCTTCAAACTCCTAAACACGTCTCCTCTTCAGTGCCCGCAATTAGCAGTAAATAGGTATTGAGTGCTTTGATTGACACCTGTTTCTCTCCCCGGCACCTTGGGATCACAGCATGTGAGTAATGACAGGGGAGCTGTAATTTGTGACTATGGACAGCATGGCTATCTATTATCATCATACTTACAACTGGACCCTGTGGGCCCTGGGGACCTTCTCCTCCTTTCAGCCCAGGTGCACCCTGAAAAAGGGAAAACAGAACGCACTTGAATCCTTATGAATTCATGAGAAGTAGGCGATGATGTATGACTGACAAAATGGAAATTACATATTTTCTGAAACAAACACTTGCGGGTATATGCATGTATATTAAGATTATAAAATATATATGTATATATATATAAGATACATATATTTACTCATGACTTATTTACTCATGACTCTCAGGTTAAGCTCAGGGAAAAAAAAAGCTTCTGAGCAAAAATTTTATCTACATGCTGGGCATATATGTTGCCTCACCTGGGCTCCAGGAAGGCCTCTTTCACCCGGGAAACCACGTATTCCTGCTGGTCCATCTTTCCCTGAGATACCTTGAGGACCAGGATCGCCCTGAGAGATATAATACAAGTCATCTGCAAAGTATAATTTCTACACAGGTTTCTATGAACAAAACAGTATCCTTTACAGTTAATTAAAGAAAATATGAAAGTAGAACTTGAATGTAATTTAATTAAAAGGTTCTCATCAGGAGTTCCATACATACTACAAGAAAGAGTAATACCCAGATGTAACAGTTTACATAAACTGGTGATATTATGGTCAATAAAATGATTCTTGTATTATTATTTAAGGATGACTTTAAATAACAATAACTTCACGTGAAATTTCTCCATGGATTATTGTTCTGATGTTGAGTATTATGGAAAAGCATAGAACTCCCATGGTAAATGATGAGGAAAACACGGAAGCTTTGAGTCAGAGATGTCCATGGGCTTGTGGTACCTTTGCACCTTCTTTCCCTGCAGCACCAGGAAGTCCTTGTTCGCCAGGAGGACCAGGAGGGCCAGGATGGCCACGTTCACCTATTGGCCCAGTCTCACCAGTTGGTCCCTAAATCAGACAAGAAAAGCCATATTAGAGCGTCCTTTCATTTGGGCAAATAAATAGAAAGCAAACATAGAGATTATTCTTCTTCATGGGATCATTTTCCTTTATTTTTGTGATGAGCAACAGAACACCTCCAAGAACATAACGACAGGAGTGTATCTGCCAAGTGTTTGAAAAGCTTACTGTAATCTTGGTGAAAATAGCCAGATGTGCCAGGGAACTATATGAAGTATACAAGGATAATGTCTTTTTCCAATACTAGAATCACTTGAAAGCTAGCCCGATTGCTCTTTAAAAGTTCATGTTATAAATGACAGTTTCATCTTATTCCTCTTTTTATATGAGGTGTCAAGAGAGCTTTACAATACAGAGGCATTGATGCCACTCCGGAGAGTACTAAAGGGATCACTCACTGCTTGATACTAACTCAGAGTCCCTGGGATTCCAAACAAATGAAGCAGTTGTCTTTGAAATTTCCTTGACACAGGCACCCCCACCTACAAATAATTAGTTCATATTCATTTGACCAAGTCTAAGGTGGGACAGTAAGAGATCCTTAAGTCCAGTTCATGAGTTTGCACTGAAAGCTGTACTGAAAAGTCAGATGCCTGAAGTTACAGCAAATGCTGAGGAGAAATTCCAGCTCATCTAGTTGTCCTTTAAGACTGGGGTAAGAAAAGATTTCAGTGTATAGAGGAAATGGTGTCCAGCTGTCCTCTGTTGCCACAGCAAAATGACCACTTTAAACATTTCAACATAATTAAGTAATTAGAAACATACTGAGAAAAATTCTAGCAGCTGAGACTGTTCAAAATCAAAACACATATTGTAGTTGCTTGTGGGATAACATCCCCAAAATACAGTATCTTTTTTTGTTTGGTTGATTTTGATGTGGGAAAAGAACACATGACTCCACTTTTGTATACATTTCCATGTTTAAATTCCCTTATCTGTAATTACTGAAACTCTTTAACTTATTAATATGGAAACACATTTCCACATTCACTTCTAGCTATATAACGAGTTCAAAGCCAGTTTGTATGTCTTGAGAACTTGTTTTAAGCAAAAACTAAAATAATAGTAATAACAATAATAAATTACTTTGCCAAAATTTTAAACATTTAAGTCAACTTACTAAAAGTTTAAAAAGATAAAAAATTGCTAGAAAAACAAAGAGACATACCTGTGGTCCTACCACACCTCCTGGCCCAGGGGGACCGGTCTTGCCTTGAAATCCCTAAGAAAGTAAAGTAAAATGTATAAAAGCTATAGTTATAATAAAGCAAAAATTAAAATCCTGCAAAATAATTGAATAATGTGTTAAACAAATGTCTCATTTTGGCTAAAAATTATTAATTTCAAATGTCATGAGACACTATTTATTTTTATAAATGTCCAAAATACTCTATTTTCATTTTTTTTACATCACAGTTCAATTAGTGTTTTCAATAAAGTAAAATACTAGGCTATAAAAGGGAGATGGAAAAAAGCTATATGTTTTATCACTGCTGTACCACATAAAGCAATATATGGAATTTAAACAAGCAATGTTTATATATGATATGTAAAACGTATTTATGAAGACAATACTTTGCATGATTAATAATCATTTTAGCTTTAGCAGTACTATTCCTTACACTTTTCAAATATTCCAATCAATAAATATGTGGTGGTTGATATCACTGGTGAACAGTGTTCAATATATCACATTTTCGGAATATGTTATAGGATATACATTTCTCCAGGATCATGGATTACCTTTTCCATGTGATTTTACTGTGACAGATTTCTTTCTAAAGCCATATAATCTACATTTGAAAGTTGGAGATATACGTATGGAAAAAAAAAGAAAAAGAAAAAATGAAAACTGGAGGGAAAAGTCTTCCAAATAAAATGAAATGTTTACAATGCTATCAATCAGTAAAATATAGAAAGAGTATAAACAAAGCAGAAACAAATAGAAGCTGGTCATTCTTCTTTTGTATCACAACTAAGAAAGATTACAATTGAATTATTTATAACAAAAATATTGGTAAGTAAATAAGTCTGTACTTTTATTATTGAAGTTCATATTACAGGGAATGGAAGTATATTTCTCCTATTTTAAAATTTGACTTAAGACCATGAGACTTCTACTTTGCTACTGTCTCAATGGCAAGACTAAGTCATTCTGAAGAATATTATCAGAGAATGTATTTAATATTTTCTAGTTATAACACTGAAACAACTGGTGAGTTTGAAAATCAATGATCAGACTACATGCTACGTACATGCAAATATAAATACACATTTACATGTTTGTACACCATGTGTATGAATATGGATATAGTATATGTGCACATATAAATATATACATGTATGCACATATACATAATGCTCCCTGAATTATGTCAACAACCTTTATTACTGAAATTATATACACCATATTGGCAAACTTTAACATCTGCCCCATGCTGTAAATTGGTGATGTGTGCAGGGTTCAGCAACCCTGGTCCTTATTGAGAAGTCTCAATTGGACATTACCAGTAATGTCTGGCACCATTTCATCTCAGCATGGAGAGAGATTTCTGGCTGTGATTCTCCAGCAATTTTTCTGTGTGATACACGGATGCTTGGATAATATTTTTAAAAACAAAGCTCCTTCAATTCCCAGGCTTCCCTCAGTCCTCACAAGAAGAATCTGCTCTGTCATGTGAGAAGTATTTAACACACAACCTTCTCTGGATTGCCCTAGTAGACATCCAAGCTATAGCCAATTATTTTCTTAACAATTTCAAAATTTAAATCAGGTTCACTAAGTTGTTCACATTTTCTAGAACCACCACCAACACAGTATCAACTTAGCAGCTACTACAGTACAGCTTTTCTTTGAAAAAATTCCTAGATTTGAACTATGTTGGTCTTCCTGCCTTTCTCTCTTTGAAATAACCGTATGCTGCCTGTTTAAATTTACCCATTCCTGAGGTCTACATTACCATCTCCAATGTTCAATCAATCAAGTTTGATTTGAAGGGAAAAATATTATTTCTGTCTTAGTAATGCAAGAAAATAAATACATACAAAAAATTAATGAAGTAACAAATGATTAAAATGAATTGAGTAAAGTCCATGTTCCCTTGAGGATAGAGTGGAGACTTGAAAACTTACATACAAGTTTTGAGCTAACATGGCTGTTAACTCAATAGTATAAACAAATAGTTTTGGAGACAGCTGGCAGGTAGTACTGTCCATATGCCTGCCCATACAAAACTTCAGAGCATGCACAAATAACTAATGAATTTGACACCTAGATCATGTAAATATTATAAAATTAGCAAAATTATTACAATTCAGGGTGGAATTTTCTTATTTCACATTCGCATACTATAAAACTGATTAGGTTTAATTATAGAACATTTTAAATTAAGTGAATGTTTTCCAAATTCTCTGAGAAGGCACATTAATTTCATACATTAATGAGTCATTAGAAAATCTGTTGCAATGCAAAACAAAATATAATTTCTATTCAGATATTAAAGAAAATAAATTCATATTATGGTAAATACCAAATTTGAAAATGACCCTCACATGAATATGTGTCTTATTAGGATATAAGAAACTATTTATAGTTTTTACTGGATAATCCCACCACCAATAAATGCGGGTGTTTCAATATATTAGACATCAATGTAATTCGAAGGTTTTTTTTTTTACTGTGGTGGCTTCATCCAGCAGTGGATGGAAACAGACGCAGAGACTCACACCCAAACATCAGGAAGAGCTCAGGGAGTCTTGTGGAAGAGTTGTGAGATAGAATTGAGAGAGCTGGACGTGTCAAGGACAACACAAGGAAACCTACAGAAACAACTCACCTGGGCCCATGGAGGCTCACAGAGAATGAACTACCAACCAAAGAGCATTAAGGGGCTGGACTAGGCCCCCTACACATTTGTAGCAAAAGTGCAGCTTGGTGTTCATGTTTTCCTCTAACAATTGGAGTTGGGGCTCTCTTTGAATTTGTTGCCTGCCATTGCATCCCCTTCCCCTACCTGGACTACCTGGTTGGGGTTCAGCAATAGAGGAGATGCCCAGTTCTGCTATTCGTCTCAAGGTCTGGTGGTACCCAAGGAGAACTTCCCTTCTCTGAGATTAAGGGAAGGAGGTGTAGAGGAAGAGTTGTTTTTTTTTTTTTTTTTTTTTTTTAAGGGAGGCACTGGGAGAAGGGAGGCTTCAATCATGGTGAAAGTGAGTAATAAATACTGACAAAAATTACAAATATAACAAAATAAATTATTCCTTGCAGTAAGAAAACACATATACAACAAAGAATCACCACTTTAGATTCTAACTCTTCTACAGGAAATTGTTGAATCAACAAAATAAGTTTATATATGTATTATATATATATATATATATATATATATATATATATATATTAACTGTATATATGTATATATACAGTTAATTTCTAGCTATATGATTGCTCACTGTTCTCTTACAAGTGGAAATCCTGATACAATTTTCTAAAACTAATTCTGTCTGTGAGAGCATACCAGATAGAAACTTCCTGGAAGCCTTAACTAATGTGCTGTTTTTCTTCTTGTTTCACTTTTTAATGTTTTATATGATTTCTTTTCAGGAAGCAAGTATTTTATAAATTATTTCTTATGAGAATTTCATACAATATATTTTCATCATGCTCAAACTACCACTTTTGATTAAATTTAGAAATGGGGAAAATTAATTATTAATTCTATAGCTACTGATTCTTCAAAAGACACTTTAGAAGTACTTTAGAGTTGTTCTCTGGAGGTCAATGACTTTAGTAAAACTGTTGCCTGCAAGATTTGATTAAGAGTGCCTTGACAGATTTCAGTGAGTGTTATTTTTAGAGATTAATTTTCTAACTCAGAAGATAGCATTTCCAAGAGTAAATTTTCATCTTTGGTCCCAATATGTATTTCTTGATAGTCTTTTGAAAAATTTTGACTAAACATCTGGGTAAAAACCAAGACTCCTTAAATCAAGAATTATGAGATGGTGACCAAGACAAGAATTACATGTCTCCTGATGAAAAACTTTTCCCACTGCAGGAAAACAGTTCAGCATTGTTATGATGCATTAGCATCCAATTGTAAAATATCTTTTAATGTTAGCAAAATGCAGTAATGGGGTGCTTTACAAAATAGTCAAAGGTAGTCTGAGTCCTGATTTTTGCAAGAAAAGTAAATAAAATTAACTAACTGTGAGATCCAATGATTGATTCCAAGAAATCATGGCCAACAGGGAAGATTTCTGATTAGAATAACAACCCACTGAGATAGATAGAGTTTAAGAGTAACAAAATAAGGAAATAAACAAACACAGCAGCTCACCAGGGGACCTTTCTCTGCCCAAGAATTTCAACATAAGGAAAGCTGCTCAAATAGGTGACAGTTGTATTTCCCACAGACTACACAAATCAAGTTATAATGTTTTACCTACATTTTCCTATTAGACACGAGGCATATTTTCAAGTCAATTATTTCCTTACAATTCCCATTTCAGAAAATACCTCATTCTCTAACTCCAATAGACTCATACTGCTTTATGTATGGGGCTTATGATAGTACGGTTTTTTTAGATTAATGAGTACTGAGAGGTTTTGATGGGATGAATCTATGAACTTTAGTGGAAGGGCTCAATGGCTATCTTGTGAAGGTATTTCAGATAGGAGATCATCTCTATTAGCTCATTCTTAGAATGCTAGTAGTAACAATAAAAATCATAATAACAAACATCCTAGTTTACAAGTGAACTTGATAAGGTCAACTCTTGGTCTACTAATGCATTTGCTAAAATATTTTAATAAAAGGCTCAGTGGCCACAGATGGGAACAGATATAGAAACTCACAGCCAAACATTATGTAGACTCTAAATGGGAGGTCTCTATCAAATCCCTCTTCTGAGAGCTCAGGGAATTCCATGGAGATTGTAAAAACCATACAGGAGGGAGGACACCAGGAAAACAAGTATTGAGGAATTTTAATCCAGCAACAGAGCTGCTCTGGCAAGTGATCAAATCTATACAACTTCTAGGTCTATGTGATCTGGCTGGAATGACATATCTTTAATCCCTCTGGCTGAAATATAGACATAACCTTAGTACACACCTTTAATCCCAAACAGTGAAGGTAAATGTAGAAGCCATGTTTGAAAGTGACATCTAATTGAGAGGCAACATGTCGAATCAGAGATAGATTAAACAGAATGAGCAGAGATAAGATACGGCCAACACTCGGGAGAAGAAACAGTAAAGAGAGGCTACTTAAGATGAGAGAGAGAGAGAGAGAGAGAGAGAGAGAGAGAGAGAGAGAGAGAGATAGCAATAGTGATATGAGGCCAGGCAAAGCTATTCAGTCAGAAGCTGAGAGAGACAGCCAGATTGAACCAGTTAGCTTCGAAGATTAGATTGATTGTACAGAGGCTAGAAGCTTCCAGGCTTAGGCATAGGTAGAACACAAAAGGAAAAGTTCCATGTATTCACATAGCTTGTGCACATCTATCATCTCATCACTTCATCTGGGGAAACAAAAGCAATTTTTACAACAAAGCCCTATAAATCAACTAAGCAAGACACTTAAGATCATGGAGCTGAAGCAATAAGCAGAGGGACTGTACAGGTCTACAGCAGCTGCTATGCGCATATATTGTAGCTTTCAGTCTAGTGCTTTTATTGGATTCCTGAGTATGTAAACCAGTGGGTCTCTGATTCTTGTGCCTGCTCTTAGGTCTCCTTTCCTTCTGTGAAGTTTTCTTGTCCAGCCTCTGTGGTATGATTTTTATTCTATCTCATTATATTTTATTTTGTCAGGTTTCATTTTTATCGCTTAGATGTCTGTTCTTTTCTAAGGAGAAATAGAAAGGAAGTGGATTTGGTGGGGAGAGGTGGTGGGAAGAAACTGGGAGAAATAAGTGGGAGCCTATCATCAGGATATAATATATAAGAAAAAATCTTTTTCCAATAAAAGACAAAAAGAAAGTTATAAAAGAAAAGAGTTAACTACACTCTGGATAAATAGAATGCAATAAAATTGAATGGGATAGTACATTACAAATCATGTCACAGTACAGTAAAAAATAAGGGAAGAAAAAAAAGAAAAGAAAGAAAGCAATCCTTTCTACCAGTTTTCAACTGACAATTTAACTGTTAATAATAAAACAGGATTTTTTGAAACTGTATAATCTGAGACATAGAAAATTTCAATCCAATAGTAATAATAATAATAATAATAATAATAAAATGATAATATAATTAGAGTCACTTACAGTCTCTCCACGCTGTCCAGGGTGTCCTGGTAGCCCATCTTTCCCAGCGGGGCCCTGGAATAACAAACATTAAATAACCAGGTCTCATGAATACTGCTCCCATGTTATAGCCCAAGGGTAACAAGATAACCATCTTGTATTTTATAGCAAACTGTATTTTGACGGTTTTATCTTTATATAAAGTGATACTTAGTTGATTTTTATATACACTCATTTGTGAATTACCGCTGTAATGAAAAACAGAAAATGGGAAATCTGGAGAACTGTCTACAGAGCACTTTACATTTCAATGATTTTTTTTCATATTCATCTGCATTTTAAGAACATATATGCATAAGCAAAAACAGTAGTTATTCAGTGCTTGACAATAAAATGTGTTGTCCCTGTTTTCTGTTTCAAAGATCCATTCAAAGTTGAGTGTGGATAAGAGATGAAGCTAGTGACCTCTAGTGACTTCTAGTGGTCATCAAATTTCTGACAAAAATGAAGAAGAAATGCTAACTTGCAAAACTATTGTCATTTTACCTGTCAAACTTTTCCAAGTACATGAAAAAGAAAAACAAACAAACAAACAAACAAAATAAACTACCAATGTTCAATTCTAAAAGTCATCAGGAATAAATGTACTTTAAGTTTTTTTGACATACTCTCTAAGAAGTAAAATACTTAGGAAAGCTAGAAAAATTTTACTATATGACTGCCTTCTGCAAAAGGGGGCTGTTTGCCATGTCAGAAGAAAGAAATGAAGCAATTAACTAAATGGTTAAAAAAATTGCAGAATCAATGAGAAGATTTTTTTTCTAAAAGCCACTTTGCAAGGACTCTACATTCCAAATATTTAATAGTGACTGACTGCTTCTTTCAATAGCCTTATAGACTACACTCTCAGAAGCCATTCAGTATCAGTTTGCTTTTCAAAATACATTTAGTAGGTGTATAAAAACAGTCTCTCTATTCTGAATAAATAGAGATATATAGCCATTTTAATCAAGATAATTTTAATATCTAGCATACCATCCCTTACTACTGTTAATTATTTAAATGATGGTATCTTCAAAGGTCTATTTTTATACATCTAATATCTAGCCAGTTAGAACAAAAGTCTTTGACTAAAAAAAGAACACATTCATGGTCATCTTTTTTTCCACTTTGAATTGACTATGAGAATGGCTGGCATGCTTCAGGGCTGCCTCTGGCAGTGTTCCAAACAATTTCTGCTTCCTGATCCCTTCCATCTTGACACTTAGGATGTGTGGTGAGTTAGCACCTTTACTTTAAAATGACAGTTCATATGATCAATGCTTGCTGACAGTTTTTATTGTGTCCAAGATCAGCAAAATGATTCCACTGCCAACCTTACCCACAAAGCATGAATGAGGAGCTGTTAAGGACCCATTTTGTAAAATAACTTTTATTGTCTTTTAAATGAATGTATCAGTTACCTCTTCACTAGCCATTAGGCATATAGTAATGAATTGTGCAGCGTTACCCATAGCTTAGAGAGGCTCAAAAACACATAGGTAATTGCTGGTAGATTGATCTAGTTACAGCTTTGCAAAATATCATATTAAAACACTTCTATATCACCACTGTTTTAATACAGATGGAGAAATGTTTTATCAATCTGAGAACATTATAAAGTTTTCAGACTAATACAATGTTACATGAAGAATAATACATGTACCTGGCTTCTTCCCCAAGACACAAAAATGTCATCAAATATGGGGACAGTAATAAGTGAGAGACCTATACATGTTTCTTGATAAACTTATGAGTGTAAGCAGGAAGTACCTTGCTCCTTACTGGTACAAATTATTTTTAAATTAGCAAAATGATCATCTTTTGAGATAGTGATCTTAGATTTAAATGATTATATCTTGGAATGAACACATTATGGCTTTTAATGGAGTTCCTAGAGAGTTGGAGGACGAGAGTTAATGGGCCAAAAAGCAATATCATCAAGCTTTGCCTTGAAGTAAGTACACATTTCAAAATTATGCAATATATCTGAAATAACTGTTTTGATTCTATATCACTAATCAATGAAATAAAACCAACTAATTTCTCAGCAGGTTCATAACACTGATTTTAAAATCTACATAAAGATTTGCATATTCATCAGAGGCCTCTGTGATAACACTAGTAATTGCTTAAAGATATCTCCTTCCTTCTAATTGACAATGAGTTTGGATTGTCCTAAAAATGGAATTACATGCGACATGATAGTAAAGTTACAAATCTTAATACTGGTTCTTAAATTATATAACTATACATTACCAAAATGTGGTAACAATGACATTAGACAGCTGTATTTAGTTGATTCTTAGCCTGGAATTTAAATATTTGGGAGACAGAGACAGTAGGAAAGAGAGGAGTCCAGAAAACCCTACATTACAGTGTTGAGACCACATCTTAAAGGAAAGAAGTAATAAAAAATAGAAGAAAAGACTAAAGGAAGGGGAAGGGTGGGAAGGAGAGATGGGAGAGGGAAGAAAGGAAATAGGGAGAAAGAGAGGGAGAGGGATGAAGAGAGGGTAATTCTGCTTAAAGTGACATCTTGTCCATCAAACTGTACACTTAGGTGTAAGATCATTACTGTATTTCTAATGCGTCCTGGTAAAGAATATGAGTGCATGATCAATTATGCAAAGCTTACTGAAGACACAGTCCAGAAAAGGCTGAAAGATCTAAAGAAAAATGAGTCAAATGATTTTTTTTAACAAAAAGACTATATATTACAAGGGTATGCAGTTTATAACAATGCAAATGAATAAAAATATATGAAAAAAAGTATAGATATCATTCGACTATTTTGGGAAAACCATCAAAATACATTTCAATACTTATTGAAAATGCTCACAAAAATATGCATGTACAAGTTTAAGAACTATGATTTCACTTTAATGTGACACATTACATAGAGTATATTGTTCATGTAAGTAAAATATAGATAGTATATAAAAATTCACATAGAGGCAGTGGAAAGATTAATGTCAGCTGTTCGAGTTGATCTTCAACTCTGAGGACTGATGAAATTATTTCTTGATAGATTAAAAATGATAAACAGAAAAATTTAGTTTTAAACTATACTGTAAACACCACCTAAATTACTACAAAGAGTTAAGCAAAGGTGTCCAAATTTAACATTTGATTTATGCTTACATTTCGAGATGACTAATTTATCAGATTGGCTGATGTAAGTATTAAAGTCTGAGGAGGACTGTGTAGCCTCGGTTACAGCAATGGTTGACAAATGTTATCACTGCTCAGACAGCATGGACAGTCTGTGAAACCTGACTGTCCAAAGACTAGGGCCTCGCTCCTGAGTTTTTATTTAAGGAGACTATATCTTAAACAATGTCCAAAGTGCTGCTCCTTCTGGGAACAGAATATATTTTATAACCTCTGAATCAAACAGGTCTATAAATTCATTATAATTTACGTTAAAGTGAATGACAAACAGAAAAAAATTAAGTGAACTGACCCTACCTGATAATCCTTTAAGTGTTTTATGTTCGGAACAAAGTATTCTCAATAAATTTGCAAGGATTAATAATGATAACATTCAAAAGGCACTGGACTAAGAAAATTTCATAAAAAGTTCTAAGACTCTACTGAAGCCTGGCATGGTAGCACATGTCATTAATCCTAACACTCAGAGGGCAGAAGTAGAAAGAACTCTATTTTAGAGGTAGTGTGGACTATCTAGTAAGTTCAGGCCACCCGGGGCTTCATAGTGAGAAATTCAAAAGCAAATAGACTATAGAATTACAATGGTGACAATAAATGAATAAATAAATCTTTATGTGGTCTCTGAAGCATCACAACATTGGGAGGGGCTAAGGATGTGATCATTAAAGAAGCACATCCCATTTGACTATTGAAGACAACAGGAAAATGCTAGCATGTAATATATGTCCTACTTAAGCATTATTTTCAGTTTTAAAAATGAATTGATTGTAACAGTGATTGAGAAATAACAACTATACTACTATATTTTTTTATTTAATATATTCCTTAACAAGACAAACCTAAATCATGTTCCCAAAACATATATGAACTTAAAAGACTAAACACATCCTCCTTAATATTTGAATTCAAATATTATTTTGAAGGATTTCCAAGCATTAAAATATTATCGAATAAAGCAAAAGAGAGTATGTTACACTTACAGGGGGGCCTTTTGGTCCAGGGAATCCAACTGGGCCCTGAGGTCCTTGAGGGCCCTGAAAACAAAAAGCATTCGAGAAAATTTAACAATAAATCCTCAAGGATATGTCTGTATGCTTTGTGGTTCATTTTGTCAGACAAAACACTAGAGGAATGAATTTCCCCATCTTAGTCATTAAAACATGGCAATAGTGTGACCAGTCTAACCTAGAACTGTAATGATTTCTAACTATGAGAAACTGTACATCACACCAATATTCTTATCTCAAGAGAACTGTGAATATTTACAGTTTATATGAAATGCTATTATTCCTATTCACGTTGTTTACATCTGGTTAGTGGTCTTGGGGAATACTGAGTGAGGACAGGAAGTAGACTCATCACAAACCTTATAAGCATTATCAAGCAAGTGTGGTCAGCTGAGACATATAATACTGGCCTTGACAACAGTCAGTCATGAAAGACAGATGGGTTCATGGGGAGGCTCCTGACTGAACTATGAGCTACTGAGAGAATCTGGAGATTGAGATTCACACTCTTTACACTGTATCCCCTGCTGAGCCCAACAGGTGCTAAGAGACAGCTCCAAACCAAAATTCACATAGATAAGCTAGTTCCGCACAGTGGGTGACAAAGGAAACACAGACACAGCATTGCAGTATTCTTAGCCCTACCAAACAAGCTGGGGCAAGAATTCTGTTGCTTATCAGCGTAGTTCTCTGCATTACACACTTTAATACACAAGATAAGATGAACTTTATAATTATTCCTATTAACATTCTACCCCAATAGGCATTTATAATACCACTCCTAGCTTGATACATAATTAGTTATTCAGGTTCTTACTTGCACATCTCTAACATGCATAAAGTCCATCCAGTTATAGAAATTGTTTTGATACAGAAACATGGATTGGTAAAAGTTAAGCCTAGACTTGCCAAGCACTTAATTATATCTACTAAATGAAGACATACAAAATAGGATATATATATATTCTTGTGTAATAAGATGATATTAAACTTACTGTTTACAAAGCAAGAAAACAGCTTACTGAAGTAGGTTTTCAAAATACTTTTTGTGTTATCAGTTGTGTCTTTACAAGAAATTTTTCAATAGCATTTTAATCCAATGCTACATCACAAATAAATATAAGCTTTTGCTATTTACAGGGTCTATATTATAATCGAAAGCAAAGGATGAAGAACTGTGGGAGGAAGACTGGGAAGAGGGGAAGCTCATGGAATGTAAGTTAAATAAATATATAAATAAATAAATAAATAAATAAAATATGGAGAAAAATAAAGGTATGAAATCTTCATTGAATGTATATTAAGAATTAATAATTTATCTTTTTAAAACATGAAACGATTATTCAAAATCTACATGAGGAATTAAATTTTTGTTAAAAATTCATTTAAGACTAAGATCTTTATTTAGTTTATAATTATTTGTGAATCACACATGATGAATGTGTTTACAATATTTTGCCCTTCCTTGTTTTTTAAAGATTTATTTATTTATTTTATGTGAGTACACTGTCACTCCCTTCCGAAACACCAGAGAAGGGCATCAGATCCCATTAGAGGTGGTTGTGAGCCACCATGTAGTTGCTGGGAATTGAACTCAGGATCTCTGGAAGAGCAGTCAAGTGCTCTTAAAGGCTGAGCCATCTCTCCAGCCTTAGTTTGCTCTTCCTGTTCCTCCAACTTCTCACATTTCCCACACTCCATTTCAAGCTTATGACCTCTTTTATAATGACTAATGCACAGACGCACATCCACAAACACACACATGCACACAGTCTATTTACTTGTTAGAGTCCATTTAGTGTTACTTTTCTGTACATGTATGCAAGACTGGCTACTTGGCCATTTGGGACTATACCAGGTGAAAAACAAGAGCTAAGGAATGGGTTACATGATAATTGTGACAAAGAAACAAACAAAATATTATTGTGTAAGGAAAGGTACAAGGTAGGAAGAGGGAGGTGTGGATAAAAAAGGTTAGGTCAACAAATACAAACTATGTTTTAAAATGTCATAAATAGATCTAATACTTTACATGCTAATTAAAAATTAATCTCAAAAACATATACATAAATAAGTAAATAATATTTAATTTTCCTACCAGTAAATGGGGAGAAAACATGCATTTATGTGCTGTTTACCACATACAAAAGCAGTAGTATTTTCTCCCTATGTAGAAACTGGATTATTCTATAACTTTATTAGCAATAAGTCATTCTAGGTTACAAATAGAGAGAAAAACAAAGTAAAACAAACAAACAAACAAACAAAAAACCCTTCATTCTTATCTTCAAAATGTACACTGCAAATGTACACCATTGATGTCTTTTCCCAAGTACTCAGATTGTTTAATCACGCTATTTTGCAAACCAAGATGCACTTATATTGGTGCTTTAAAGCATAATAAAACTCAGTTGTTACATGACTTGTTAAACTGTTCTATTAATTTAATGATTCATCCATTTAAACTAAGAATATCTTTTCATGAACATTACTTGAACCATCAAATATAACAAATGCATACATTATTTATGAATTCAAAATGTGTGAGAAAAATGCACTTAATTTGGAAATAATTCTTGTGGAGAGAAAAACATGTAGTGAGAAATTTAAATAAATATGAACTAGACCATAAAGAAACTTTAATTAAATGCTTATCTTTTAATTTTGTTACCAATAGAAACTAAATTTCACTTCGACTTTTGTTTAGAAATTCAAATTCTCATGATCAGTTCTCAGCTCTCCCTCACAGGTGTTTCCGTTTTCTGTTTGGGACACATCAACTTCCAAGTTACAAATGAGAACGTAGAAAACATGTGCTGGGAAGACAGTCCAAACACAAAGACTTCCGTTTGAGCCACACAACCCCTTATAAAAAAGCTTGACACCAGAATCAATCTCACTATTCCCATGGGGAGATGGAAAACTCAGGCGAACGAATCCTAGGACTCATCTGGGCCAAATAGCCCAGCATACAGAGCAGAAAAACAATAAAGAGTGTGGAAAGCCAGAAACCATCTCAGAGGTTGTCCTCTAACATCCACACATATTTTACACTCTCATTCACACACACTCACAAAGAATTGTACATCTTATACCCTAAAGATCTACAAAATGACCTAAACTTAATTTGATAATACATGAAGTCACTATATAAAACCCGACTGATTATAATCCTTCTTGATGTGATATAAACTTTTAAATTCAAGATTCTTGCAAGACGATGGCTTTCAAAAAAATTCTTCCTCTAATAATGCTTGTTCTGTCTTGCCAAAGCAGTCAAACCAAGCTCCTGGTTGCTCATCTGTATTTGGTTTTGCTTCATATCAACTGAAAATTAATTTACTAAATAGTTATTTTATTTACTGGAATAGATGTTTTATCTTGCCTTGAGTGGATATTGATCGTGACTTAATGGCTACTGGTACTTGCATTTTGCCAACATAATGTTATTGCCAGCTCCATAGACAAATTGACCACTAACACAGAAAATAGGGGCAGCATAGGCATCAGAGTATATTTCAAAGAACATCTCTATTTTTGTTGGAATGTTATACATCTGGCCAATTATACATATTATTTTTCTCACTTCTATAAAATTGTTTGCACCTCACCTAGAAAGATTTTAAATTGGCAGGGGAAAGGAATTATAAAGAGTAAGAACCCGTAGGTGTGTGTGTCCTGTAGACTTATGTACCCTTTTGCAGAATTTAAATGCTTACTAACGTATTCATTTACATTGTGTATTATGTGGCTGTGCTAATACGTACCCTTTCGCCTGGAGGGCCAGGAGGACCATCACCACCAGAAGTCCCCTGGCAACAAAGAAACGAGAAAGAAGGAAAAGTGTGAAAAGAGAGCCTAAAATGATTCTGCCACTCAGCCTTCTTTCCTCTACACGGATTTGCAACACAAATCAGAGTAAGTTCAGATGATACCTTCGCCCCAGGTTTTCCCGTGGGACCTCTGGCGCCTCTGGAACCTCGAGGACCCTACATCAGAGAAGAGAAGAGAAAAAAAACTGACCCAGTGCCAAGTAAATCCAAAAAAGGTGGGAAACTAACACCAAAATGTAAATCACTATAGTAAAACAAAGTACCCACCGTTGGACCACGCTGTCCCCGGGGGCCTGGTTTACCAGCAATTCCCTGACAAAGACAGTTCAAAGAATTTCAGTGTGTAGTGTGTCACAGTAAAATGGGGATGAAAAACAGGGACTCAAGTAGGGACATGTTCACTAGTCATCTTGGGACAATATACTTATGCACCATACCCGGGCACCTTTCTCCCCGTTGGCACCTGGAAATCCAGGAAATCCAGTCGATCCCTAAAAGAAGAAAAATAAGCATCAATGAATATGATAATTTCCTTCTTCAAGCCACGAGCTCCATTTATTTTGGAAAACACTGATTTGGTCATAGATGATAGTATTTAAGTAAACAGCATGTGCTAGCTTTGGAAGCTTATAATAAAAAAAAATATGATCTTTAAAAACAATTGTATTTTAATCAATACACAAGGTTCCTTCTTGAATTTGAAAGTGAACTTACAGTGATATCTGAAATCCAGCAAGCATGAATTGATAAAAAAAAATAGTATTAAATTTAAAACTAAAATATTAAACTGTATGTCTTCTTATTAAATAAAAGCTAAAGGATATTTTCTGAAAAATAGGTTATATTTTAATAGTTCATACAGTTTCTCCAATTCTAAAAGTAGATCATAGTTTTATAAAGTGCATGAACAACCTGAAATATGTGTACTTAATTAATGTTAATACATTTGTACAAATACCTCTTCAGCAGAGCTATTTTTATTTTTAAACTTTATTATATCATATAACATGAAAAGCTTTATTTGCATTTTCTAACTGGTTTTGAATATCGTCGTATTTGCTTGGTAACATAAGGAAGACAGAACGCTGTGTGGAATCCCACAGACCTTAATTCCTATCTTATGCTTCCAACAGCATCCAAGTGAAGCAAGGTACTGTCTTGTACTCTGAGGTTATTTTGTTGCTGTAAGGAGAGCAATGATCTACTAATACATCCTAATACTCTGAAGTTTGGGGGAGATCAGGAAAAGGGAGTTCAGCATTCATCAGTAATGTGGGATGTAAAGTGAAAATATTAGATAATAAACAATGATCATTTAGAAATGTAACAAGCTCATAAGTGCACTTAACATAAATGACTATATTTTGCTAGTGAAATATAATTTAATCCCAATAATAAAATCCCTACATTTCATATTGAGCATATGTCCAAACTTATCTCAGAGATTGTTTTCAACATTATCCAAGCAAGTTTATATCCTTATTAAATAAATAAATAAATAAATAAATAAATAACTTTCATAATTTACACACATCTCCATGGATTAAGGGGGCACAGCAACATTCTCTGATTTCTTTGTTTTTGTATTTTTAAATCAACTTCTTTACATTGGATTTCTCCCCAAAATAATATCTCTGGAGTGATAAATAGCTGAAATAAATTGGAATCTCTTGTAATGCTTTTAAAAATTAGAAGTATCACTCCAGACTTTCTGAAACTGAAAAACTATCAGACAGGGACTTAGAAATCATATCACTGGCCTTTACCCACACTTATTGATAGAGAAAAATTCGAAGCTGGAAGTTTGAATGGACAAAAGAACATTCACCTGTATACCTCTAAAGAAGGGAATGAACTCTGTTGCCTCTTTAATGTAGCAAATATTTTATATTTAGCAAACAAGCTAGTCAAGAGGGTTGAGATATTCCATTTCAATACTGGGCCAAATAATGATGTAAAAGGTATGGAGTATTGCTTGTATGATTTGATTTTCAATGTTTATTATAGAGGTATTTTATGATTTACTTGAGAGCAAATAATAAATAACTTTTAAACGGAGAGGAAAATTCTGCATATTACAATTTATAAGGATTTGAAACATTCACTTTCTTTTTCTTCATAAGCACTATAAGTCATATCTCTTAGTTATTGTATGTCTAAAAATTTGACATGTGTAATCTAGTATGTAAATGACATACATTACTTAAATTTTATATGTAAACAAATACCAGTGCTCTGATCAGAATAGATAACTATGCTATTTACAAATAAACTATTAAAATTTTTCTTAATATTAATTTTTGTCTTTATATAATTTTTTACATAGTATATGGGAAAACACTGAAAAATGCTCAACCCATCCGTTTTTTTATATAAGGTGTCATCAACAGAGTACACAATGTACATTCATTGCCTTTAAAATATCAAAAACAGTGAATAAAAGACAAGACCCAAGTTAGTGGTGAAATTATTCTGTCGATAAATAAAAAAATTGCAAAACTATTTAGTATACTGTTTAAGAATAAAAGTATTCTACTTAATAATAAGCCTTAGGTTCTGGAAATAATTATCATCTTTTGTTGCACTGGTGATTTGTCTGCCCACTGATTTTACTTTTAAGACATTGGAATGTTTAACTAAAGGCCTTAAAGTACTTACATTTAGCAGCCAAAGTTGATTTTTTCATGAATGCTAATGTCTATTAAAACTTCACAAGCTTCAAACAGCTAAAATTCCCTTTGATCTGTCATGTAAACATCACTAACTTTTGTTTTAAATATTCTTATCACTGTCAAACAACTGAAGTTATGAGGGAAAGTGGGATGATATGGAGAGGCTTAAAGTGCAGGCATTGAGGTTGAAGCATCATCTCACTGTGAGAACAAGCATTTTCCTTTTGTCATCTCTTGCATTTTAATAGTAAGAAATCAGAAAATACTGATAAAAGAATTGTTAGCAGCAAAATGGAACACATCAGAATTTCATATAAACTCACAAGATACAATTGTGCTCATTTAAATGATATTATGACTTTCCCATCGTTTTTAAATCAAAATGAAAGAGTATCATGATTGCTATGCATCTTAGTAAAGAGATGAAGAATTCACAACATAAAATAGAAATAGTTTATGAATTTGGGTTGTGCAGCAAATGAATCTCTACAGATATAATTATGGTGAATTCCTAATATTTGAAAAGAGTGTAATTGGGATTCAGAGCAATATGTTAGAAATAATATGAAAAAGAAATGACTAGCATTTTAAATCTGAAATTTGTTTTAATGATTCTTGTATCATTTTAAAACTACATCTTATTGAATAAAAAATAAATGACTTTTTGGAAACATGTTAACCAAATCACATGGCAAGCCTAATATACTCTGTATCTGAAAATGAGTGAAAACTGGAACTCAGTTGACAAGTTGCTGAAGTTTTGTCGCCCACAGTGGTTATCTATGAAGTTTATTAACACTTCCTGGAGGCTGTAGCATAATTAGAATTTCCTGTATCTCTTATACTTGCTATACTTACTGGATAAAATAGAAAAGTTAAGAAAATATATTAATATAAAGATACATCTCATGTACATATACTTAAAATAATGTGCTAAGTACGATGATACATGCCTGTAATTCAAGCACACTGGGACTGAATCAGGAGGACTGGGAGTTCTATGCTATCATGGACTGTATAGCAAGGTACCATCTTTTAAAAGAGAATAACTATCCAAAAATTAAAGTTTAAATATAAATTCTATAGCTATCAAAATAATTAGTCAATACATCAAGGTTAGTCAGTAACTGTTTTTATAACCTGAAGAAAATTTCATGTTTCAAAATAAGCAGACAATCATAAGGTTATTTTATTATTCAAAGGTTTATAAATATTACAATATCACAAACTAAAAATCGAGTAGTACAGTTGACTGCACTATGCACCCCAAAACATAAAATCAAGTAAAAACTTCTGAAGCCTGTAATATCACTTTTATTGACTGTAAAGCACCTAATAAGATTTAAATACATTAAAAATCGTCAAAAAAAAAATCCTGGATTACGCAAACATTTCTTAAATCCAAAGACAAGTGAGTATCCTTAGTAGATACAGATGGGAAGGGATGAACAAAAGGAACATGCCAAAAGGAAAGGCTTGGAAGGATGAATCCTCAAGCCCAAGAATCCCGGAGGTAGCATAAGCTGCAAGTGGCCAGGACACATTCTCTCCTAGAGTTTTTGGAGAGTATATGGTCCTAACAGCACCTTAATCACAGACTTCTGGTCTTACGAAAGGCAATAGTGTAAAGTTCTATTTGTTACAAAACTCTTAGGAAATGAATGTTGGTATAAATGAGAGTCAATATTTTTAAAATAATGGAAAAGAGCAAGTTGTACAGCTCCCTGGTTACAGGCACTTTCCACCAAGCCTGAGAATCCGAGTTCGATGCCTGGAACCTACATCTGGAAAGAAAGAACTGATCCCTGAGAACTGTCCCCTGTCCTTCATATATGTGCCTTGGGATGTGAGCACACATGTACATACATACATAAGAAAATAAATAAATAGAAATTAAATAGTTCAAATGACAAGGGTAATAGAAATAAAATAAAACATCATCTTCCATATAATATCTACTACATAACTAAAAGTATTTTAGTTTTCTTCCCTCATATGAACTTATTCCAAATATATCAAAGGAATCTAACTAAACTTTTCCTTCATAATGACCCTGTGTTCAGAATTTCTCCAAGACATAACATAATCAAGGCTCTCTGAAGCACACTCATTCCAGGTGAGTGTGTGTGTGTGTGTGTGTGTGTTTATTATACATGTAAGTATGTTTTTTATGTGGTGATAAGTATTAAATGGAAGAAAATTGTATTTTATTCTTTCTTTTCTGCATATCTGAAACTAAGTTTCTAAGTTTAGATTGTTAATTTAACTCTGTATCACATAGACATAAAATATTTTTTTACCTTTGGACCTTGTCTTCCTGGATATCCTGGCAATCCTGGAACTCCAAGTTTCCCCTAAAATTATGAAAAACACAAGAATAAAAATAAACAGCCTATATAAAACTGTTCCGGTGACATTTTCTGGATATTTGAACAAAGAATTTGAATACTTGAGATAATACAAATGTTCACCTCACATTATTTACATGAAAAAATAAAGTTGTTACAATGTATATATTTTAAATGATTTACAAATACTTAAGAACTATTGTATAAATTATTGCATCTTCTTTGGAGAGACAGTAACTTCGGGAAGAAAATTCTCATGTACTTGTAAATCTTAAAGCATAACCAATGGCAACCTTTTTAGTTAAGCGTGAGTTCAAGTTAGTTAATATAGTTGGGAATACATTCAGAACTTACCATACCAATTAAAATAAATCTTTATGATAACTTATTTCTTATATCATATTCTAAGTGTAAATCAAGTTATTAGGTAATTGTTTTGACTAAAATCTAAATAACTGTTTGGTAACTCCTATTAAATCTTAAGAAAACAATTAATTTCTATAAATACTGGGCAAATCTGGGTTAATATATTCAGAATGTATTAAGAACTATAGTGAATGAAGACAATTTCCATGGAGTGTTATTCCTCTAATTGGGTCATTGAATATGTAACTATACTTTCAGGTCCAACGAATTTATACCTCAATCTGAAATTGTTAAAGTAAATTTATATTATGACTAATTCCAAATATGTGTAACTAATACCGTGGCTTAAGATGTTTTTCTGATAAATTAGTCCCAAAATAATTCTTCCTTTAGAAAAACAAAAGAAAGAAAGACAAAAAACACTACAGGTACAAACTAAATAAATGAATTGACTAAAATATTTGTGGAGTCCTGGACATCACTTTTTATAATAAAATCATAAATAAATAATATTTTGCATTATTTTTTAAAACTTTAGTACAATCAGTACCATAATTAAAATACCCATTTTCAATAATATGTAGAAGCAAATACAAGCCAAAATTTATATGTGCAATGTTAAAATATAAACAAAACATTTAAAAGAAAAGCAAAAGTTTTCTTGAAAAAAAAATCAGACAAGAACATGGCATATGACCTTGTCATTACAAATTGGAGTAAAATGTTGTATGAGTTACAACTGAACCTGCATAGATAAGCAATTCCCACATGGAGAATATGCAAACAAACCCTATGAAGCTTGCTCTTAATAATGTCCCCTTGGATATATTAAGCTACCATAGCTGATTTCATGATTTTATTCCATCGATTTCAAGGCACAACGAAAGTCTCTAGTGATCACAAAGCAATCTGTATTCTATGTTAATTGCTATATCAGACTCTATAACCTTATTCAATTTAGAATTCTTTTAAAATGAATCCATATAGATAACGAATTCTTTTAGATGATGATGATGTTATAAATGCCAGGAAATTAGCATGTAACAATGAGATGCTACATGTGGAGAAGTACAGGGCAATGCTTGCTTGAGAGTAATATCTGGGACCATTTTTACATAATGCGAGAGCTGAGAAGAGAAGGATGTCATCAAAGAAAATCAAATGACAGTGAACATCAAAAAATGGAGGAAAAGGGAGCGGGAAGAAGAGGAGGAAGAGGAGGAGGTATCATCATCATTGGGCACTCACACCTTGGCTTTCTAGAATTTCTTCCCCCAAAGACTGAATACCACAGTGCAGTTCAGTAAAGGCAATGTTTTCCAAAGCATGAGCCCTGAACAACTGGCACATCAGTGATTACAGGTAGGACAGACTGTCATTATTGTCCTCACAGTGTCTACACAATAGCAACAAATCTTCCTTCTAATACAAAAAGATGTACAGGTGAAAATGTTACAATTTTATAATGAAAAATAGAATTTGTTTACTTTCCTGAAAATAAGTTATTGTTGGAGAAAAATAATTAGACAGAGATGAAAAATTATATGAATTATATCAACAGGATAGAAAAGCTATTTATACTTTCTTAGTATATATCTATATCTATCTATATACTTTAATTAATACCCCATGAAACTACATTATATACAAAAAGAAAAACACTCACTTCGTTTGTGGTACAAACATGATTTGATTTGGTCTGACACAACAAGTAAGCAATCTTTCACTGATTCCTTAATATTTAGGACATTTATACTCTAAAATGAATATGGGTAAGTTTTTAAACTGCCCCTGATTAGACTATGTGAGGTGTGATGGATTTTATATGCTTGGCCTAAGGAGTGGAACTATTAGAAGGTGTAGCCTTGTTGGAATAGGTGTGTCACTGTGAGTGTGGGCTTTGAGACCCTCACCCTAGCTGCTTGGAAGTCAGTCTTCTGCTAGCTGCCTTTGGAAAAAGAGGTAGAACTCCTCTTAGCTCCTCCAGCCCCATGTCTGCCTGGATGCTGCCATGCTCCTGCCTTGACGATAATGGACTGAACTTCTAAATCTGTAACCAATTCCCAATTAAATTCTGTCTTTGTGAGTTGCCTTGGTCATGGTGTCTGTAAAACCCTAACAAAAACATGAGGATGAAGACAAATGTGGAGTAAGTGTCCTGTCATTACTCTAAAAGATCTACAGACTGAATACAAACACTTTGCATTAGTAATGTCCATTTATAATGACCTAGAGCACTCTATAGAGTATAACCTGCAAGATAAATGAACACTGACCTTCTCTCCTGCTTGGCCAGAGGGACCTGGGTCTCCAGTTGGGCCTGCACGGCCTTTGGGGCCCTCAGGGCCATCTTCTCCTCTTGGGCCAACTTGACCCACCTCACCCTGAAATGCAAAGTAACATTGTGTATTCATTTACAACACCTGCAGATATGTATAGCCAGAGATTCTAGTCTATTAAAGAATCAGGGGTTTTGACTCTTTCTGGTTATATCATGTTTTGTTTGCTTGTTTGACTGCTTTTGAGAAAGGGGTTGAAATAGTTTGACATCAACAAGCATTTCCTTATTGAATAAATACCTGAATGTGGCCTAATATTCAAAAAGTTGTGAAAGCTTGGTGGTAACATATGTACTATCATATTGCTTCATATATGTGGGAGGAAAGAGAGAGGAGAAAGGAGAAAGGAATGGGGGATGGAGGAAGGGAGGGAGGGAGGGAAGAAGGGAAGGAGGGAAGGAGGAAAGAGGGTGGGAGGGAAAAGGAGGGAGAGAGAGACAGAGAAAGAATGAAGAACAGAGATTAGAAAGCAGTTTTGGAAACTATCATTTAGAATACAAAAGTGTTTATTTTGGACTTTTAAAAATTGTAATGAACACATTAGGAGCTGAATTTCAAACCAATTGTCTCCCATCCTGAATGGCCTTCACATGAACTTCACAGAATCTCAACTACTCTGAAGTTTGTTTCTTTGGTCAGATAGATTGTGTATTTATATGAGTTATAAAATAAATCTTCCTTGTAATGCATTTAATGTGTTCCAAGTCAATCTATTTCAAAATAAATTATTACTAGATATAAATGTTGTAAAAATACTCTTTACACTCTGCAATTCTGAAAATCATAAAAATTAGAATTCATAAAAGTTGAACACTATGGCAGTAAAGCATCAGACTTCATAACATATACACAAAATTTAAAATAAAACCACATTATTTTCTTCTACTAATTTGATCATACTATTCTGAAACTGCAATAAACAATGATACTCAATTTTATATAGATAATCAGGTTAGAGCTTAATGAATCCATTGTTGATGTAAGACTATCAAAAATGTATTTGGCTGTATAACTCAGTAGGAGAATGCTTGTCTAGCATTTTCAAAATACATAATTACATCTTCAACACTACAACAAATGTATTTAGTACACATATCCTGAAATCTTCGTTAAGTATAGCTTTTCTTAAAAGCACATCAAACATGCTGGGTGGATCATGCTTTTAATCTCAGCACTCAGAAGGCAGAAGCACTCACAAAGTGGTCTTTGTGAGTTTGATGCCAACCAGAGCAGCATGGTGAGTGCAAGTCTACCTATGACTACAAAGTAAGTCATGTCTCCAAACAAATCTAAAGCCAAGTTGAAGGAAAAGAATGTATAATGAATATTTAATATGTATATGAGTAAAAACATCTCGTATCTAACACAAAGGTGTCAAATTACTGAAAGTCAGATGTTTTAACTTCTTTCTCCATTAGATCTATGCTTTTAACATGGTGGCTTTATTAGAAAGTAACCCAATAGGTATCTTGATACATTTGTGTGCTCCTATAAAATTTAACATTTTATATATATATATATATATATATATATATAAAACCATTGGCACTATACTGTCTCTACAAACATTGTATCGTCCAGTCTTTACATAAGAACTAAAGTGAACTGTCTCTGACATTTCATTTAACCTTCGCTTTCTGTATTTAATGCTAAGAAAAATATATAGGTGTACATTGTGCTATCTAGAGTTTATGTTGATTTGAAACAGGCTAGAGTCATTCTGGAAAAAGAACTTCAATTGAGGATATTCCCCCACCAGATGATCTGTGTATTTTTAGGTGTGTATTTTCTTTATTGAAGATTGATGTGGAGGGTTTGTGGGCAGACTGGGACAATGGTGCAGTAAGAAAGGAAACTGGCGAAGCTATTGAGAGGACGGCAGTGAGCAGCATTCTCTCATGGCCTCTGTATCATCTCCTGCCTTGAACTTTCTCTCTTGTTTTGATTTTACCCCTACTTCTATCAATGACAGACTTTGCCCTGTAACTGTCAGAAAAATAAAACCTCTTTCTCTTTAAGTTTCTTTTGACCATGGTGTTTTATCACAGAAGTAGAATCCATAACAAAAACATACAGTGTTTCTTTTCACTCACTCTGTCCCCTTTAAGACCCATGTCTCCTTTGAATCCTGGAAAGCCATCTTCACCCTAAAAAATGTCACGAATAAAGAAAACATTAATTATTTGAATCACTCAAAACAAACCTATATAAAAATGAATATTAATTATTAGAAGAAGCTCCTGAGAAACATAAATTCCAGTCTTGAAACCATGCCACCTCTGTTCCATCCCTGACCTACTCTCCTATTTCCAGAGTCCTACCATCCTTCTGCAATGATTGGGTATAAGTCTCGGAAGTTTTCACAGATATATTCATTAGGTCTTCCCTGTGTCTTAGAGAAAATAGTTCTTCTTTTTAATATTAGCATTTCTTTTAAATATTTAAACAAAAAGCAAATATTTAAATACTTTTCCTTAACATAAATTAATGAACTTGAGAAAATGTTTTTACCCAAAGTCACATATTTGTACATAAGAATATTCATGATGTTCACTTTTCCAGTGGAGTGACACTAGGAAGGTCAAACACTCCTGGAAAGGTCTCATGTTCGAGAGTGACACTAGGAAGGTCAAACACTCCAGGAAAGGTCTCATGTTCAGGGTTATTTGACCAGCATATAATGGGACTCTAGAATGTTTTCTGTGTTTTTATTACTCATAATTTGGTGCCGATTTCCTTGTTTTGTTTTCTGTTTGGGTATTGTTTTATTTCGTTTTCTTGGTTTTGGGAGGATGTTTGGTTTTTTTGAGAAAGAAATTAAAGTTAGGAGGGTATGGAGGAGGAAAGGATCTGAAAGGAATTGGGTTGCAGGAAAATATAATCAAAGTAGATTTAAATTTAAAAAAAAAATTAAATA
This sequence comes from Mastomys natalensis, assembly GCA_021653895.1. Taxonomy (NCBI): domain Eukaryota; kingdom Metazoa; phylum Chordata; class Mammalia; order Rodentia; family Muridae; genus Mastomys; species Mastomys natalensis. Next base: position 514,459 of record JAJTUV010000534.1, read on the forward strand.
ATGAAATATAGTGAAAGAAGAAAGAATATTCATGGTTTAATATAATTTGTATCCAAGAAATTTCTTGCATCTTAAATTGGTCTCTAATCTGTGTTGCATTATCTGGTGAGGCATAAGGAAATTCACAATTCCCCTTACATATAGAGACTGATAATTTTGCCATCCCTTGCTCAGAAAGATGATGCTGAGTGTGGGCATTAGTTTGCAGATGGAAAAGACAGTTTGACTATGGAAACACTTTCTGCTACTCTCCCAGAAATTTGAAAGTTTTAGAGACGACTTACTGCTTCTTTAATTTCAAGGAACTCAAAGGGATTTACATTTTCATAATATTTTAAATAGAAATTTATTGTGTTCAAAGTCACATATACCAATCCTTGGTTTCTTTCAAGTTCTTGGTCTCTTTTTCACTAGTTATTATTATATACATGAATATATGTATATATGTACATATAAAGAGAATGATCATTTAAACACATACAAAAAAATGATTGCTCTATTTTATTTTGAAAACACTCCCTAACAGTGGGAATTGGGGTATCTCTAGCTCTTTCGCCTGCTTTTGGGATCCTTTCACTCCTACTGGTTACCTCAGCCAGCCCTTCTATGACGGTTTTGTTGCCTAGTCTTATTGCAACTTGTTATGTCATGTTCAGATGATATTCATGATAGGTCTATTCTTTTCCAAAGGGAAACAAGAGAAGAGGATTTGACGAAAACTGCAGGTAGGAGAAGAACTGAGAAAAATGGAGGAAGATGAAAGTGTGGTCAGGGTGTAATGTATAAGAGAAAAATAAAACAAAATTAGGAGCAAAAGAAAACAAAGAGATTTCTAAAAGATAATAATAAAACAAAAAATAAATTAAAAATATTTTAATGAATGTAAGTTAGCCATGATTTAACCCTTAATCATTTCTTCTGCCCTTAAACTTTCCATTACCATCCAAGTCATGGGATTGAGTTTCAAAGTCTGGGGTTAGAGTTATTGTGCCATATACCCGTCATTCCACACATGGGGCTCACTTCTTTGTGTTATAACCTAGTCACTGAAGACTCAACTCATAATTCTGCTTTGATATTCTCCTTGAGTTGTGTGGGCTCCTAAGCAGATATCTCTTATGACAAAAATATCTCTTTTGAACTTAATCACAATAGCCCATTGCTTCCACTAAGTGATAGAACTAATAATTATTCCTAATTAGCTAATAAGTCCATTTTAAATCTCACTGACAACTTAGGATCCAAGATATCCATTAAGTACTAAGTGAACAAATGGAAAAATATTCAATCTTCATTTGGCAATTTGTAAATTATATAAAGACTAAGAAAATGTCAAAACTTCAAGTATAAAAACCACATGAAATGTGAGCCAGGGCTCATGTTTTGAGTATTTGTTCTTTTTGTTTTGAAGACTGTGGGCATTCAGAGGCTATGGCCAGTTTGACAGCAAGAGTTCACTAAAGCACCATTTAAGCATTGTAATCGGCCTCGAGTTCCTGCCATGTCCTATCTGCCATAACTTCCTCACCATGACTGACTGACACTAATGAAATCATGGCCTCAAACAAAACCTTTTCCTTGCTTCATCCTTGGTTTTTGTTGTTCTGGTTTGTCATTGTTGTAGTCTTTAATGTTTCTCAAAAGACATTGAAGACAGACTAAAGAGCTAACTCACAAAATATGAGAAAACAAATATAGAAGACCCATATGCACATTAAAGAATCATCATCATCATCAATACTCAACATCACTAATGATTAGGAAAATGGAAACAAAACCCACTGGGATGATTGCCACTAAGAATAAGGAAAGAATGTATGTGTTGATGAGAGTGTAAAGCTATCAGAAATTATGTGTGCTGAAAGGGGAAACATAAAATGGATGGACTACACAATTATAAATTAAAGTGAAAAATTTAGTTTTGAATATGTACAATATAAATGGATACAGGATCTAGAGGATGTATTTATTCATCCATAGTTGTGGGTATAATAGAAAAAATATAGTAGCAATCAAAGCATCGATTGTTATACTAATGAACAGACAAAAGAACTGATATATGTGATGAAATGATATTTAGCTTTCAAAGAAAAGAGGACTTAGCTACCATACAAATTTGAGGATCTTGAATGCTTGCAACAAATATTTTGATGCAGGGAAATTCAAAGACTAAATCTGGAAATGGTGACAAAACCCTACAACATGTCTAAATTGAGTGTCTACAGACATTTTTCCCCTCAGGAATAAATCATGATGCTCTCAAGACTCTAGTGACAACATGGCCTTTTAAAGATCAGGCTGTTCTGTGTACTGAATGCCTAGAGAGCAATGGAAGAGGCTTTAAAGCTGAAATTGGCCATTCACTGCCTATCCATTACTGTCATTGCTGTCTCCCTTGAGACAAAGGTAATTACAGAGTTGCCAAGTTCAGTTTAAAGAAAGCTGTGTGCTGTGTCTAAGAATCAGTAAAAGTTGTGAGGATTGTTTTGGACAGTCCTAGTTAGTTGGTTTAGTTTTATTCAGTTTTTCTTCAATTTATGTATTTACTAAATTTTTTTTAGACCAATACAAGAAAATTTATTTTGGCAGCCTTCTAAGTATTTCTAATTAATGGAATGTTATGGCACAGTTAATTTAGGCATATCATGAATCATCATTACTAAACAAAAACATGCCAAGTGATGAGATTTCAAGTTCTAAAATTAATAAATCTTAATTTAAGGAATATGAAAAGGTGTTGTTGAATTTGGTTAGAGCAGCAAAATAGTTCACCTATATGATTTTTTGGTTTTGTATTTATTTTTGGTTTTTAGCTGTGACAGGAGAGGCCGGGGCAGATATGAAATAAAAAGCATGGAGAATTATAATCTCTGTGTACTACTCCCTCTTTAACTATCAGATAACCATGAATATCTTTACAGAATATGGAGAATATTTTTATTTCATTGGGGTTGTTGAAGTTTTGGTGATTCAGTTTCTTAGTAGTAATGTTCTAGGGAAGCTTCTACCACAGAAGCTACATTGCCCTGACAGTCTTTCCATGTCTTTTTAATCTATTATGGACTATGTAACCTACTATTTTCATATTTACAAAACATGATATCAAAATTCATTGTAATATTATGCAAATAGGAATGATTCTATTTTAAAAACTTTCATTCTTTTACCTAGAATCCTCAAACTCAAGATAAAGAATAAATCATTTGCTTGTCATCCTAGGTGAGATTAATGATAGAACATTTACAAATTTAGATTTAAAGATAAAGCATAAAAATTTAAAGTCTCACTTTTTGACATTTATTCTAGATGACATTAGAGTCAGAGTCCGGAATGTTGATTCTAACTTAAACTTTTAATTATTGGCATTTCAGTGTATTGTTTCCTCTGAAACCAACACAATTCAAGGTAACTAGTAATTTCTTGGTACTTTGATATAGAAGTGTGCTGTTTATTCTTTACACAGATGTCCACTTATTTGCTTCTTAACTTCCATAATTTATTTAATTTGCACTTTACAACTGATCATCCCTCCAGAAATTTACCACACTCCACCTAAATAAAACACCTTTCTTTTAAACATGGACCACTAAAATTTTTTGGTGGGTACTAAGCCAAGGAGGCCAATTGAACTGATATTTAACATAAACAAGTACATATGTCAAAGCACAGAAAACATACAATATGGAAATTTCAAGTTCAGCATTGTCAGACCATCACTGCTGCCCTGAAACCACAGAGAGGCTTTAAGCCATGTCCATCTATGATGATCAAGATGAACCGAGATTGTTGTCAAAATAGCAGACTTAGTTAAAAATGCACCAAATTTTTACAAGAGTAAAATTAACAATATATGGCATACACTTACTACTTTCTAGGAGTATTTTCTGTACAAAATAACTTTTGGTAGTATAATAAATTTATGTTTAGTTATCTATCCCCTGTTAAAACCAGATATATTCAATGAACACTCACATCATGATTCAAAAATAAACTATTTCCTTGAAATCAATGCAGTTACTCTTAAATAGCCTCACTTATTTAAAAAAAAAACTAAAATTAAGACATATTTTGTGTTTGTAATTTATGTATGAATATTTTTACAATTTTAATAAGAATTAGACCTGATCCTGATTGTTAAAAATAACTCCTTATCATTGAAAACTTACCTTTAAAGAATTTAGGAATGTGTAAATAATGCAATTTTCTTGAAGAAAAATAGAAAATCTCCTTAAATGAATCTATGTGTGATATTTTAAAGAAAAATAGGAACTCTCCTAAGCCCTATTAACGTGTCATAACCTTTCTTAGCCTTAGGCACCTACATTTATCTACTTCTGCTTTGTCTTAATTTTATTTCCTTCCAATAATAATGTTGCTTCAATCCAGCATTAGGTAAGAAGACGTTTTGTTTTTTTTTTTTCTAGTCACAAACACACACAAGGTTTTTTATTTTTTATTTATTAAGCCCTATTAATATATAACTGGAAATTGTCCTTCTGTCATAGCCAATGCATGCAGACTGACAAACCTGAGATTTAATCAAGTCAAACACACGTACTTAAAAAGGGATTTGGGGCACACCCGTGACATTTTCTGGCATCTGTGCATTTAGCTCTTACGCTGCTGGAACACCACAATTTTTTATGGGTCCTAAGATAAACTTATACTCACAATATCTGGCTTGTAAGTAATTGCTTTATGTATTTTAAGAAACAAACAAAAAAACCGCTGATTATATTCTAATTTTTTTTTTTTTTACACTGAATGCTTAGAAATTAAAGTCACCTAAAATCATATTTTACCTTTTCGCCTTTAGAGCCCTTGAGACCTCTGACACCATCGGCTCCCTATGGGAAAAAAAGAATCATTAAAGGATAACAACAGTTCACCGTGAAATGAAATAGTGTGAAAATAATTTAGCACTTACCTTTACTCCACGGGGACCAGGATAGCCTATAGGCCCCTGAGGGCCAGGAGGACCCTGTAAAGGATTCATTGTGACTTAAATGTCTGTAACATAACATACATTGGCAAAACTACCCATGCATATACTGCAGTTTTGTCAAATAAAGCTTTTAGAAAATGCTAGGTAAAAGCTTAATATTTACATAAATAAAGTATAGACATTCAATAATTCTTATTAGAATCATCATAACTGTGATAGTTTATTCTATGTACACTAAACATGTAGACTACAGATCTGCCACCATGAAAATTCTTTATACAAAACTGTAACAGTCAATTTTCTAAATTTGTTATCATGAAATGAAAATTAGCTATTATAGGTGTACTTGCTTATTATATCAAAAGCACTGACAGGACCTTAGATGCTCTGTAACCTACCACGGCACCCTTTTCTCCAGACTGGCCTTCTTTCCCAGGATGACCCTGTATGGAACAAACATACACTGGTAAAGACATGATATCAATGGTAAACTGGTAACTGGTAACCTTGTTAACTACCCCCTTTTTTAAAAAAATCAGATCATTCTTATACCCGAAATGGACTGTTAAGGTCTAAGTAAAATTTTAAGGCCTAGGTAATTGTTACCTGTCATTATAAGGAAACTTTATCATACATTTCTGCTGTTATTAGGAAACTTTCTAATGCCAAGACTGACTACATGTTCTATTATGTTCTATGCCCTTGGGAACCAATCATGATGGAGGTCAGTAGAATTTTTTTGTGTAGTTACCCACAATAAGCTTAGACTCAAACCAACCATCCAACAAATCTTTATGCACCTATGTATAAACTTTTATGGTATTAGCTGCCCTGGGATAGAACCCCCCAAAAAAAGAGATACCTACACTAATGTAAGAAACTATTTGGAATAAGACTTCCATTTTGAGTAGTGGTCTAGTAAAGTTTAAGTTCTCAAAACCTCCCTGGAAACTGATATCCTACTTAACAAAAAGAGACATTTACTGGGTAACTGACATCCTGGTTTGCATGTTAAGACATGAATCTGAAACAAGTCCCATCCTCTAGACAAATTGGAGCATGAATATGAGACAAGGCAAGTCCTCTGCCACAGTAGAATACCACAACCAATGGAAACGGGATAAGTATGCAACAAAGACATGTTCCTAAGGAAACCTGCTATCCCTAAATCTTGATTGGTGAAATAACTTGATGCAGATATTTGTGGATTTGGGCTTTAAAACCCTGTAGGATCTTAACTCAATGTCAAGGTTCAGTTCATGAATCTAGACCTGTCATCCTTGGTTAACCAGTCTTGGGGCTTATGCTCAATAAACTATCCCTGTCTGACTGAGATCAGTTTTCATGTGGTTTGTGAGGTGATTCCTAAATCCCAAGAATCATATGCTTTATTTGAAAAGATTATTAAAAAATTGTACAAGTGTCATGGCTTTTTAATAACATTGAAAATTCGTAGTTAGAGCAAAACATATTTGATGAGTCTGTGTTTCATAAAATATGAAATCTTTTTCAAAGACTTCAGAAAAAGCACATAAAGTAATACAACCTGTTATTAACATATTAATCTCCATAATAATCTTAGCATCAAAGAAAATTACAATTTTGGCGTGATATATTCTTTATACAAACAAAAGCAACCTCAAAAGTCAGTAAGAACATGTAATAGAAATACATAAAGAAACCAAAGATACTGATCATGTTATCATGCTATTGAGATGTCATAAATAAAAAATCTACAGTTATAATCAAAAATATACTCTATATCCACAGGTAGAAACAGAATAAGGAATCTTGTATCTTGTTTGTCACTATACTAAGTAAGTAATTTGAAGAAAAACATAAATAATACTTTTAAAATGAAGGTAGAAATTATATGTATCAGTGGAAAAGAGTAAATAACAGATGTGTCTATATTTCCACAGGAGGAAGAATGTCCCTATAGCTGAAGAACTTTCATTGACAGTATAGGAAGAAAGCAATGACTGCCTTGTACCTTCACCTGGCCTCTCTGCTGTCTATGTTTATATTTACTTATACAAGTTAGAGTCATTTGATAAGAAGGGAATCTCAATTGACAAAATCGCCCAACCAGACTGGTCTCCAGACAATCCTATGAAGCATCTTCTTGTTTGGTGATAGGGAGGATGAATTTTGTATGGTACCCAGCTGGGACAAGGCATGCTGGAGGCAATAAGGAAGCAGGCTCAGCAAGCCAAGAAAGACAAGACCAACTCAGCACTCCTACATGACCTCTGCATCAGTTCCTCCCTATGTGCATACATTGAAATTCGTGTTACAACTTTATGAGTCTGTGTTTCTAAATATGAAATCTTTTTCGCTCAGAAGCTAGTTACAACCGTTATTAACAATTTAACTCAAAACTCTAAGCAAATTACATTGGTGATATTCTTATCAAAAAAAGCACTCAAAATATGCCACCTGTGATTCCTGTCGACCTAGTGTGGAGATACCTAGAACTAACAAGCCTTTTCCTCCCCAGGTTGTTGTTGGTCACGGGGTTTTATTAATCGAAATCTTAGGCTGAAAGACTCTGAGAGGCAAGTTAAAAAGTGAATGAACTCATGTTCCTATGCAAAGAAACAGACACTAAAAGTAATAGCCACTGAAAATACAAGCAGTGAAATAGATGTCAGAAGGGAACGCTGGAATTAGGATGAAGGAATTTTGGTAAGTTCTGTTGTGCAGCCAGTGGGTTACTTTATATAGAGACTACTATGATCTTAATGAATCTTCTCCAGAAATGGAGCATATACTTCCTTATAGAACTGGTATTTTATTCTACAGAAACCAATGTTTAGTTACTGAATCAATTCACTTTTATAACTAACTATACATAATTATTTGTAAGTTACATGGAAAAATTATTTTTTAAGATTGCTTATGGAAATGTCAGTGATGACACAGACAGCTTTGACTTACAGGAGGTCCATCAGCACCAGGAAGTCCAGCAAGCCCTGGTTTTCCTTGTGGTCCCTAATCAAAAAAGAGGAGAACATGATTTAAAAGAAAGAAAAATATAAAAAGCTCTAAATGGTGGTTATTGGTACAACACTAATAACAGCATGAACTTAAAGAGGGTGTCTTCCATCACTAAGTGCTCAACAGTGTCATAAATCTTAATAACCAAAAGCACAGTACATAAAGACAAAGGAAATGAACTCAACAGATGTCAAAATATGTTATGTTTAGTCAGCTTGGTTGATTCAAATATTTCATTTTTAAAATTGACAAGTTAGTTTTTAAATGATAGAATAAACTGTCACTAACAACAAAAATTGCAAATAATACAGGTCAGAAAAGCATTCACTCATAACACTGAGTAAAGTCTCAGAGCAAAGCTTTGGAAATTCACATTGACAATGTTATATTAGTACCTACCCAAAGATGCATGAGCTCTACTGAATGCTTTGGAAATAATAGACCAAATACACAATTGTGGCACCATAGGATTAAAATAGAGACAAAATATTCCTAATGTTAGCCTCTTAATGTCAAAAGACAATTATTGCCAGGTTATTTGTGGTAATATAAGCAAATGAATGTGTTGATGGTTGTTAAAATCATTACATATATAACTGTATATACTATTTGATCAATTATTGTGATAAATGAATACATTAACAATGTATTTACTACACTACACTTCTACTAAATGAAGAATAAGTTTACTCTAAAACAGTTTTTATTCTGTCAGCCCATACACATCTTATTTACATCTCTTTATTTTGACAAGAGGCTGCACCAACTTACTGACTTACGTTATCTATATTTGCACATATGCTTGTTATAGTGTTCACATATTTCTTAGATTGTCCTATTATTAACAAACATGAAGACAGTCAGAGCGATGGATAACCATGTTCTTAAACTCTTCTAGTAAATGTAAGTTCCTGGATGACTTATTAGTACCTGTTAAATGTACATTTATTTTGATATAAAAGGTGCATAAACTAATATATATCTAACACAAGACCATAATGTAACTGCTCAGTGGATCACTCTGGTTCGTTCTTAACTACTGAGTGTTTCTAATTCTATGTCACCTCTTCATTCCTAAATGTAGAACACTGTAAAGAAAAACAGTGCATGAAGACCCTTTCTTAAGAGAAACATAGGTGTTCTAATGGGAATATTAAATTTATGAGGCCCAGAGCAGTGTTGCTTGCAGTTCATTTCACCTGCCAGGACTTGAGAAGAGTTGATAGAGGAGAAGGGATGTCAAAGGCAAGTCTAAGTCTCCAAGACAGTTCACAACATTTCCATTGTTAGAGGGTATTTAACATAAGCATTGTACCCGTGGTGACTAGCACTGCTGAGCATTACAGAAAAGCACCAATTAAATCACATGTAACAAAAAGCAGGGAACATTTACCTTTTGAAAATAGCTTTCATATATTAAATTACTTGTAAGCTTTCGAAAGGGCTTAAAGTTTTCAATTCTTTCCAACAGTATGCAGTCTTATTACATTCCACAGTCATTATCTTAAGCCACCATATATTTAATTGCAGTATTTTGCCTGTCACTTAAATTGCTCTTTATTTTCAAGACACTGGTCTTTTTCTTAAATAAAAAAAAAATGAAGTACACCAACATAGAATGAGTCCTTGCACTATTGTCACAAGTAGAGTGTCAATGGTTTGGCACACAGTGTTACATGGACCTTTGCCGTTGATATATATTTGAGGAACGACAAGAAATATTAAAGCTCTGCCAAAATAAGATGATTTTTAAATGAAATTGAATTCAATTCATCTCCTTTAGAATGGAGGTTTTGTGACAACAAAATGTTTTATCTGAATTTTTAACTCCCCATGCTTTCCCTAGTGAGGTGGGAATAAAGATGAATGAGCGTCATATGTTCCATATTTTAATAAAAGTTAAAATTTATGAAGTGTTTCTATGCACTACGTTAAGCAATTTATATGCATGATCCACTTTGTCTGAGTGAGTCCCAGGAAATATCAACATCTGTTATTATGTGACATGTGACATACTCATCGTCTGTATGCATATAGATAGCCACTCAAGTTTTCTAAATCACTGTCTTTAATAGACATTTACTTTGTGTTTTGGTATGTCTCACTGAGCTCACAGAGTCACAGCATTTGTTTTCTGTAAATCAATTAACATGTGAGTAATATAAACCCTAAACTCACATATTAAATCACAGGACATACTCTCCTTGTCAAAAATGTCAGAACAAATAACAGAGGTAGTTTATTATTGCAAACTACTAGTAACCTTTATTAGAAATATAATAAAAATAAGCTGAAATAACTCTATATGAAAGTTCTTAGATATTAAAATATCTTATTTTAATACGAAAATAAATATTAAATTACACATGAAATAATTACTATTTATAAAGTTTAAAGTAAATAAATCACTCACTACCTGATATAGGCAAGATATTAAGTACAGACCATACCATATATGCAACCTTTAAATATCTGTCTTTTTAAGTTTTTTGTCCTTTTGATGGGATAAGATTGTCTTTGAATTTAGAAAGTGGATATGTTCGGAACAGAGAAAATACTGGAGCATAATGTGACCTAAGCTGCAATGAGCCAAACCATCTATTTACTTTTGGCTCTAAAAGAGGAATTAAAGATGTCCATTTTCCCAAAGAAAAGATTTCTCTTAACAATCCAAGGAATACATAATAAGAGCCTGTTGGAAATTTAAAAGGTACATCTTTCAAATGTAATTTATAATATAGGCGTGATGTTTATGAAGCTCTAGTCAGAAGATAAGAATAGTCAAGTTTAAGTTTACTGATCTAAGACAGAGACTCAAGGCAAACAGTGCTGCTTAATAATATACTGCTTACCAAAATAGATGGACTTAAAATAATCTTTAGAACGTATCTAAATTTCATGCTGTATTTTTTAACACCACCAATATATTTCATGATATAATCATCTCCATAAATAATGAACTTTAATAGTCCCTAAGAAAGGAAGTAGGATATTAGTCAAGTGTGGTGGTGCTCATCTTTAATCCCAACACTAAGGAGTGGGAAGCAGGCAGGCCCCAGTGAGTTAGAAGCCAACCTGGACCACATAGAGTTTCAAGTCAGACAAGTTGACATGGTGAATCCCTGACAAAAAGTAAAAAGAAAAATAAAAAGACAGAGAGAATTGTGGAAATGATCAATAATCAATCAAAAATAAAAGATGCCAAGTTCAGGAAATACTAACTAAGAGAATAATGAAAAGAACTTAGAGCATTAATGGGAGTGATCAAAAAGCAAGAGAGACCAGTATTAATGAGGATGTGGAAAAACCAGTATTTCCATGTATTGTATCACTGATGGAAATAAAAATAAATTGTTAGTTTTAGAAAGTTCAAAAACCAGTATATCTATGCTTACTATATAATCTAATACTTTTAACTATGTACAGTAAATGATTAAATCTATGTCTATGCAAACATTTTCCTGAAAATATTCATGTCACCACATTTATGGAAAATGGCTAAAATGTAAAAGCTACTAAAATGGCTATCAATTGGTGAATAAGTAGACAGAATTCAGAATATAAGACTAATTGCAAGAAAGGATTAGATATAGAAACATGCTCTCACTTGTATAAATCCCCAAAACATTATCAAAAGGAAAAAAGAAGCACATAGACAATATACTCAGTGCTATGATGAAATTTATGCTTTAAAACAATCAACATTTCATTATTATAAAGTATTCACATAGACTGAAAGTGTACAGACTGAAAGCCAAGGGATTGTTGATTAATATTGTAGGATGGAAAGCCTTCCTAGGGAGGAATAAATATTCTAAAAATTAAGTTTTGTACAACTCTGTAAATTTACTAAAAACCACTGTCTTGTGTAAAACTATACAAGTGAACTTTATAATATGTAAATTATACGTGAGTAAATATATTGATTTTTCTCAGAAGAACCAGTTATGTTCACTGAAATTCACAAAAATTAAAAAAAAAAAAAACTCACTACAAAGAGCTATCTAATGATTGTACTGTAATCAAGGTGGAAAGGAAGTACTACTTAGGGAATCTCTCAAAGGAAACCATAGGAAAGCCATCCTTTTAAGTACACCATTTATTCTTGCTGTCATCCAGACACTGAGTTAGTAGCAAGAATATTATTTGTCACCTACACCAAAATGGGTCAGTGGAAAGTTCAAAGTACTCTTTTAGTAGATCATGCATGAGTTTTATTGAAAGCAAATGTAATTGCAACTAAAAAAGTATAGATTATATGTGCTGGAGAGATGACTCGGTGGTTAAGAGCATTGGTTGCTCTTCCAGATGACCTGATTTCAATTCCCAGGGACCATAGCAACACACAATCTGATCTGTAACTGCACTTCCAGAGGATCTATGTGATGCCCTCTTATGGTCTCCACAGGCTTGCTCACATAAAATGAAAATATTCAAAGTAAATCAAACTGTTGCACACCATAATGAATCAGACACAAAGATTATACTAACTGTTTTTTTTTTTTTTTTTTTTTTTTTTTTTTTTTTTTTTTTTTTTTTTGTTACAATTCTGTCATGGATAACTTGCTTTAGATGATAGATAAATGCATAAAACATATTGGATATTGAAAGTATAAAATGTAATGTGCAATTCCACAGCTTCCATTCTGAATTCCTAATTCTAACAGTAAAGAAGTCCTAAGTTTACAGACTTTGAGTCAATTACAGTTTTTAAATAATGAGAAAGTAAAGATGCACCAAAATAAAGAGAAAATCAGTCATCCCAATTGGTTACTGAAATTATCATTACTGATATTACCAGCAACCTAAGTCAAAACCTATGCTTCTTTAAATTACACCTTAAAGAAGTTTAATAATTTACCAACTTTAAATAATTATATCCAACTTTTATTACCATGGTTTTAATTCAGGTTACGATATGACCTTGAAAGTATAGAGGGAAAGTATGGAGATATCTTATCCAAAAGACAAGGCTTTACCTCTGCTGTAAAATAGCTTACCAGTGATTATGAGATCACTAGAACAACTTACTTTTTCTCCTGGAGGACCAATTGGGCCTTGTGGACCAGGAAGTCCCTATTATAAAAGAATTTATTTAATGTCAAGAATCATTTCACAAGGACACATCTTCACAATAAATAATTAAATCTATAGCAGTTGGATTGAACCTTATATATCTCTCTCTCTATCTCTCTGTCTCTCTCTCTCTCTCTCTCACACACACACACACACACACACACACACACACACACACTCTCATCTCTCTCATCTCTTCCTTTTGCTCTTCTGTTCTTTCCAAAACACACACACACACACACACACACACACACACACACACACACACACTCCCTCCCTCCTCCCTCTTCGCTTCACAGAGAGTTCTGGAGCAGTTTTAGGAGTTTTCATAAACTCCTCTTTGCAAGAGCTTCTAATGTGATTCTATCCAGAACCTTCCGCAGGTGTGGCTTTTTATCCTGGTACCCTGTGAATGCTGAATAAGTCCTTTTTCTGTTGAACATGTAAAAGGGAATTATTTTTTACATTCAAAGTTGAAATATATTTGCTGTTACACAAATATTCTGACATTATGGAATTTATTCTAAATAAAGCAATCTTAACCCCTTATCTCTCAGGAAAAAATAGTGGCGTTACTTGAGGTCCTGGATTTCCTTGCTGACCTGGTGGTCCAGGCTCCCCTTGGGGACCCTGCATAGGAAAAAATAAAGTAATTAATAAGGCTTTTGGATCATAGGTTTCTTTCTCTAATTATTGAAAATTAACTCCTGTGCTCTGAAGTTGACACAAGTTTATAGATATTAACTACATACCATATTTCCTTTTGGTCCTTGGGGGCCATCTATACCTCCGATACCCTTCAGTGAAGAACAAAATAGATTCAAAATTTTAGATATTAAAAGAGAAAATAAAAAGAATCCTTTAATAATATGCTGTCCAGAAGCCTGTGCTAATTGAAGATTCTTTTAAAATTAACAGAAATGATAATTTAGTATTTAACAAAATTGGGGAAGTCTTGTATAGTGCCTCCCATCCATGTCTACACTAAAGATAATCTAGCATCATTTTCCATTGAATGCTATGATTAATCATGAAAAGTATAAGACCTACATAAACAGACAGAAAGAGCAAGGGTGGAGAGAGAAATCAATTCACATGACAGCCAGCATCCATAGAACTCAGAGTATAGCAGGCAGTAAACTAGTTTTTTTACAAAGTTATATACATATATGTATATGTTATGCATATATGCATATACATACACATATACATATATACATTTGGAAACAAGTTTTATTCTAGAAAACCCTGAATGTTCACATACAGGCTGCCCAGGTGGTCCTGGAGTGCCCCGTGGTCCCAGCAAGCCTCGTGGACCCTGAGAAGAATATAAGAAAAAGAGAACGCTTGAATAAGAAATGCCCTCAAAACAGGCCTCTTTCAATGAAAGTTAAAAATATTTATTCATCTTCTATCAGTGTACTGAAAGGAATTACTGAAAGTACCATTTTATGGAATACAACTATTAAAGTTTTATACAGACACAAAAGGAAAAGATAGATAACAGTGACTGGTATAGAAATTTTCTTAAATTCAATTTATTTACACATGAATCCCTTGTAATGTTTTATTTTTAAAAAGCAAACTAGTCTAATGTTCTTAATAAGATAACTTTGTTTCATTTTCTAACTTGATTTGGCACACTTAATTTTGTTATGATGACACAGATTGAACAAACAGAAAAGCCCAGATTCTCATTCATTTCCTTTCAGATAAGTTACGTCTTGGGAGAGCATTCATGTAAGAACAAACAGCTGGGTATTTATCTATGCAGATTATAGAACCATCTTCTACACTGAAAGGTTTTAAATTATTAACAGTTACATTCAAATCCCCTTTCTGTCTCCTTCTCCTCAAAGTTCTTTCCCAGCTTTAGAAAAGTAAGGGTAATATAATTTACTCTATTTTCTTTACTGCAATTGACCTGGCCAACTTAATAATGAAGCAAATAAAAGCTGAAGTTAGGAAGCCTTTTCAAGTCTGGTTCTTTTCCTGAGCTAGCTTTGGATAAATGTCCTCCACTGACCTTCCTTATTATCAGCATTTAGTGGAGAGGAGTCATATAACCTTTTGGGTAGTATGTAACATCTTAGTATCTTGCTTCTGAAAACAAGGTTAATTTATATATAAAAATCAATTGTTGAACTACTGGTGGTATTAGAAAATAAATTTATTTATATAAAAAAATCTGCAACAAAACTTAAATAATAACAATTTTAACCAGCAAGTGTCACAGTCCACAAAGCTTTTCCTCAAGTCTTGAAGGTTTTCCTCACTAGGAAATCCAATTGTGTACACCCTGGACTTTTAATATGAAAATTCCTTGGCTCAGTTTTGTAAAAATGAAATGTTTCCTGAGTTTAGCATTGCCTAACTAGTTCAAGCCACTATTTCTCATAAAATATATTGGTATTTAAAAACAAAGAAAATAATTGCTTACAGCTTCACCTGGAAGACCTCTGGGCCCAATCTCCCCATCTTCTCCCTATGGATGACAAAAGTAGAGAGAGTCCTATTAGAGGGGTGTGACTTCAAAAGGACTTTGTTCTTTGGTAGTTTAATTGTAAACAAGTCTAAAACAAGTAAAATCTTAGTATACCCTCATTCCATCATCACCAGGAGGCCAGGTGGACCTTGTGGGCCTCTTTCCCCCTAAGGAATAAACAGAAACAGGATAAATACAAGAATCAAGGTGGTTGTTTCCCAGTACATAAGACAGTCAACACAACCACATACAACAGGACTTTTGTCCTGCAAACTTACCTCACCTGGACCCTTATTATAGTAGTTCCAGCAGTACAATTTTAAACTCTAACATGCTTTACAAATTAGTAGGCTAGAAAGTTTTCCCCTCAAATTTTAATAGAAAATGATTTAAAGAAAACACATGTAAAATATTTTCAGGCTGTTATTAAGAAATGAATCATTCAGATTATTTATAGGTGTCATAAGAATAGGTACACTTGGACATCATTTTTTTTCTTAATTTCTGGATAATTCATATTAAATTCATATAAATCATGAAAGCTTAAAGGGATTTAGGATTTATTTCAGAAAACAAAATTGTATGTGCATTCTATTATGTGTTAGGTAAACACAGTTACTTTGTTAGGTGACTCTATAAGATGAAATTTTCCTTTCTCCAATTTACCTAAATATACTCCTAGGTTTATTCTTCATTCTGGTGAAGAAAAATACAAATAACCAATTCTTATTATTTTTAAAACTGTCTCCCAATTTCCCACTAACAAATAGCCTAACAGTTGTTACAATTCAGCCAACTGATTTCCTTTTCTGTACAAGGAATAAGTTCTTACACTGAAGTGTGCATAACAAAGAAACAACATGTCAACAGCATGTCTGCAGGCATCCTCATCTGAGTTATTTCCACAGAAAAGATACAAAGAATATAGCAATGCTCAAAAAATAATATTCTCATTTAAATTCTCCGACTCTTCAATCGAAGTATCTTCCTCACATCTATGAGCACAGAGATTCTGCCTCTATCTTTTGCACATAAAGAATACTTGAATATCTACAAGGAGTGAAAAAACATACTGGCACTATGTACAAAGTTGTATCTACATTTTCTCAGTGTCCAAAAAATATAAAAATTTACCCACTGTTGTGTTAATTTTTTCTTCTGATTTCCAAAAGTATACCAAAAACCTCCTAAACTCCTAAGATTACTATTACATCTTGGATAAAAATGAGGTAAAGGTACCTTACCCTGTGACCTTTGTCACCTGGCAGACCTGGTAGTCCATCAAACCCTCGGTCTCCCTGTAAAATTGTAGACATATTACCATCAAATTCACATTCTGGACAGGGACTGTAATGTCAGTGTAAAGTGTACATTTCAAAATATTTTATATTAAATTATAATACTGTCAAGGATAAAGTGCCAAACATGGTCCAATTATAAAATTATGAAGTCCAGACCTTAGACCCAGGTTCTCCTGGCATGCCTCTTCCTCCATCAGCACCTGGACGGCCCTAAAAATGTGAAATGTGAGATTCATCAAAGGGGGTCACATGACAGTAAATACAAAGTGCACAAGTAAAAAAAAAGCCATACCCTCTTTCCAGGTTTTCCCGTTGGACCAGGAGGACCTTGGACACCTCGAGGACCCTATATGAAAGCATTAGGATCACAACACAGAAATCTTAATCAGTCAAAGTCAAAAGAGATGGTTTGAGAAACCAATATTCTCTGTGTTCTTCTGCAATTGTTTAATCACAAGATTGTTTCGCCATAAAAATTCTGACCAAGCAGAAGTCAGAAAAGCAATAGCCTTAAGGAGCTTTTCATATAAACAACTATATTGCAAAGTATTTTATGTGGATGTGAACACAGTCAAACAAAAGAAATATAATGATATACTTTTTAGCCTTTATGAACAACTGCATGTTCAGTTGTCAGAAAGATGGTTTCCACGTAGCAGTCATCGAGCTATGTCAATGCCATCATTCCATTCTCATCTCAAGCACTTGACCCTTTTTCTTTTACATTATTTAAATGTCCTCTCCTAGATGACTCATCTCCCAAACCACTGATCACATTGGACTTAATCGCCTTTCAAGCACAGTGGAATCTCCTATAACATGATTATCTGTTAAAGTTTTCAACTAAATCTCGGTGACAGTTTTCAACTATCCACAAAGTCATGATGATCATGTTCTAACTGAAAGCATGCTCTCACTGAAGGCTAAAAATATTTGTTCTGGAAATGTAAGGATGGCAGTGTCTAATCATTGGAAGCTAGAAAGTATAGTTTAAGAAAATACTGGAGAACAGTCTATCATGAATCTAACCAGAAAAGAAGAGAAATACTAACTCAACAAATGATGCTAGGGTTTTTTTTTTATATATATATACTTAATGAACTAATTTTATTTTACATGTATGTCCCTGGGTGTTTGTAAGTGCATGTGCATGAGCCTGTGGACCTTAGAAGAGGACATCAGGTGTTCTAGAACTGAAGTTAAAGGTTGTTTGTAGCAGCCCTGTAGGTGCTGAGAACCAAACCTGGAATTTCTGAACATAATACACTTAGCTGATAAACAATCTATCCAGCTGTGCAGTATGGACAGATTTTAATGAAAAAGCTACTTCTTTGATATCACCTAACTTTTTGAACTTAAAGCCTCAACAAAGACTATATGTCCTAAAACAAACATATACCATGTTCTCAGATTCACCAGTTCTGTAAACAGATGAATATATGTGTTGCTTTGTAAATTTTAATGAGCAATAATCTTTCAATATTCTTATGTAGTGTATTTTAATACTTTTCTGAACTTCCCAGTGAACCAGTTCGTGTTTTCCATTTTTTTTACATCAGTGTTAATTAAACAATGAAAGCAAGGCTAACACACCTTGGGCTGGTTAAATTTTATTATCAATGTTCTAAGGGTTTTGCCACAAGAAGTTGTGGTGTCTACACAATGGAATATTTATCACCAGGAAAAAGAGAGGAAGGGGTTTGCAACCCTATGGGAAGAACAACAATGTCAACCAACCAGACTCCCCAGAGCTCCCAGGGACTTAACCACCAACCAAAGAGTAGACATGGAGGAACTCATGGCTCCAGCCACATATGTAGCAGAGAATGGCCTTGTTGGCATCAACAGGAGGAGAGGCCCTTGGTCCTTAAAAGGCTCAATACCATAGTGTAGGAAAGTGCCAGGGTAGTGAGGTGGGAGTCGGGGATTGGGTGGGGAAGCACCCTCATAAAAGCAGAAGGAGGGGGATAAGATAGGGGGTGTGCAGAGGGGAAACCAGGAAAAGGGATAACATTTGAAATGTAGATAAATAAAATATCCAATAGAAAAAAGGAAAAGAGTGTGGTATTGATGCACTCAAATACTATGACTCTGAAGACCTTATAAGGCTTATGCAAAAAAGCCAGTAATAGAATGTAATATATGGCGCAATTTCATTTAAATTTTTTTCTTAAAAATGTGCAAAATTCCATGAAAAAGAATAGGAGAGTGGTAACCAGATATTTGTGGATCAAACAAGGTTGTATTTGTAAAGGGGAAATACTAAGAAAATGTTTGTGTGTCTTCTGGATAAGACAGGACTGTTGCACTCATAAATTCCCAGCAGCTGTGGTTGACTACACAGGATCAAGTCATTCAACATTCTAGCATGGAGTGATTGTCATTTATAATTGAGGTGCTTGTGGGAGTTAGTGTCAGATTTCCTTAAAAGTACAGCTTCATGCAGGTCCCCCAACAGTAACAGGGGCTGTCTCTGAATCTGTTGCCTGCCTGCCTGTTGATTCCATTCCTCTAACTAGGCTGCATTGTCTGGCCTCAGTGGGAGAGGATGTCCTTAGCCCTGCTGTGATTCTATGTGTGGGGGAGGGGATTACTGGGAGTTGAGGAGGGAGAAATTGGTGGAATTCATGATGTGGTACTGGAGGAGAAGGGGGCTGATATTGGGATATAAAGTGAATAAATAGTTTTTTAAAAAGGAAGTACAAAGTCTAGTACCATAATCATGTTTCAGTGGATGGCCCAACACCCATGAGTATATGTGTTGTGTTTATAAAAAGATAAAGAGATAAAGAGTATGTCCTATGGGTGGGTGGAGAGATATGGGGGAAGGGGATGTCTCAGCAGGACCATGCCAAGGCATCTCTTCCCCCTGAGGAACCAGTCACACACCTGTATAGCATAGAATAGCATTTATTCAGGGCATGGGGAGGGGAACCAGGAGGTAGTAGAGGCAGAGAGAGAGAGAGAGAGAGAGAGAGAGAGAGAGAGAGAGAGAGAGAGAGAGAGAGAGAGAGAGCAGAGAGCAGAGACAGAGAGCAGAGAAGTAGAGGAGTAGAGGCCAGCCATGACCAGTAGAGGGAGGGGGAAAGGGAAGGGGAAGGGGGGAGGGGACAGAGAGGAGCTAGAGGCAAGACTTCAAGAGAGCAAGAGATTAAGAGAGTAAGAGAGAGAGGAGGGGGCAAGAAACCCCTTTTTATAGTGGGCAGGCCTACCTGGCTATTGCCAGGTAACTGTGGGGAGGAGCATATCTGGCTGTTGCCAGGTAACCATGGAGGTGGAGTTTAGACAGAATACTAACAATATGGGCAGCACAAACTGGAGTCAATGGGTCCTTTAAAAGAACACAGCTGGAAATTTAAGGGTTCTTTGGATAGTCAGTTGTGTTTTCAAAAAAGAAAAGAGAGAAAAAAAGGAAACAGGAAAAACATGTACAGAAAGAGGACATCAGGTTGGGGAGGTCAGAGAGTAAGGTGAGGATAGATCATGTTAGGAGGAGTTGGCAGTAAAGATAATTGAAATACCTTATTTGATCCTCTTAAAGAAATAATGAAACATTATAAAAAAAGATTTAACAAAATAATTGTGATTTATAGAGCATTTTTATCTTAATCATAGTTACAAACCTATATAATGGGCTCTAATTATATTATTCCTTATCATTTACATTATAGTGAAGAAAATGGTGTCATTAGGAAAGACTAAAGAGAGGTAATGGTGGGTGAATATAACCAAAATATATGCATGCATAAAAATTGCATAGAAATATATTATTTGGCATAATTAAAGTATGATTACAAAGCAATGAAGAAAAAAAGGAAAACAATGAGAAGGAAAACAAAAAATATGGAACTCCACAGACAATGTGAATTTATATTCTAAGTTTATCAGATGGTATTCTCCTTTTAAAATGTGTATTTTGAAATCACATTGTTATTATTTTTGTTTTCTTGTTTCTACCATAAATACAATGACAACATAACACCTCTCTCTAGTTATTATCTAATACACAAAGATCTGACATGAAGTAAATTAAGCAATTGTCATGAAAAAAATATGCTAAGTTTATTGTCTTGCAAAGGTTTGGGCTCAAGAAAGGAGGAGAGAACCTGGTAATAGAGCTGCAATTGCTTCTTTAGCCAATAGCATCATGTAAAGGCCACCTGCTCTCAAACCTGCAAGGTCCACTATTCAAATTAGTTGGTTGTGTAATTAACCAACTAATGGAAAATAAATGGTCTACTCAGATTTTTTCTCAATTAAAGTCATGGAATTCGCTTAAACGTAATGTAAATGCATTCTTTACTCCTAACATTTCAGTGGTATTTTTGTTTCTACTTATGTAGAAACAATAAAAATAAATAAATAGAGAACAAATTATTAGTTCTTACCTGAGGACCTGGATCCCCACTTTCACCTTTGGCTCCAGCTGAACCAGGACCCCCCTGAGGAGAAAAGCAAAACAGACCACCAATTAATGTTAAGTCACCAATGGTCTTTAATTCACTCAAAACAAATAATATTTTCTTGATCAGTTTGATATTTCTCATGCAATGAGCTACTCAAGTACTATGTCTAAAGTGTGGCACTTCAAAGCATTTCAAGTGCATACTGATATATAAACCATGTATAAAGATCTATATTCCACTTACAGAACAGAAGCCAATATTGAAATCACACTGAAATTTTCTTTAAAATGTTTGCTGTAACAAACATTGTCTGGTAAACAAGGCCTGAGTAGCCACTGCATTGTGAGTTACCTATACTAGGGCAGAGAATTTTCACAGTGTCAAGCACACACTGAGTTTATTCACACAGTAAGTGTTGTGCAACACAACTCTTTATAAACATATAATTCTCAGGTAGTGCATTTGATACTACTAAACTGTTTTAGAAAGATGCTATTGGTAACATTATTATGATTGGGAAATAATATCAAAGCATTTTTATCTGATTCTTTGGATTTTTTTCTATAAAAATGAATCATTATAACAAATATAACTTAAAAATGTTTATATAATTTAAACAGTACAATGATGCTAAGCAGATTAACTGCAAGGGAAAATTAATTGCTTTAGAAAGGAGTTACGGAATTTAAGAATATATACTATGCATACATACTGTGTAAAAGTTTATAATATTAAAAATTAATATGGTTGTTATAGATTACTTTGTGTGTTCACTGAGTTACAACAAAACAGTCAAAACTTGATAAATCTGAAAGAAGCTTTCTAGAGCCTCCTAGTGGCAACAAAGTAAAATAACTCCTATTCTGTCTCCCAAGAAAGATGAGAAGTAGAAGGTATTTTTAAATTTTCAAAGTTATAATGATAACTTCCAAGCTTCTAATAAAGAATTCTTGCAACTAATTTCCTATAATAAAATGAGGGCAATGTATTAAATTAAATTATTAATCACTAGACTGAATACAATTATAGAGTGGTCAGGTTGTTTTTAATTTATTGGCTGGGTTTCATTCTCTGTATATATGCATTACTTGCTCTGTAGATTGTAGTTACATTCTTTTACATATAACCAAAATTATCACATAATTGACAGGAAAGAAGATAAACAAGAATATCATTTCTAACTTCTCTCCTAAAATTTTGTAAAATATTTCCATATTCCTCTCGTTTGTGTATACTTTATTTCTATCACTAACATGTAAATAAAATGTATTTCTTTCTTAACTGACTTAATATACATTTATTTCTTGTGATTTGAAAAGCAGAACAGTAAAATAAATGATAAATATTTGATAATCTGTTCAAAAGTGTATATAATTGAAGTCCTAATGAATACATTATCTAAACATTTCACACAGGAGTATATATCAAAATATATATATGTATACTATATATATATATATAGTATGTATATATATATGTGTGTGTGTGTGTTATATATATATATATATATATATATATGATGAAAATTTAAGATTTAGCTTAAGGAAGTATACATTTAAAAAACAATAC
Organism: Mastomys natalensis; assembly: GCA_021653895.1. Taxonomy (NCBI): domain Eukaryota; kingdom Metazoa; phylum Chordata; class Mammalia; order Rodentia; family Muridae; genus Mastomys; species Mastomys natalensis. The sequence continues at coordinate 537,241 of JAJTUV010000534.1, forward strand.
TTTTTCATTTTTATTGTATTATATTAATTATTTATCTGTTTATTTAAAGTCTTTACAATACCAGGAATAAACATATTATCAGGGATTAATTAACCAAGCTATTTTTATTACTATAGCTATGTAGTACAACTTAAAATTGGGAAGGTGAGCCTTCCAGAAATTCTTTTATTATGCAGGACTGTTTTAACCACCATGGGATTTTTGTGTTTCCATATAAGTTGAAAACTACTTTATAAGGTCTGTGAAGAATTATATTGGAATTTTGATAGGGATAGAATTCAACTGCATATTGCTTTAGATAGGCTGGCCTTTTTATTATGTTAATCCTCCAGATCCATGAGCAATAGGGATCTATACATCTTCTGATGTCTATACATCCATACTGTCTAAAAGTTTATAATATTAAAAATTAATATTGTTGTTATAGATTACTTTCTGTGTTCACTGAGTTACAACAAAACAAAACAGAGTCAATACAATGTCTTTCTTCAAAGACTTGATGTTTTTAATCATACAAATATTTTATTGCTTGCTTAGAGGTACCCCAAGATCTTTTATATTATTTGAAGCTATTGTGAAAAGTTTTGTTCTCCTGGTTTCTTTCTCAGTCATTTCTCACTTGTATATAGAAGGCCAACTGTTTTTATGAACTAGTTTTTATTGAGCTACTTGACTGAAACTGATGAGTTTCCTCTGATGGAAATTTTCTGGGTCATTTATGTGTACTATTTTATCACTTGTGAGTAAAGATTGACTTCTTTCTTTCCAACTTACAGGAAGAGAAGAATATGAAGAAAATAAATTAAATTTAAAAATTGTTTTAAATAATGAAAATGCAATAAGAAAGAAAACATTCAGAGGAGACACAGGAAGGAAACCAATCAAAATATCTTGCATAAAAATTATTTTCAATAAATGAAATGCAAAATTTGCACAATAATTATCAAAGATTTCACAGGAAATTTAATGGGAATTCAAGTATATAATTAACTTTCAAGGATTTAATGTAAAATTGCATTTGATAACTAAATAGAATTCAAATACATAATAATTTTGGTTTAAGTAAGAATATATGACATTATTAAATTTGTTAAATTTTCCTTTAATTGATGATAGCTTCCCTAAAACTTATGATCAGAATTATTAAAAATTAAACTGAAAGTTCTTTAAATGAGCCAGTATCAGTAATGAACAATAGGTTTACTAGCTAAGGTATGAACAGTCTGGAAGATGAAGTGGGAAAACATATTAACAGAAAGTTTTAACATATAATTTATGTAACGTACCACAGGACCGGGTCTTCCTGTAAGACCCATTGGGCCAGGAGGGCCTCTCAGAGCAATCTAGAAGATAAAAACCATCCAGTTTAGGAACACTTGGCTAGTAGTATGTTGTAGCACAAGTCATTTGGACATGATGCCCTTGGGTAGTATATAACTAACGAAGGTATAATAACAACGTGCTTGGAAAAAGTTTAGTCAGGGTGAATGTTCTATTTAATGACCAGTCATGTCTCAAACTGTTATATAATCTTGTACAGTATATTACCAAAGATTTATGCAGTTAAAATAAGAGTTCAGAAAAAAATTGATTATCTAATAGTTTTCTACTATGAAGTACACTCAAAAAATAGAGCATTCTTGGTCTTCATTGTGCAGGCATGATCTTAGCTGGAGATCTTTTATTAAGGTAAACGATTAAAGTTAATATTTTCTAGTAGTGATTTTTAGGAAAAATTATGGTGACACAGTGAGGCAGTACAATACAGAATTGGACACAAAAGACCAATAGAAAGGGTATCAGGAATTCCCACTATCAAGTTTTGTCAGGGTCTACCTGACTGACCCAGGCTCAAGGAGATAGATAGTCTTATCATTCCTTCTAGACTCCACCCCACAGTTACCTGGCAAAGCCAGGTAATGCCTTGCTGTACAAGGGGCTGAACACCCCTCCTTGGTCTCTTACTCACTTACTCTCTTACTCTCTTACCCTCTTACTTTCTTGCCTCTCTGTCCCTTTTCTCCCCATTCCCCTCGACCCTCTCTCTCCATGTGTTCATGGCTGGCTTCTATTTCTCTCGTCTCTCTGTCTCTCTGTCTCTCTCTCTCCTCTCTCTCTCTCTCTCTCTCTCTCTCTTCCCTCCCTTCCCAACTCCATTCTCAAACCTAAATAAACTATTCTATGACTATACATTTCATGTGGCTGGTACCTCAGGGGGAAGGGATGCCTCAGCATGAGCCCAGAGAGGCATCTGCTCCCTGCACATACCTATCGAAAATGTCCCTAGCTTCCTTCTCTTTTTATAAAACACAACACTATACCCATGCACGTACTAGCAGTAATAAATGAACTCAGCAGGTTTACTAAATTAAATAAATAAATACAAAATACATAAATAAATACATGAATAAAATCAACAACAACAAAAAAAAAAACATGAACATCAAGAGAAAATGGTAGTGGAGCTAGCTGAACAATTTGAAGGGAGGTAACTGGGGAATGACTTGATCAAAACACCCTAAAAATATGCTTTAGGGAAATGATCCAATCAGTAAAGAATAAAAAAGGGACTAATCAAATAAGGAATTCTGCAGCTTCAAAATATTTTAACTTCAACTAATTCCAAACAATGACATTTCTAAGAAAAATATAGAGTAATTAGTTATTATAAATAATTTTAGTTATACTATGCCTTTATATAATAAGACATATTCTCATTATCATACAATATCACATAATCAAATAATCATTTTTTCAGATGAATAATTGTTTTATTCATATAAATAAATATTGAAAATGAATTAATACTTTCATTTACACATTCCTATTTTACTGATACATAAATTATGATCGTGAATAAAAAGTTATCTTATACATGATACAGACACAGTTATCATAACAATACTAATCCTAAGTCCTACTTACTTTCTTCCTTAATGACTATAAAATTATGAACAAGAGTATTATGTGAATTCTGATTCCTTCCTTGTTTGTTGTCTGGATTTTCATATGTACATCTTCTCTAAAGCTAACTAAAAATGAAAGTCATTATCTGGTTTGTGAATTAGAGGAACATATTCTTTTCATTGTGTGTTTTCACAATTCCTGCCATAATCATAGGTTCTTAAGTTAGCAGAGAAAAGTCAGGATGTGAAAGACAGGAATGCTACATATAATCTCTCAATATTCTGTTAAAAATAGGAGTTTTGTATGCCATGGTGTGATAATGTCAGCATTCCATGTGGCAATACAAGGGTCATTTATTTCATATTAAGTTAGTAACTATTATTACTGGAAAAATAAATATGCTTTTAGAATTTTTCCATGTAAATTCCATGTGATGTATAGAAACACTCTTCCATGAGCCTATACACTGCCTTTTGATACAGAATCAGGTCGTGTGAACATGACTTTATATTTTCTTACCCGAGCCTGCTGAAGAATCGCCTGAGCTTGGGCTTCCTGCGCAGAGATTGTTGGTCCTTTGGAGCTGTCACCCCCATAGCGGAACTAAGAAAAGATAATATGAGCCCAAAACCGGCCTTTGACAGATTTATAGGATTAGGTCCTTTAATTGTTAGATTAAAAATTAAATAAAAGGTTGATATTTACAAAAGTTCAAGGTCACTTCATAATGAGGTTTCTGTTTGAGAGAGCAATTCTGTCTCAGTCTCATAAAGCAGTGTTTGCTGCACAGTCCCCTCTACCATTTTCAAGGCAATTGCAAATATACTTTTTCATTTCAAATTTTCTCACTGATATTCTTTAAAAAAAAAAAGTCATGCCTCTTTTAAATTGTGGGAATGCTACCCACTCTGGCAATTCAATCATAGCACTTGCAAGTATATTATTGAGCAAAAGTTACATATGCAGTTCTGCTCTGATAACCAAAACCAAGACCATAAAGAAATATAAATGTCTCTCTCATCCACCCTTAAGCAGCTACTTGCTATTACTACTCTGTAAAAATCTCAACACCTGCCTCAATTTTTGACTTGAAATATCATATGAGTTAATTTTCCACTCAACATAAGTATGTCTTTGAATTTCATTACATTAAAACTAATAAATGTGTTTTCCTAGATGTGTGGCAGCTAAGTGATTTTATCAGAGGCTTAACATTAAAATAAATAATTTTTATTCAGTGATGACACTAAAAATTGAATGTTTCAGTGATAGTCAATATTAGTGTAAATGGTGTAATAATGTGGTAAATAACCTGTTGTTAATTAATCTACAATCCAGGACGGCCCACAGGATTAGACAGACTATGTACATTTCAGAGATTAAAACTGGTTTCGGGTAAAGAGAGCTATTTACCAGAGTTCTGCTCAGTGAAATGCCCCTACATTCAAGGTCTGCTTGATTTCCTTCATTCCTATCCTTCTGAAATATTTGTACCCAATGATTCAATTACAGTATTGTTCAGTTGCATAATGAGAAGATATCAATTTTATCATTATAAAACATTTTTAAAAACCTACGGGTAACATCAACATGGTTCCAGGAGGACCAGGTAAGCCATCAGCTCCAGGTAAGCCAGGACGTCCTGGTGGGCCCTAGGGAAATACAATGCACAAGATCAATTAATACAATCTATAGTATCAGTCAACCTATAGTTGCTGAGACTATACATGACCTCTCCGATTGGCTAATCTCATAGAAAGGATTAGATTTCACTATATTTGTTGCAAAGAACCTGAAAAATGCACACTTACTAACACACAATCAAAATATAATGCTAATTATATTTGAAGTTGATATACAGCTTAAAATTACATATCATGAAGATATCCTATATATTCTGGAGGGAAAATCAGTATGAAGAAAAAGTGAAAATTTGGGTTTCTGCAATTAAAAAAGGATTTAATTTCACAAAATTTGGTTAAGTATTGCTTAATAGATATTTAGGTAATATCTATTTAACATATAAGTAGATATTTTAAAGTGTATTGTCTACATATGTTAAACTATCAACAAAATGCCACTTTATTAGTATAAGCACTAAAGTTAATTACAAAATTGTCTTAAAATTCTTTTCAAAAATATACTGAATGTGTATATGCATGCATGCACAGTGTGGAAATTTGCCTCTGTTTACAACATACATATACATGATCATAAAGTATCAAATTTATATAAACACCCGTAAAAACTTATGTGTGAATGGATGATGCATATATATGGGTTTTCAATAAAAGGAAACTTACTTTTATACACTCAAATCACATTTAGTAAAAAAAAAAAAAAGGATCAAAACCTAAACATTAATAACAGATAGATAGATAGATAGATAGATAGATAGATAGATAGATAGATAGATAGATAGAATTCAAACTATCAACTAAGGTGTTATTAAAAATGGAAATGATCTGAAGGGCTGTGCCAGATGTATCATTGTGATAAAGTGCTTGCCATGAAAGCGTGAGGAGTTGAGTTCAAATATCCAGCTCCCACACAAATGTTTGGACTGACAATGTCAGTGATGGCTTATAATTCTAGATCTCTGGAAGAGGCAAAGACAGAGAATCTCTTGGACAACCTGTCTAGCAGGCTCTTTGTTCAACTAGAAACACCAGTTCAAAATATAAGATGTAATAGGATTGATAAATAAACCTAATATCAATGCCTGTCTGACTACATACTCACTGACAAATATGTGCATGCACACACACACACACACACACACACACACACACACAAACACTAGAACTCTAGAGAAGGCAAAGACAGAATCACTTGGGCAATCTGCCTAACAGACTCTCAGTTCAAGTACAAACACTAGTTCTATGTAAGATGAAGTAAGTAATAAATACAACTAACATCAAGACCTGTCTACCTGCATACTCACTGACACATATGTGTGTGCACACCACATACACACACACACACACACACTCACACAGAGACACACACACATGCACACATACACACTTATACAAGCACACACATACCAAGACACACACACATGTGCGTGCACACACACAGGCAGAACCAAGCACACATTCCCACACACACATGAATACAGATATGTACATACATTACTCACATATACATGAAATAAAAAAGCAAACATTTCTATTAAATTCATTATCTGAAATTATGCAGATGAGATTAGAAAAATGGAGTACATAAACATCAAACTTCTTGTGTTCATATTTGAAAAACTGAGTCTACTCTAATTGTCCATGTGCATAGGGGACTTGACAACAAAAGTGGCTCACTAATCATGTAGATAAAATCTTTATCCCCATTCAAACATGTCTGAGAAGTTAAGTAAAATATCGCACAAAGCTAAATTTGTAGAATTCTCATCCCACTCTCCCCACAGAAAAAAAGGTATCATGTTAATTTGATGAAAACAGTAATTTTAAGGCCATGTGCTGCACAGTTGACATGGGACATCCCCCTTTTCACTTACCCTATCACCAGGGTCGCCGGGGAGCCCAGAAGGGCCTTGTAACCCTGGAGGACCCATAAGACCCTGCAGAGAAAGAAAACATGATCAGAAGCAACTTCCTGCCTCATTAGTATTCAAGTAAAGGCATGTCTCTAACACTCAAAGGGTGCCTCATTTATATTTTATAAATATACCCTTGACTACTAAACAACTGCTCTATTTAGCTTCCTGTGAAAAGACAACATATAGGAAACAGTTCTGCATCCAGCACAACTGCTCCTCTATGAGTCTGTGCTCAGCGTGGAGGCAGACGCCAAAGGAAAACAGGAAGGAAAGCATGCCAATGAAAAGTGGCTCTGGTAGAAGTTGGTCCCTGTTCCTCCTGAAGAAATGGCTATTCATAAGACTAGACCTCAAAAATGTGGTAGTAATGTTGAGCAAGAAATCATTTAGCTTGTCAGCATTTTAACATTTTTGGTTTTGTCACTATTTAAAAGCATCAATGCCATATATATTTTTATAACAAAAGTTTCCTATCTTCCATGGGCACAAACACATATGCACAAATATACTAAATAAAGAAGAAAAATATTCAAAATTTACTTTCAATAGAGTCATTCTTACAAATAAATAGAAAAAAATGACAGGTTGAGTCTAACAGCTCCTAACCTTGACTGTTTTCTTCTATAAATCAAATCAGCCTAAAATATAAACAATTCAATTATATGGCAGAAGTCATATATTAAATACTTTTAAAAATCAGGCCAAAAATTATTTACATACCGCTGGTCCTGCAGGCCCAGGTGGTCCTTCAACCAGCATCCCCTATAACAAAAAACAGCCATTTAACTTTTAGCCTTCCTATTAACTGTAACAGTTTTAAAGTAAATTCTAAATTCATATGATATAAAACACTTAAAATATATTTCTATGGGAAAAGAAATAATCTAAAATAATAAAGGCATAACTTTTGCTATTAGTGAATGTATGAACTAATTGAAAGTAAAATAAATACTCAGACAAATAATATTAAGAAGGAGAAAGAATATGCTAAGTGCTTCTGTAGAGGGTAAAGCAGAAATGTCTTACCAACCTCTTCCCTAGCACTTAATTACTTAATTTATAGCAAAAAAATATCAAACAAGCAAAAAAAAAAAAAAAAAACCAGGAGCATGATAAATATTCATTAATGGATAAATTGATGAATGAACCAATGAAAATAAATAATACCTAAACATTTTAATTCTAGAAAACTCTATTTCTTTGTGGTTATTGAAAGAATTACATGTGTCTGCAGTGAACGGTTAAATAAACAACCTACAGTTCCAATGCACTGCTTTCCCCAAGTTGCTGGTTAATGAAAATTGTGTTTCTTAAAATTGCTTCTAGAAAATATATACCCCTAAAAAGTGCCTTGAGCGTTAGCATTAATACAAATTACAGTTCCATCTAATCATGCAAGTAAACAAAATGAAGTTTTAGAGAATAAAGTCTTAAAAAGTTTCACACAAGACTGTCATACATACTGAGCTCCGTCACTACTCCCTCTCCTTAACTCTTTCCATTGCCCTCTCCACAATTCTCTCTCTCAAACCCATGCCTATTCATTTCATTTTGCTATTATATAATGTACTTTGGATAATATTTCTAATAAGGTAATTAAATAAATTATCAGTAAAATTACAGACTGAAGATCTAAAGTGATTATATCTCAACCATCAAACATTTGAAATCACAGAATAAAATTTGTGTACATTTAGATTTGTAAACAAAGAATTGGACCAGAAAAAGGCCAGCCACTTTCAAAATTCCAAATTTCATAAATGTGTAATAATTTTATTTTACTGAAATTTTGCTTTCCAGAAAGGACTTTATTACCCACATACCTGTTAGTGATAAATTATAAACATCAGAATTTTCATTGAAAAAACATAGTCATACATAATGACTTAATAAAATGGCAATTCATAAATTCAATAATTGTAGCAATCTTTAAAACATATTCCAAAGCACTTACGGGTTCAACCACAGCTGGTTCCCCCTTCTGCCCTTTCTCTCCATATGCACCATGGCCATTTATCTATTGAGAAAATGTAAAAACAGGCTAAACATTTTTCAATAAGTGAAGTGATATTTCAATTTTTAACAAAAAATAATTTAACCATCTAGATACATTTAAAGGCACCTTTTAGAATGTGCTCCTTTCACAAAAGAAACATTAAGGATTTCAATAATCCCAAATAAGCAAGAGGGCTATTGGAATACCAACAGACTTTTGCTTCTTTACATTTGTGTTACAGCAAGTTAAATGTATTTGTAGCCTCGAAAAGGTCTTGAAGACATAAGAAATATCGCCAAATCAAATGTAGAAAACAGTCTAAAATGAAAAACTAGAGCTGGTAGTCAGAAAAACAATGACAACATTATTTAAATTTATCAATGATGAGAAATTTGGGGTACAATTTTATTTACAATACTTTAAAAGGGAGACTGCAGAGAGAGCCCAAGACACAACCGTTGTCAACTCCCACTGGGAAGAAAGTATCATGGTTCTCTAGGGTTTGGTCAGTGTCCACAACGAACTTAAAACCTCAGCTTCATTTTAAGCCTGAAAACACATCAGAATGAACACAGAAACATTCCCAAGATAAGACATGCGCAGGGCACAGAGCGTAGTGCTGACTTACGCTTGTTTCTGTGAAATCAGTTTCTGCTGGGACACCTGGGCCAAATTCTTCATTAGGGGAGGTCGTAGTCCTTTCTTCATATTCTTTGTATTCATAAAAATCATATTCACCTAAATCTCCATCTACCAGCAGATCAGAATCCCTGCCGTCTATTCCTTTGTTTCCATACAGAATATCCTCGGAAATGTTTCTCTGGACATCATAATCCTCTCCGGTCAGATATTCTTCAGTAAAACCTTCTTCAACTGGATTTGGCTATTCATTTAAATTGTCGGGAATTGGAGAACATGAAGTTTACTGTTAGTAAAGCAAGTTGAGCATCTGTAACTACATCTCAATGGCATGAGATAGGAAAGGAGTTCATTACTCAAGCAAGAAACTGGGAAGAGGCTGTTTGTTCAATATCACTGAAAGGAATATACTTGTACATATACTGATATGTACAAAGAAATATTGCTTTCAAAGCACCTTTCTGCAACAACTGCAAATGTTCCCAAGGATTCAACAGGTGTGCTTATTCTCACTAGGGAAAATTTGCTCATCAAAGAGGTGTTACTTTATAGCATAAGATCTGAACAAATAAAGTATGCATAGTTTAATAATATGAATATTTTATGAATATTATTATTCATAAAAATGTATCGTGAATATTTGCTTAGTCCTCAAATTTTATTGGACAATAGAGCAAAATACAGTTGCTACAAAGATAAGTCTTATAATTTGATATTCAGTTTTGTCAGCTAACTATTAGTACCAATATCTGAAAACTATTCTCTGTGGTGTTTGCTCAGAGTGTGTCATGTAATAAGGAAATGCCATTATTAATGCCATTGTGATTGCAATCAAGTTAAAATTAAATAATCTTCCTTGTCATCCTTTGAATTACATTTAAAAATTTGTTCTCAAGGACAAACTCGATATAAATGGTAGAGAAATATGGACTACATAGGCAGCATTATAGAAAATTATGTGAATGGAAATACATGGCTAAGTCATTATAACATTACTGTATTGGTTATTTTAAAAAAGTCAACAGTTGTAAAATTTAGTCTTAAATATGGAACATGTACTTCTGCAAGGAAGTTATACATTGCCTATGATGTAATTTTTATTCTTAGCACTGAATGAATTTATATATGAAAGTCATCATCTTGAGCTGTTTTAACTTCTCATAAGAAAGACTCAGACTAGAAAAAGTTATAATCTATTCACACCTTAAATACTTATAACTCTAAAAGATATACTTTATTGGAACATATATAAGTTTCAAATAATTATATTGTTTGCAGTTACCTAATACTAATTTACTGATGATAATAATATAAATAATGGGCATGATATCTTTAACAATATTAAACTGAATTTTTGGCTGACTGTTATTTCATGATCAAAGCATATGAAATTGACGAGGACCTACTCAGACATACCTATCCTGGAACACTTACATGGAAAATAATTGAACATTTAAACCACATTATTTTAATCATAATTAACATTCAAGAGAACTTTAAAATGTAAATGCTTGTTGTCATTAAAATGAGTATTCCCATGCAATAATTGCGAATTGTATCAGTTGATGATACAATTACCACGTCAGAGGATACTTCCCCAGGAAGAATCATGCCGTGAATACTCTTGGTAACATGTTAAAAAGCTTGCTTGGCTGTAGGAGCCATAAAGAAATGATAGCAGCCAATTCCATTTGAAAAGTGTGGAATTCGCATGAAGCAGTGTCATGCAAATTCTGATCTGACATCAACTGTAATTTGCAGGAGTTTTGTAATTATGAACCAAGGTTTCTGTTTATCAGTGGCAACTCAAAGGATTCAGTGACTGAGATGCTTCCTCAAGGAAATCTAACAAAATTTCTAACACATTTTGAAAGCCACGCCGAGATCACTGCTGGATTACCTCATTTGATCCTGATACCCTCCTAGGAGATTCAGTCTGGTAAGTTTCCATTGTTCCATAATTGTAGTCTTGAAAATCATCCACAATATTTGCCTGATGATAAATTCAGAAGAAAGAGGGTTAGGAAATCTACAATGTCATCTCAAGTGAGTGAAAATCATGATTTAATTGCATAAGTGTTAGCTAAATTGGAATTGATCTAGTTGGGTTAAGACTAAGACTCATCATAGATCTTCCATCTCATCTAGGAGAGATCTTGATTGCTTTTTCTCGCTACCTGGACCCCTAGTTTGGCTTTGGCCGTGGCTTCATTACGTTTCTTCTTCTTGGCTGCAAATTTTTCAGATTTAGGGGATGTGAACTTTTTAGTTTTTTTCTTTGGGTTAGTGGCCAATGTCCTCTTCTTCTTTGTGTAATTGGATTTCTTTTTCTGTAAAACGTCATGAAAGATGGAATGGAAAACACGTAGTGAGAAAGAAAATAAAGTGTATGGATAAAGGGAAAGAAATGAAAATTTAAAAATGGTCATCTCTCCTTAAGGCGTCTCTGTCAAATAAAACATGTTATTAATTCACAGAAGCCTGTGATAGGAGTGTGGTAAGTCTGAAGGACAACGAAGAGTGGACACCACATACAACAGACAGTTCTTGGTTTTACCTCTGTTTGTGCTACTGCTTCTTCAGTGACAGTAGGCATCTCTGTAACACTCTCAGCCTCTTTATAGTCTGCCTCCCCATATTCATAGTCATACTCGATTATATCCTCAGGTGCATACTATGTTGCAAAGGAACAAATATTGGTCAATTTGGTTAGTGGCAAGTAATATTATTAACAGAGTGGAAATCACCTGCTTAACCTTTACACAAAGTAAATGTTAAGAGAGATCATACATGAAGCAGAAATATCATTCTAGTGTATACAGAAGCTAATAACACCAGCGTTATTAAGCAAGCTTTCTAAGAAGAGAACAAGTGATTAGGGCTGTAAGAAAAATAAAAGTTTGAATAATGAGTCAAACTTTTATTAAACTTTGAATGTTAGTTAATTCAAAGGTAGAATTCGTGTTTTTGGAAATAGTTGTTAAATATTGACTTTAATTTTGATTTCAAAAATCTACTGTGAAATAGCTTCCTATGAAAATACTAATTTTCCAGGGGCTGGAGCTTAGTGGACACACACTCACCTAATGCATATCGGCACTGGCTTGAATCAAAAGCATAGAAAAACATAAAACTAACAAGGGTAGCATTTAAATAGGTATGATTTTTCAATACCGAAAATAGGAAGAATGGTCTTATGAAACTATGAAAACACTGGGGGAACGGAACAAAAATAAAAATAGCATGAATAAATATGACTCTATTTAGAAAATACAAACTTAAAACGTATTAATTCACTCATTTTCTCTGAACAAAACCTAGGAAAACCTAAAATTGCATACTTGGTATTTAGTGACTTTCTTTCAGAATGAGTGAATGTTTCTAGATGATGTAGCCAATGGCAAATATGAAATATAAACAGGAAAATTCCTTTAGTGTTTTTGAGTGGCAAAGTACCAATTTACTAAAATATATTGAGACTATTTAGAACTTGGTAAAATATCAAGCTGTGGAGAGACAACACAACTTGATAGACAGTATGATATAGAACTTTGGTAACTATATAAATTAAATAAAATATCTATATCTACTAGGAAACTCTGTCTATATAAACATGTATGCATATATACTTTATATGTAGTCTTTTCATATATGCATGTATGTATATAGGTGATAGATAGATGATAGATAAAGATAGATAGATAGATAGATAGATAGATAGATACTGAAACAGAGAGAGAGTATGTGTGTGTCCTTTTGACAAACCTGACCTCTACCTTGTTATTACCAAAATATGGCCTTGAACTCTTGATCTTCCTGCCTCTACCATGCAAGTGCTGAGTTATAGCCATGAAACCACCATGTTGGTATTTATTGCAAGAATTAAGAACAATGCACCAAAAAGTAGTTTCTGAGCTACCATCAATCATATGGGAATGAGAAATATTAAATATCTATAACTACTCATGGATGGCTAGAAATAAAATATGGAAAACAAAAAATATTCACAGGTTTGTTTTTTACAGTTTTAAATGCAATCAAATTGTAAACTATGAACTACTAAAAAAAAAATCAGTAAAACAATGACAAGCCAGTTTAAGCATAAGCTATAAAAAAAGCGTTCAGGCTCAGTTCAAGGATTTGGAGCTGCAATTGTAAAAGTGTCAAAATAATTAATTTTATGTGACATTTCTTCTGGTAGAAGAAAATATCTTCCAATCTTCATAATTTTATGCACTACTGAATGTTTCTGCAAATGAAGAACTATCAGAGTGCTCACAGAGAAAGTGAGAGAAAGTGAAGGAATCTTGCTCAAGCACTGGACTACACCTTTCTCAGAGGATTAATCAGTCAATCAAAAGGACAGCTTCTTGTAGTCTCCTTATTGCACTATCTGCCTAGTCTTTCCAAAACAAAGAATAAATAAATAGGTAAATAAATAAATGAATAAATAAAACCCAGCCAACCCCCAAAAACAAAACAACAACAACAAAAAAAAAACCCAAAAACAAAAACATAACAACAACAACAAAAAAACCCTATACTTTGGAAGACATTTTTCACTTCTTAAAGAATTTTGAACATATTTTAAAGTCAATGTAGGGAAGAACAAGTTGTAATCACTGAAATAAAGCTCTACAACCCTGGGAGAGGAAATAAAATGAGGTTTTAGGTGGACTAGGGGCAGCTTGGATAGGAGCGGGTACATCAGATATGTGGAGGAATGAGATGGAGTGAGAAATTGAGGGAGCAATGGCTAGAATTGGAACACGGAAACCTACTGCAGTGGACGGTGGGGACAACATCATGGAGACAGGGGGGCGGGGAGGAGGTATGGGACGTGGAACAGTCAGAGGGAAATAATATCTGGAGTGTAAATAATTAAATAAAAATAATAAAATAAAAAGAAAATTTTTGCTTCATGTTCATATATATTATATATATATACATATATACATATATATAGTATATATTTATTAATATATTATGCGCAGAGAGAGAGAGAGAGTCAGATTTTTTGTTATCTTGTAAAGGCTTTTTCTAGTGGTGGATTTGGAACAGAAGTGTGGGAAGAAGAAGCGGAGAAGAAATAGGAGTATCAGGAGAATAAACTATAATCAGGGTGTATTTAGAGGAAAGAATCTATATTCAATAAAAGTAAAACAAATTTTAAAAAGTATGATGTGAAAGACTAATCTTTACTCCATGAGCATACCAGCTGAAATTTGGAATGGGATTAAGAGTCTTCTGAAAATGAAAATCCTCGTTCTTGATTTGTTTGTTTAAAAAATACAACAAAATGGCACCATGATGAGACTTGCCATTGACACCAAGGACAGACAAGAGTGGTGGAAGACATCCATAGTAGGGAGCCAGATTTCTTTTATATTCTTTCCTTGGCAATCTCCTTCCCTTGGCTTCACCTTCCACTTTAGTGATTTAAAAACAAATGTCAATTGGCTTTCTTTACAGGTAAATAGAGAATGCATGAGACATTAGAGGAGTCTCATACAGAACATTAATATCTAATTTTTCATAAATCAAGAAGATAATTTAACATGCTACAAATAGGCCAAGAGACATAATTTCAATATTACTTATGATCAGATACATTAAGTCCATTGATGGATGAAGTTGTTAGGACTGAACAAAAATCTATCTATATAGTACATCTTTCATTCCGTGATAAGCTATAACTGTGGAATGTATACACACCTGAATTTAGAGTGGATTAGATGTGTTACAAAAAGAATAAAGCAGTTAGAAGACAATAAATATTTGAGTAAGTTTACTTATGTAAGTTATTAATAGGATATTTAGCAATGTGCCTGACCCATGCTCCTCATTATACTTTATGTTTATACTTGAGAAGACAACATTGCTTTGTTCTTTTTAGTCAGAGTACCTGAAAATTAACTAGAAAAATACACATTCATTATATAATGAAACATTTAATGGCTACCATCTAAAATTATTAAAAGACCTGTTTATACTTTTTTATTTTTTTAGTACCATTATAAAATATTTATTGTTTTTAACTATCAATGTAGCTAATTAGAGTCAATTCTTCTTGAAAAATTAAAAGTAAAACCTCTTATGATGCACTAGTTTAAAATTGATTAACAGCTTTCAGTCGTACTCCACAGAACACCTCTTTCTCTTCTTCCACAAAGCAGAGGCATATATTTATTATAGAAAAGAGATTTTATTTTTCTTATAAAAATGGCAAATGCAAAGTAAATATCATTAGTTTTCAACACAGAACTAGTGACATACATTTGATTTGTCAGCTACAGAAACCTACACTTAACCCAATGATTAGAAACCATCACAGGGTGAAGTGCTTGAAAATTGTACAAACAAAACATCCTAGAAATTTTTCTTAGTTATTTCATATTGCCTTCATAAGACTTTTACTCTGTTTCAAAAGAAGATACTACTGTTAAACTGTCGGGCAGATTAGGGCAACAGAATTCAATGGGATGCATACATTATAAGCTAAAATAATATCAAAATATGTAATTTTGAATTATAAAAACCAACATGAATTTGTATCAATTATAAAAATGAAACAGATAAAAAGTCAATTTATTCAAAGTACCTGAAGCTCAATGGTAGTATCTAATAGTATATATTTTTAAAAGAACATATATATTGTTTGACTTGTTTAGAAAATAGAATTTTGTTCTCAAAATTCAAATACTATTTTACAATTTGAAACTCTTAGTTTTAAGAAAATAAATCTCAAAATACAGTTTTATCAGAAAATAACACACCAATTAGTATCTATGACCAAATGTTCAGCCCTGAAAATGTATTTGTGCATAAAACATAAAGAGTAATCAGGTTGTCTATGTGTCTGAGAGTGAAGGGCATACAGCAGTGGGTTTGGAAGGAGAAAAAGGAAGGCGAGAAATGATGTAATTGGATAACTTCAAAAGTGCTTTACATTATGATTAAAACAAAAACATCATTTTATTACAAATTAAATCACAAACTATTTCTTGTTTAAATTGTTTACTTTCTTATGAGAAAATATATTTTTGAAAATTAAAACTGATGAAAGTCTTGATTCCATAACAAAGCCTAAAATCTTTAAGACAAATTGTAATACTTTTTTTCTCTTCAATAAGTAATGTCCAAAATTTGGAAACAGCTATACCATAAGACATATTCTACCCATATTCAAGTGGTTTTAACTGTTTAAAGCAAACAGCAAAAATATAGCTTTGAGGAATTAATCCTGAAAAAGAGAAAAAGTATACCAAATTACCTTTTAACAAATTCTTCCTCATTGACTCTTAATTAAAAGTATATTTTAACTAAAACCAAGTAAGTATGCCATAAATGAAGGCATAGACAAACGTCTGGACCTTGAGGCCTCCAGTGCTTTACATCTTACCTCATCTATGTGTGGCTCCTGAGCCTGGGCAGCCTTGGATGTTAAGTCACAATCTGGACTGTAATGGTCACAGTAGTCATATGCTGCCTTGGGGTCACCAGTGATCAGGAACTGCTGAATATCGCCCTGCAAAGAGTCAGGTGTAGAGAAAGTCAGCATATGAATGAAAATGCCTGCAGACTGTTTGGAAGGTCAAATGGCCTGCATTTATATGTATGCAGAAGAGAAATAAATAAACACATATCTTTATCAAGATGAGTCTTATAGGACTGAGAAAGTAATAATCAATTACACTGCTCTGATCTACTTTTTGGTATAGAATATGTACTATATATTAATAAACCTATTAATATTCAGTTTTACAGAATTCACAATTGAATATAAACAGCCAAAGAAAATGAAGTATGTGCAAATAATATATACTTCCATGGCAAAAAAAATAGATTAGTTTACACTGATATGCTATTATTAGGGAAATGTGTAAGGGAATATCTCAGTAGAATCATGTTCAGAAGAAAAATATTGCTCACTTACAAAGATGAACAAGAAAGAAGTAAAGCAAAAATAAAAACAATATTTATAAATACAAGAACATGAATTTGAGGAAAAATATTTTGGCAAACATTTAAAACTATTTATATAAAAATCTGTATATATTTATATAGAGACAAATTTTATAGATATTTAACAAGATTATCCAAAAAGTTTTAATTTCATGAATTTCAGAAACAGCACAACAGAAAAATACATTTAATTCATCAAGAAAATATTGTAAAATGAATGTATCATCTCTCTAGCAATCTTAGAAATATAACTATGACCACAAATCATTTATCCTGACAATGCGCTGTAAACTTGAAGACTGAAGTCCTTTTATATTTGAAAGCTTGGTCTGACTGAACATCCTGAGTCAACTTTGAATCATTTCAAAATTAATCCAAAACTAATTCAAAATGTTGCTGAAATTTTATCACCTAGAATCATGGAGGGCTGAGTGAAATCATGAACATTAAATACAAAAATCACCTAGGAGATGAAAATCTGAAAACATCTTCCAAAAAGTTTCTACTCTTTTGTTAAGTTGGAAAGAGTCACCATAAATGGGGATAGGACCATTCAGTCTTTGAGCCCTGAACTGAATAAAAAGAGGAAGTCATGTTGAGTACCTTCACTCCTGCAACTCTTCTCCCTGTGTATGAACAAAATAAACCAATACCCCAACCTCCTACACCTGTGTCTTTCCAATTGTGGCTGACTGGAACATGGAACTGGGAACTGAGGTAAGTTATTTTCCCTTAAGTCTTTCCTGCCTAGCACTTGGCCATAATCATGAGAGTCTAACTAGCACACACCAAAAACCATAAACTGACAATATTTCAATTTTTAAGCATTTCTAAACATGCCATAACATTTGCCAAAATGACTAGGCTGATTTACATTCTTACTAGTAGTATCTGAGTGTTCTCCATATTCTCCTAGCATTTGTTATTTTATGTCTTTTATTTATTTATTTATTTATTTATTTATTTATTTATTTATTTACTGTGCAAGGATTGTATGCATGTGGGAAGCTATTGGGCATTTTCAATCCTGGGGACTGAAATCAGGTTATGAAACTTGGCACCAAGCACCTTTGCCCTTTGAGCCACTCAGGAATCTAGTAACAGCAATTTGTGTTCAATGATTATGAGCACTTTTAAAATATACTTAGTTGACTATGTGTTCTATTAATGAATCTGACTACTGTTATTTCAGAAAATTTTATAAATTGGCCTTTTAAAAAAAAAGCTGTGTGAATGACATACACAAATACATATGTCTACATATGATATGTAAGGAAGAAGTAAGAGTGAATATAATAAAAGTATGTTACGTGAAATTCTCTAAAAGATTATATTATTTTTTAAAAAAACTGTGTGCTTGAAAAGGGACTCATACAGCATCACAATTGTTGCTTTAATGTCCTTGTTCTTAGAAGTCAAGAAAATTTTCTCTTTGTTTTTGCATGATTTTGTGTGTGTGTGTGTTTTTGTGTGTGTGTGTGTGTGTGTGTGTGTGTGTGTGTTTCTTTGCCTATGTAATAATTTTCTAGAGATTTTGCTTATAGTTTGAAGTTCAATAACTTAGATAAAAACAATGTGTCAGGCCTACTGGCTTTTGTGTAGTAGTTGCTGGTGTTACTGCTTGTTGTTTGTAGCTCTGTATTTTTTTTCTGCTTGTTTGTAGCTCTGTATTTTTTTTCTTGATTTTAGACACAGAAATGTCTGTTCCATTACATGGTGATGAACGAAGATTTGCCATTTCCCATGTTAAAAGATTGGAACCTTGAAGTGTGTCAAGAGGCTTTTTGTATATTGGAGCACATCTATAAATTTAAACTTTTCTGTTCAGTGAGTAGGCTCACCAATACAAGAGCTATGCAGACCTTTCCTAGGTCTTTCCTGAATGTATACACAGTTCTCAATAACCAGAGAAATGCCAAACTCTGTATCTGTTAGATGTATTCAAGTTATCTAGTAATTTCATTTTGTTGTTAATGTTGTTTTGTTCCCTTAAAAATCCTTTGAACATGCATATGTATGTATGTATGTATGTATGTATGTATGTATGTATGTATGAATGATCAGGTAGTATCCCAATAAGGAGAAAAAAATAATTTCTACTGAAACACGAAATACAACAAGTATAGTTAATACTCAACTAAAAAATTCTATAGGACCTTTAATGGTCAGACTATTATTGTTTCCAATCTAAAATATTTACTTGACTATATCATATAGCAATATAGGAAGTTGACCAAATAAACATCATTTTTTTCTGAGTGATTTTTCAATATTTTGTGGATATATAGGTGAATTATGACATTGATTTCTGGAGGCTCAAAAAATGCATACAAGGAGCTAAATACATTGTCAGCATTTCATGAATCAAAATTCTTCAGTCAAGCATGCAGTAGCCACAAGTAGACTGTCAGAGATAAAGACTCACCCAAAAGAGGAGAACACTTAATGCATAGTTCTTTATTCTGGTGCTTCATAAAATAATAATTGGGTATCACTGGACTCATAGAGAAATGTCACCAGTGGTTTTAATTGGAACTTCTAATGCCAAATTTTCCTGCCCAAATATCTGGGATGGTAAGTCCATTTAATTGAATGAAAATGAACAAATAGAGAAATCTTGTTTTGCCCCCATTCCAGGGGTACAAATTATCAAGATCTTTATTTAATTGCTGAAACATGTGAAATATAGTATCTTATATATGAATTCTATTTTGTAAAATAGATTTTGAGAGGAATATTGTTTTTCCAAACACTTACTATTCTGTTTATTGGACTTTACATCATCACTAATGGGTGTTGCTAATGTTTCCACTATAAATTCTTATTTCAGTATTTAATAGTTAGCCATAAAATATAATATTGGAAAATTTGGAAGTTTCTGTAAAAATATAATTTTCCCAGAAAGCATCACATACTGTGTTGTATTAATCATATGCTGTGTTGTGATCTGTCTATAAATAAACCTGAGTATCATAACAGGTGTGATGAGCTGTAAATATATTTTTGATGCTATAACATTTTCCAGAGCTGGAAAGGGTGAAATTACCAACTAAAATTGGCATGTGTACTACTGTGGTACTGGAGGCATGAAAAAGACATCTTCATCCTCGAATGGTCTAAAAGCCGAAGCTGAGGTAGAAATCATGGAATTACCTCATGATCTACAGCTGTGTCAACTAGCTACACAATATACTATTTTTACATAGAATGTAGGGACTTACCAGAAGAGAGCAAATTTATTGTAGGTGAAAAAAATGCTTTGTGAACAAATCAATGAATGGCACGATGCACTGCAGAAGAACCTCACCAGAACTTTCATCACTGCCCATTATATACATAATTATGTAAACTTATTCCAGGCCAAAATTTAATGCACACATTAGCACATTTTTATTATTTTGTTTGATTCTCTCTCTCTCTCTCTCTCTCTCTCTCTCTGTTTCTCTCTCTCTCTCTGGCACACATGCCTCATTTATTAAATAAATAAATGAATAAATAAATAAGGGATGGGATATTTTTGCTTTGAAAGTTTTACACAATTTTCTATACTGTGATTTTTTTAAATTGAAGTTAATCATATAAATTCAGTCTAATGTATGTACATGTTAAGAGTATGGTTTTGGTTCCAACTGGCCTGTTTGTGTGAGCCCAGCCAGTGTTTGATTGACTTCAACTTCAAGTCTGACCACCCAATGACAGTGACTCACAACACTGATCCTCACAGAATAAACAATGAAAATGCAAGCTCAGCTAAGCTGCCATAACAGTACATGGCTAGTTGAATAATATGACCTGTAGATGGAGCATTGTTTTCAAAAAGAACTACAGGAATGGCAGCACACATTCAGATATAAGCAGATAGCTACCTGGGATGCTGAACTGATGTTCCATGACAACTGACATATGATGACCTCCAGAATGTCAAGAAATGAGAATCTGTACTTTCCATAAGGTTTTCTGTTTGCTGAAAGTCTTAGATCTAAGTTCTCATATTAAAACTTGGAAGTATCTTTCATTCTAAAATTTCCATCTCCTTTTGTTAAAAATCTTAAAGGGAAGAAGCAAGACAACCATTGACTGTACATCTCAGGGATTTTTGGAAATTTCTGGAATTAAATAGTATATATGCTTTCATAGTGTAAGCAATCACTCTGCTGCAATTTGGCTTCACAAAATTATCTAGCATCTATATTTCCCATAGCACATTCTTGTCTCTATCAGTGTGCAACCTATAACAAGGTATCTCACTGTAAATGAACACTCCATAAATGTTTTATACAATATAACTAACAAATAAGAGTTAGCTACTTGGGGAATCTCATGGAAGAGGTGAAGGAAGGATTAAAGGAGCAAGGTAGATCAAGAATGTCACAAGAAAACCTACAGAATCAACTAATCTTGGGACATGGAGGCTTATAGAGACTGAACTAGATAGCATACTTGGGATGAACCTAGGCCTCCTACACATATGTAACAGATGTGCAACTTGGTCCTCATGTGAGTCTCCTAACAGCAGGAGCAGTGAATGTTTGTGACTCTGTTGCTTGCCTTTGGATTCCTTTGTCCTACCTGGAATGCTCTGTCTAACCTTAATAAAAGATGTACCTAGTCCTACTGCAACTTTATATGCCAATGGGGGTTGATGTCTTTAGGAGGCCTCACCTTTGAGGAAAAAGGGAGGGGGAATGGAGAGAAGGGAGGGAAAAGGGTGGAATTCATAGGAGAGGAGGAAGAGGGAGCTGTAATTGGGGTGTATAGTTAATTAATTAAAGAATGAAAAAGGAACTTATGAAATCCCCAACCCCCCCAAAACACAAACTTTTCCTTTTTTTTTTTTTGATACTAGCACAATAGATAGTAGAAACATATTCTAAAGATAACTAATTATTTTATCTAATAATTTTAAATAAATTTATACAAGGATTTTTAACAGGCAAGCACCCAGATTCTGAATTTGGGATGTTTACAGAACGATCGTGAATCCATTCAACAATGAATGCCTCTGAAGGGTAAGCACCATGCTGATACACATCACGGTACAGATGTATAACAAATGAGGGAAAGGGGGAAAGATAGTCACTGCTCCCACAAAACTTCTCCATCTTGCTCTTGATATTCCTATGCACCAAAATAATTACAGAAAATATATTTATTTATTGCTTTATATTTCCAACTATAAAGAAGATAGAAATAAGAAGGAAAAGAGAAAGAAACTTCACATAAGAAAATCAGAGGAATTATGCAGTGGTATGCCACATAAACAAGATAATTATGGGAGATATTTTTCTTTTAATGTAATAATACTTAGTGTCAAGAAGAGGAAGAGGAAGAAAAAAGAGGAAGAAGACAAGAGGAAAAAGAAGGAGGAGGAGAAGGAAAAGGAGGAGGAGGAGAAGAAGAAAGAGGAGGAGGAGAAGAAAAAGAGGAGGAGGAGGAGGAGAAGGAGGTTATTGTCTGCTGTCTCTCCAAACCATATTGTTAGTATTTCTTTCTCTTATCTTACAGATAAAAGGATTTTCCTTAGACTGTCTTTTACCAGACTCATACAGGCACATAAAATGGAAAATATCACCAAGGGCCGGAAAGGTAGAAATGCTCCCCTCACCATATCCTTTGGCTTAACACAGAAGTCTCTCTTCTTTACCATTAAAGTCACTGTTGCAAAGTATCCAGTTCTCACTGAACTCTTGTCATAGTTTGAGTGTTCAATGTTATCCAAAGACCTTATGCTAACATTTTGTCCCTACAGGGAGTGGGGGATATTGGAGAGTGGTAGAATTTTAGAAGGTGGAGAAGTGTTTAATACTTTGGCCATGAGGTAGGTGGAATCCCAAAGTGGATTTGTGACTCTGGGTACTCTTCTTGACTTGTTCCATCGCCACTATTCACACCTTCAATATATAGTTCTAGGATGATGTGTACTCATCTCTTCTGTGCAAAGGCCAAACCAGAGATGTCGATTGATTGTAGAAACTGAACTTTTCAAGGGGTGAGTTACTTAAACTTTTTCTAAGGTAGCTGCCTCCGTAATTTTAAATAATCCAAATCATTTAATACAAAAGTTGCTACCCAGTAATGAAATCATTACAATGATTTTGTCTAAATGTGTCAGAGCGTTTAGATTATCTGAACATTGAAGAGTTTGAAGAAAGAGCAGCCTCATCAACAAATGATGCTCTGACACCTGGCTATCCAGATGTAGAATAACAAAGTAGAAGCTTATGCCTCATTTTGTAAATTAATAGATTATAGATTAATCAAAGACCCTAATATGATTCTGGAACTACTCGAAGATTTTTTTCAAAATATCAACTTAGGAAGCTACTTCCAAAACAGGCCTCACAGAACTCCAAATATAATTCTAAGATTTTATAAGTAAGATTTCATCAAGCTAAGTACTTTGGCCCAGCAATGCAAACAACAGAGAAAAGAGTCAGCCTACAGAGGTAGAAGGGTTCTATGTCATTGTTTACCAAATAGATAATTATTCAGTATATATGAAGCACTCAACTTGTATCCCCCCAAATATAGATAACCCAACCAATAAAAGGTCAAGTGTATTGAACAGATGGCTCTCAAAAATATAAATGACCAATAAAAGCATGAAAAAATCCTTAACATTCTTAGTCATAAGGCAAATGTAAAGCCAAAAACTGCCCAGAAATTCACTCTGGTAAGAATCACCAAGGGGACGAATCCTTATGCAGTCCTTTGAAGTGTTGTTACTCTTCCAATTGGAGAGTTTTCTCAAAATCTAAAAGGGGGATTATTTTACCTTGTTCTTCCTACTCCTTGAGATGTATATGGAGATGTACTTAAGTCAGCAAACAGTATATGTACCTGTACATCTATGTTCCTTGTCACTACTGACAACAACCAAGTTACATTTTTCTCCTCCATGGATGAGTGGATAAAGAAAATATGATTATAAACATCATAGCTGTATACAGTGAAGGTCTACCTGGTTAGATTTCATATGGAAATAAGAGTTCTCCTGGCATTGGAATGAAATCTTATTGGGATAGCACATGGGTACGCAAGCAAGGTGTGGTGAAACAGTCTCTTGCCAAAGAAAGTATCAGAGAAGTTAACTACTAGCAATGAAAAGAATCACAAAAATCTCCAAGGCCCCTATACCCATCATAGGAAAAGAGCCTAGAAGAACAAATTTATTTCAGAGAGCTTCCACTATTCACTGGGTATTAAGTACACTGTGACTGTTATTGTTGGGCCAGGTACTATTGGTGGCACACCTCAGTATATACTATGTAATCTGTTTTTTTGTTTTTGTTTGTTTGTTTCTTTGTTTTTTGGTGAAAATACAAGAGTTGATGTGATGGAAGCGTCTTCCAAGTTTTTCTTTCTTTTTTATTCCTTAGAATACAGTAGAATTGTGCAAGATTAGAATTCGCACTGGGAATTCTTGATGGGTCATGCACAGAAGAGCTCTGTCAATGAACATGAAGCTAAAGGAAGAGCAGAGATTCCAGCAGTTTGCGGCTGCGAGGGAAAGCTGTAAACACCAATAGAAAACAGCTCAGAAGATCATGTGGACTGGACTCCACAGCAATATAGATAGGGCTCTACAAATCCCTGGGTATACACCACATGCCACAGTGTCCCCAGTATGCAATAGGTGTAAAATTCAGTCTTGCTTTGGGCCACTTACCTACTTCTGGAATAGGGATATTGGCCCATAGAGGTGCCATTGTCATATCTTAACACAATGTAACTTGATATTTTTACCTTAACCATGGCTTACAGCAGGAAATTTGTCCATGTCTCAGACACTTTTGTTTTGAGTTTTGAGCAATGCTGGAAGACACTTTGAGATTTATGTGAATAAATTCATTTTGATTATTAAAAGAATATCACTATTTAAGGAAAGCAGGGATGGTATATTATGCTTTGAGTATTAAAATTTCTTTCAACAGGCCTAACATTAGAAGTTCATCTGGCCTTGCTGATGAGAACTAGTGTTATTACTTGTGTTATTATGAACAAGAGAGAGGGAGGGGCCATGGTCAATTTCGTTTCCTCTGCTTTGGTTTGACACATCACTCATGAGTTACTGCTTACATTCTTGTCAGGGTGTGCCATCATCCACTGTTCTCTCTAGAGGTCTGACAAATGGGGCCCTGAGGTACATAAGCCTTTTCTGTTTGTGTGAGGTATCTAGGGTGTTTTGCTCCTGTAATACAATGCTGGCATTATTAAATGCATCTCTATTCTGCTCTTTCTTCTCTTTCTCCTTAAGCCCCCAAAAGGTAATGGTACTTAGGAGATTCCTCACCTTTGTGATCTGCATCTCTGCGAGCACGAATTTTGTTTCCTAATGAAGTTGGAGTGCCATGTTTTTACAGGCTCTAAGATGGCAATTTCATTTTTAAAGTATACATACGCACAAACAAAAATGCTAAAGATAAAAAGTATATGTGTTGTATGCCATCAAATATCCAGGCTTATACTATAAGAAAATCTGTTTCATAGGAATATAAACAATAGGAAAACAGGAATCTTATTCTTTGTGGTCTTCATTTTCCACACTCAGCATGCATGGTCTGAGTTTTTAGTAATCACCAAATATATGGACCTATTAGGCAAATATTTTTCACCATATAAAGATTCCTTCTCAATATTTGTAAACTAAGAACCACTAGAACAAGTTTCTCATCTTCTGGACCTTGCCACAGACATCTCTTTCTGGTGGTGATGTTAAAGATTTTTGTTTTTATATGGATGTGCATTTTGTGTGCACACACATATGTATACTGTAAGCATCCCTGGAGGCCACAGAGATCAAAGGAGGGTGTTGAATCCCCCAGAACTAGAATTAATAGGATTTGAGAAGCTATATGGTTGCTGAAATCGGAACTCAGGTCTTCTGCAAGAACAGTAAGCTCTCTTAACCACAAAGCCACCTCTCCAGCCTCCCTGATTCTGATGTTAATCTGTAATCATTTTTTTATAATAAATAACAACTATAAATACTTAGAAAATAGCATTACTTTTCTTGAATTTCCCAAGGAACTCTGAAACTCATCAGTAAAATTTGTTTGTAAATTTAAAATTTCACATGGTAAAAGGCATTTTGTTCTTCAAAATTTTGGAGGCAATTGAAATATCAGTATAAAGTTTAAGTGATATGGCTATAGATTTCACTTGTAATTTCTCAAAAAATAAGTTCCAAGTAAATAAGTTTCATGAATCTGAAAGTAGTTATCCATAAACCAAGCATACCAGGAAAAAAAACAGACAAGAAAACTAAAACAAACAAAAAAACATATAATATAAAAGAGAAATAGACATAGATGAACAGTCTGGCAGTCACTGTAGAGAATTCAGCAGTGTAACACAATGTTACAAATTGTCCAATAGATGTTCCTTTCATCCTCAAATATCTATTCACATTTGATATTGGAAATTCCTGTAAAAACAGAGTAGGTCTTGGTAGAGTTTCTGATTGCATAGCCAGGAAGAAGCCTTACACCAAATCCTACTTGGGTTTAAAACTCTTTTTTTTTTTTTTCTTTTTTTTTTTTTTTGGTTTTTCGAGACAGGGTTTCTCTGTGTAGCCCGGGCTGTGCTGGAACGCACCTTGTAGACCAGGCTGGCCTTGAACTCAGAAATCCACCTCCTCTGCCTCCCAAGTGCTGGGATTAAGGGCGTGCGCCACCACCGCCCGGCGTGTTTAAAACTCTTAAGGACTGCATATCAGAATCACATAAGTCGAACAATGTACTTCTGGTCTACTGAGACTTCTGAACTTTTCCAGACAGTAAGTCTCATAACAGTGTTGTTTTGCTGTTGCTGTTGCTGCTGCTGTTGCTGCTGTCGCTGTTGTCCCTGTTGTTGCTTTTCCAAACATTTTGTACAGTTAATGATACTTTCTCAAGTATTTTGCGGAGTGAAGGAAAGCTGCCAAAATGTTTAGAGTTTTGGTATGATTGAAATATACACCAGCAATTGGATCTGGACTATAATTGAAAGGAAAGAATGAGAGATGCCACATAATCACTGTCATAACTGTAGCCCACACAGTCCTGATAGTGCAGCAAAGCCAACTTAAGAACCCATTTTTATGAAAATGAACTGTGCCTTACGTTGTTCAAATGTACTTCTAATTCAAGGAACATTTACCAGACTCTGCTCAACAGTCTTCCCAAAAGTATATTTATCTTTTAATTTCTATACTCTCAATGGTAAAAAAAAATAAAAAAATAAAAAAAAAAGGATTACTACATTGAAGTATAAGTGCTAATATGGAACTACTCTACACAGTGAATAAATAAAATAAATACAATTAGTAAAAGGCTAACAGGATTTACCCATAGCTTTCTTACCCACAGGTCATCAATGTTTCTTAATTTAATAATTTCTGGAGAGTATGTTTAGTTTTTAAATTTTATTAATGAAATAATTTGTATGACAGGCATGACTCTCTGCTTTCTAATACAACAGAAAGCTTCCACCCTCACCAAGTTTGTATTCTAGAGGCAGAAAGGAAATAAGTAAATGCTAGAATGCCAGGAACATTTCCAAAAAATAGAATAACAAAGAATAAGGGTGATAATCATAAAAATAGGCTGTTAGATAGCAAGTTCAAAATGTACTGACTAAAGAACACCAAGAATGAACTGAGAGGGGAAAAAATCAAACTAAGGCAGAGAACCCTTGAAACACAGGGGCTGGTGAATTCATAGGTAGGAACAATGCTGTGAGTAGTGTGTTTGAAAAATCAGACACTCTGTGTATATGAAAGAGCATGGAGAAAAGGAATTATCATTGAAGTCAGAAAGAACTGCACAGGATGAGATGTGACCTGCAGACATGTGAAATTAGGCTCTGAATGAAAAGTCCTGGGATATTATAAGTAAAGAGGAGTCTGACATACTCAGAGGCAGATGCTCACAGCTAACCATTAAACTGATCATGGGGTTCCCAATGGAGAAGATAGAGTGAAGGCTGAAGGAGTTGAGAGGATTCGCGACACCATGAGGAAAGCAACAATCCCAATCAACCAGAGCCCCCAGGGTCTAAACCACCAGCCTGGGAGCGCTTAGGGAGGGACCCATGGCTCCAGCTATATATGCAAGGGAGCTATATATAAGTGGGAGAAGAGATCCTTGGTCCCATGAAGGCTGGACGTCGTGGGGGGGGGATACTCGAGGGTGGGGAGGTGAGGTACGGGGGAGGGTGGAAGGGGGGTACACCAAAGTGGAGGCAGGAGGAGGGGGGAAGGGATAGTGAGTTCCTGGGAGGGGGGGGGGGAAATGGGGTAAAAGAGAACATCTGAAATGTAAAAAAAATTTCCAATAAAAAATTTCCAAAAAAAAAAAAAAAGTTAAAAAAAATTAAAAAAAAAAGAGGTGATATCAGCTACAGCTACTCTAGTATTCTATCTCTCAGCCAGGAGCTACTTGCCAAGAACAGTGGCTAGCAATCATAGAGACCTGAACAGAGGAAACTAGAAGACAGGACTTTGGTGGATATGCGGAATACTTTTTAGTCATATCAGAACTATATACAACCATTTATAGAACGTGAACTAGACTATGCCTTTAAAAGATCACATTCTAAAAGTCAACAATAACGTGAATGATTGCCTTCCTTGTATACTCCTTGGAGTTAAAGATAATTTCACATTAATCGTGAGTTTGCCATAAAATTTAGGATAGAAAACATGATGAAATACAATTTTGTCCTGGATAATCCTATGGGTTTTAATCCTTTAAAGAGTTCTTTTAAACTTTACAAATGTAGCTTTAAATTATAAAAAGAGAATTAAGGCCCTTTCTGTTTACCTAGCATTTCAAGAATTCACATCTATAAACTCATATTTACTATCAGAATGTCAGTGTTAGAAACATAAAGTAATGAGTTCTATTTCCATTAGCCACACATGTTCAACTTGTCCTGCAAAGTGCCAGCCTATTTTGCTTTCTGTTGTTGTGATGTACAAAGGCCAAAATCAACAGCGTGGTGGGGAGGAATGCTGTTAGCTTACACTTCACTTCCATAATAGAGCCCATCAGAAGTCAGGGCAGGAACTCAAGCAGGAACTTGGAGGAAACACTAATGGCTTGCTTCCAACTATCATTTTTTGAATGCTTAAGACAACCTGAGCAAAGGTGGTACCAACCCCACTAGGCTGAGCACTCCTCCATCAGTCAGCAATCAAGAAAATGCCTCACAGGCCAGTCTAATGGGGCTACTCCATCAACTGAAGGTGCCTTTTCCCAGGTATCCTGAGTTGTCCTCAAGTTGACCAAAAACCATCACAAGTGTCAAGCTCAATTGGACAGCTATACCATACCTCCTTCTTTCTCCTTAAGGCTAAAATACTATTGCAGAAGAGAAAGGAGAAACACTGTAGGAGACAGAGGTATGGGGTAGTAAATATCTACAGTGGACCAGTTATTTATGATGTGATAGTACCATTGTTCACCTGAAATCACAGAGGCTGTAATTACATGCACAAGACCACCATGAGATCAAGCTTGGCCAAATTCCAACATGAGTGACAGAGAGGCCCATGAAGTTCTATTCTAACTGATAGATACATTGGCAACTGGTGACCGCTGAGTGAGGGAAAGTCAGTTTTCCACATGATGTAGCACCTGAGAGGCTACCTACGAGACATGGTGCTACTACACCCCACACATACAGACAACATAAAGTGGAATGGTGTGATTTTTAAAAACCAGAGAACATAAAATCAGGAAAGAATGGTAGTGAGGAGCCATTTGACAAGATAATGAGACAGGGAATGGGAGGTGAATTTAATAAAAACATATTATATACATGGTATAAAATTCTTTGACAACTTTTACAAGTTTACAGAATGCTAAATCATAATAACTTATAACATTTAAAATGTAAAAGAGAAAAGGCACTGTCTTTTTTAAGAGTAAGCTATACATTATACATAGAGAAACATGTAAAAGGTGAGAGCTGACAAATTAGGTATTTTACTATATGCAGAAGATAACTAAGCTTCTCTTAGAGAAATGAGTACTGTGCTCATGGTTGTGATTTCTGTATCTGTACAGAGTCCTGGAATCTAACTCTACTCAAGTGCTTCACCTTGTTCCTACCAGCATTCTCAGGCAAAATGTATACTAAACTGGAAATTTTAATATGAAGTCAATAGAGCCCTAAAGTATAAAACACATACCCCCATCTAGTAATCAAAATGCATTGAGGCAGCAGTGATTCTACTTGCAGGTGGGCAATGGGACATGACACAGCTTTCTTCTGATGTAGAGACACATTTCAAAGGAAAGCTGGAGGGAGCACCCACCTTTCCCACAAGGCTGGTTGTAACTCATGTAGTACATTTCTCTGTGTTGTTCTTCACCACACATGTCATATGAACTCAGTCTACAGTACTCAGGAATGTGATTACACATTCAAAAGCCAAAACCAGATGCTCCTTCCAGCCATGATGAGAGAAAACTTTCAAGAATTGTTAAAACCAGTGTTGTGTACATGTGACCCAGAGCACACTTAAGGGTCTCCTAAAGGAGAAAATCCAGGAGAATGTGTCAAATCTTAACTTAGTAAAGAATTAGCCATACCAAATCTAAATAAAATCTGACAAGCTAAACTAGTAGCTAACAAGATTGAGTGGAAAAGAAGTGATGGCTCTGTTGATTAGGTAGTTGTGGTATAGGCATGAAGTCTGAATTCAATTCCCAGAACCCATTTAAAAAACAAACAAGCCTGGCGCGGAAGCATCCGCCTTGTGAACCTAGTACCAGTAAGTGAAGACAGAAGGAACTCTGGAACTGACTGGCCAGCCAGTCTAACCAAGCAGTGACAGTAAGTTCTGTCAGAGAATCTGTCTCAAAAACTAAACCAGAAAGACACTGAATAGCACAGCTGATGTCCACCTCACACATTCATATGAATGCACTCACAAGTGCACAGGAGTATGCATACATACCCATAACACAAGACAAGTTTGTCCACACATCCACATGAAAGGAGTAAAATTGTTTTATAAAAACTGCTATAGGACACTATTGTGTACTACATTTAACTGTTTTTACACAAAAGCTTTTCTCCACACACACACAAAAAAAATTAATTTATTTTTCAATGTTAGAAAAAAATTTAAATGTCTATGAACCCACTGAGTCCTTACAGCAGAATATCCAAAAGATTCTAAAATTTTCTGGGTTAGGTGATGGGATTGTAACATTAATCTTTAAAGAAATTCAGTTATAATGCTATTTTGACTTTAACTGTAAATATCAAATTTAATAAAATTTCACCTCATAGTTGTCAACTATAGCTTTTTATTTCTCTTGCAATTATATATTTCTTTGCATTTATAAGAGAATCTTAGCCTTTAAAGTATATTACACCAAACAAGACTCATAAAGCTGATTTTAGATAATAATTTCAACATTGTTATCAAAGCCACGGCTATATTCTAAAATGCAGCTGACCAAATATTTGCAGGCAAGTATAAATAAGCAACCATATATTACTGCAAAGATGCTTAGATTTTCTTATGTATATATTCTAAGTTGCTTAAATCAATAATAATCCATAAGTAAACAATAAATCCCAGTCAAAAATAACATTTGTTTTCTTTTTTAGGTGTTCGGACATTTCCTTAAAAGAATAAATTATAAATCTGTACATCATACAAAATGATATAGAATTCCCATGTTAACTACATCCCCATCAAACTCCAAAAGTAATCAACAACTTTTAGAATGACGTCAATGCTTTCAAAATCCTCACTGACAGGACAGGTGGATGCCTCTTTACAAATGGTAACTCACTTCATCTTCATATAGTAATACATATAAGACTTCTAACTTTGCAGATGAGGAGAATAAAAAAACGGCCATGTTTCCAACTCTGGTTCTCATTGGAATGTCACACCAGGGCTTTGTGACTCCAGAGTGACAATGCTGCTACTCCATAACTGTAATTTTGCTACTGCTATGAATCTTAATGCAAACATCTGTGCTTTCTCATGGTCTTAGGCAACCCCTGCAAAAGGGTCATTCAGCAACCTCTCCATTCCTCAAAGTAGTCATGACTCACAAGTTGAGAATCATTTCTCTACTACTTGTTAAAACTTTGGTGATATCTATGTAATTAGGAAATAATAAATGCAGACTGATAAGAAAAATATAAGATATAAATTTGCATATATATGGAAACCATCACAAAAAAATTATGCTTTTCAATCTCATAATTCACTTTTATTTGTAAAAAAGCACCTCTTCTAATAATAGGTAAGTCATATGCTAGACTCAATAATAGAACAATGAGTTCTGATAAAGTAGCTTGACTAAGAACAAAGAAATAGCATAATGAAAGAAGAGATTGGCTAAAATGTTATTTCTATAGTTTCCTTATTTTTGAGAATTTCACATGTATATGACATTTGATAACACATGCCTCTCACAATACTTCCTGGCCTGATCTTCATAATCTCTCCTTAAACTTTTCAGTGTTCTGTTTCAATTTCAGGTTTGTTTTGGTTTTGTTTGTTTGTTTTAATAACCCACTAAATTCAGTTTGTGGCCCCTTAGCACAGAATAGGGGGCCATTAATTGGAGCATGAGAAGCCTACCAGTTTTGAGGAGAAAAATAGAATCAATGTTATTCATTTTACACTTCTCAAGAAAAATTGAAGCAAGAGTTCACAAGGAATGGTAAAGAAATAGGTCTTTGTACTAGGGTGAATATTATATATTTCATTAGACATGTGGGAGGGTGTAAAACTTATCTGAAGACAAAGATTTATTTATTTCAGTTCATCAAAGCCACAATAATACATCTCTGGTGATTAAAGCTACTTTGTCCCTTAACTTTGGAAAGATAAAATGCTCAAAGAACTGCAAATGGTCCTCAGTTAAGTAAGTTTCTCCAATGATTTCAGTATGAAATAACATATCACTTTGGAATACTATGGAGGAAACAGCTTTGATCTCTTCAAACTACAGCACTTAGTTATCAAATTACAACACTTGGTTATCCTCATCATAACTTCTTTCCCTACACAGTTATTGTACTGCTTAGATACCGAATTATGTCTGTAGCTTCATTTTTAATTTCCCAAGTGAAATATCTGAAATGGTTATCATCCATACTCATTCACTTTCACCTTCCTAAGAGAGTCAGAATCTATGAAAGACTTCCTCAACGCAGATGGAACACAGATAAGATTTTGTAAATACAATTTACATTTGTATTTTGTAATCAGAGACATTTTGCAGAGAAGTCAGAACAATATTGTTTTAGAAATAAATTCTAACTAAGATCATGGAATTATACCAATTTTGGAGGTTGAGAAAATGAGACAAAAACGGGATGTTCAGTTTCCATAGTGTCTGGTTTTTAGCATAAAGAATCACACCTTCAAATTTCATCATCAGTACTGCCATTAGCCTTATGGCAGTGGAATCCCACTACACCCCAAGCAGGTTGATGATGATAGCATCATTTTCTGAAAGAAGTAAAGTAGAAAAGAGTCTGAAAAGGTAGGCTCATTGTGGAGGAGAGTCAAACTTAGAGACTCAGATCTATAGGTGCTGTGTTACCTGCTCTGAGGGTTTTTGTTTGTTTGTTTTTGCTGTTTAGTTTAGTTTTGTTTTGTTTTATCCTGATTTTATCCTGAATAGAATCCAGAATCTAAACTTGTTAAAGGCAGGCAGTACTGTGGCTAAAACTATGGAAGAAATTCTGAGTCTGTACATAGAACAGTGGAAAAGTTAAACACTGTAAACAGAAATGTGATATGAAAAAAATGAACAAGAGAATCACCTAATTTTTTTGGAATAACACAAATTTTAATCTATCTCCAAAACTGTGCTGTGTATCCCACATGGGTACCAATTTAAGGAATACTTAAAAAGAATGAACTGAAAATAAAATTGTCTCTACATGCCTCCTGCACCTTCCTTTTGTGGAACAGACAGTTCTATGAAGTAACTGAGCCCCAAAGAGTGACATGCACCATTGGAACTCACTAAAGGGTACTCCTTTGTAAGTTCTCTTTAAGAGTTCTATAAGACCTTCACAGTAACAACCAGAGAGATAATTCTCACAGATATCTAGAAAAGAGAGTGCATAAGAATCATTTTTAAATCTATTAAAATATTTAGAAATGGCCATCAAAATTCAGCCTTCTACATAGAAGGAGAAAAATGTGTAGTTCCCAGCCCACCTGAGTCTTCCTATCCACTTAAGGAAACAGGACTGAGAACCACTGAACACTCCGACATTTCACAGGCACAAACTCCCCCAGAAGGCTCACCCACACTATGACTGCTGATTGATTTCTCTTAACATTTAGCCATAGATCACTTTACTCAGTCTATCATGTTTGCCTTTCAATAGAAAAATTACAAGACACATTGTTCGGTAAGACACACAATGTATGGAAAAGAAATAACATCAAAACTGGAATCAGATATAGCAATCTCAGAATTAATGTAACAGGAATTTTTTGTATGTCTGATTACCCTGCTTAAAATTTTAACTAAAAAAGTACAGTATGGAAGCACAGATGGATAATGAATCACAAATATAAAATTGTCACTCAAAACAACATGCTATAGAGCAATAAAACTAACAGAAATATGATGTAACTTTATAAGGATATCAAATGCATAAATATAGCAAGGAAAATAATTTCAGTTGAAGCAATGATAATAAAAGCTACCCTGACTAAAAAGCAAAGGGTACAAAAGAACTTAACAAAAAGAGAAAACCTTGAGTGTGGGGCAGTAGTATAGAATTTTTACAGTAGCATGCAGTAGACTCAAGGTTGGGGGTCCACTGCACCACAGAAACCACTAGGTAACACAAAAAATAGAACAGAATATTTAAGAACTATGGGAAAGATTGTGTTTAGGTAGTTATGTTGGTGGGATTTGATAAGTTTAGCTTCTGACATTCCCAAGAGACATAATAACAGAGCAACAACCTGTTCTGGCTCTGACATTCTTTCCTGCCCCATGTTGCGGACATTGACTGAATATTAAATGCAAATAAATTGGGGGATAATATGACCAAAAATCTCTAATTCATGATTCTAACTAATAAGTGTAAAATACACAAGGCAACAGCACTGTAACTTCAAGAATAAATTGATGAGTCACTAATGCTCTTGGGTACAAGATAAATAAAACCTCCATCAAAACCAGTCACATACAGCAAGTAGAGACGAGGGAAGACATGGATCTGCTAACCATCACTATTAATCAATTAGGTATAATCGGCATTTCTTTAGTATTCCATCCAACAACAGTAAAATATACATCAATCTAAAGCGAATAGACATTCTCATTGAAATAAACAATGGTGTGGGCTAAATCTCCTTTTGAAAATTTAAATGAAATGAATTATTCAATTTTATTTCTCAAAAAATAATAGAATTAAGATGAAAATAGTAACTGAAAGACAGATGAGAAGTTACAAAAAGCTGTGAAGCAGCAGGGTCAATAAAGAGGTCTTCATAGAATTTCACTTACACATAAAAAAATAGAAGTCAACAGAACTTATCAAAAGAGGAATTTATAGAATGAATACACACACACATATATATGTGTGTGTGTATGTGTGTGTATATGTATGTATATGTATATATCCTCTAAGCTAGTGATATAATTTCCACCTAAGAAAATGGAACAAAATGAGTAACATAAATCCAAATGAGAAAATAAAGTAAAGAAAAAGGCAACAAAATAATACTTAAAAAACAAGAAATAATAAATACGAAATAAAGAAATTAAAACAGATTATCACTGTAGATGAAAGTAGGTTCTCTGTAAACCTCAAGAAGAATTATAAGCTTCTAGGTAAGAAGATAAAGAACATTTTCAAATTGTGGAAATTACTCATAGTAATGAAAGGAGATCTATTATGGCAGTCATAGGAATCAATAACTAAGGAAGTATTCTAAAACTCTCTGAACTGGAACTTAGATGAAATGGGCTGATTCCCTGAGAAACACGAACCTCACACAGAAGAACTAATGGAGGTGAGAAAACAAATATCCAACATAGAAAATTGATAACTTCCCAAATGTCTCTAAGTTCTCTGAGAAATGAGAACAAAGAGAATATTTCTTACATCATTATGTGAAACTATATCACTACAGCCCCCAAAACTAGAGAAAAAAAATTAAAGATTATAGACTATTGTTCTTCATGAAATGTCAAAAAGATCAAAAATGTAGCTGAAGATCAAACCACATGACTTATAAAAAAAATAACTGTGCACTATCACTAAGTATACTATTTCCCAAATTCTTTTCAACAATTAAAAGCCAATTAACATAATCACACCAATTTGCTCAAAGAAAACAGAAAGGGGAAGGTTATGGTAGTGCTCACATTTAAACCCAAGCCCTCGAAACGGAGAGTCAGAAAGATCTCTGTATTGAAACTAGCCTAGTCTACAAGGAGAATCATGACCAGCTAGAGCTACACACTTGAAAGTCATTTGTCATTAAAGAAATATTTCAGCACAATAAATACAAGAATTTAGAAAATCTATAGCAGATATCATACTTCACAGTGACACACTCATAGGTTTCCAACTACAATTAGAAGTAAGGCAATAGGATTCCTTTTCAAGTTTTTCTAGTCCTAGATAATAAAGAAGAAAAGAGAAAGTATAGAAATCTGCAGGTTCTACTGTCTAACCATAACTGATATGATCATCTAGGTCTTTTTTTCTTATTTTATTGAATATTTTCTTTATTTAAATTTCAAATGTTATCCCCTTTACAGGTCTCCCCTCCCAAATCCCCTATCCCATACTCCTTCCCTTGCCTCTATGAGGGTGCTCCCCCATTCACTCACCCACTCCTGCCTTCCCACCCCGGCATTTCCCTAAACTGAGTCATTAAACCCCCTTAGGTCCAAGGACCCCTCCTCCCACATTGTCCAACAAGGCCATTCTCTGCCACATATGAGGCTGGAGCCATGGGTTCCTCCATGTGTACTCTTTGGTTGGTAGTCCAGTTCCTTGGTGCTCTGGCTGGTCTGGCCAGACACTGTTTGCTCCCCCCATGGGACTGCAAGCCCCCTCAGCTCTTCAGTCCCTTCTCCAACTCCTCCATCTGTGACCACACACTCAGTTCAATGGTTGACTGCGAGGTCTTAATCAAAGGAAACAGGAAATAAAACTTGGAACTCAGAAGGGATTAATGCACATTCCAAGATACAAACTTTACTTAAAAAGTTGATCAATTTCCTAAAAATAAACAGTAATCATTTTTTAAAAATATGAATAACTAAAGAACTATAAAAGAAAATTTCCCTAAATGAAAAAAGGCATCCAGGTTTATCGAAGGCAAGCACACTCAACAGTGCCCAGATGTTAGTCATCTCAGCTCACTCTTTAAAGCTAAGACAGTCCCAGGGAGGTGTTCTGTGCATGCTGAGAGAGAGTTCCAACAGAGACAAACAAGTGATACTGTTTCAATTCAAAATGTACTATAATGATTTAGTGATTGATATCTAAACTCAACTAAACAAGAGAAGGTGGATAACTACAAACACTACCTTCATTTTAAGGCATTGCTGCATAGGAAAATTATATCTACTCCTGTACAGCTCCTTAAAGGTGTACCACAAAAATTATCACAAAGCAAGCATAAAGTTCTTGACCTGTTTAAACCTTAATGGCTTTAAGGTAATTTAATCATTTGTTATTATTTAACATTTGAGGAGCCTACCAAAATGATCAAAAAAGTATAATTTTTAAATTTGTCATCCATTGATTTCTCCACAGAAAATCTGAAATGTTTTGCAAGGTGATACAAAAGTGGCTCTGCAGTTAAGAGTGTTTACAGAGAGCTGAGGTCGAATCCCAACACCTATGCCTGTCACCTCAGAAAGCTAGCACCAGCCACAAGGTATCTATCTCAGAGCTGGCCCCTTCTGGCTTCTGTGATTACCCTCACACTCAGGTGTGAATTATATAACAATGGTAATAATTAATAATAATAGTAATAAAAAACAATGTAAGTCTTTCATAATATTTTCTGAGAATTTTTCTGAATGGCTTTGTAAAATGATGTCACAACTGACTCATAGCTCATGAGACAGCCACCCCCCAAAACAGTTTTTCTTAGAAGGAAAAGAGCCTTTTGATTGACAAAGTTTAAAATACTGAAGATTCAATTGATAGTGCTTTGAAAACTTATGAAACCATGGCGCTAAGCTCTGATTTAATGATGGATTTTTTCCTAATAAGTCATCTCATCTTTGAAGTATATGGTCAGGGTGGACAAACCAGGCCTATGGATTTCTGTTGGATGGACACTGTGTATGGTATGTCTACATCCACCCATACCAGCCTCCTCTTCATATGCCCTGAGTTCAGCTGCTGTTACACCCAGAGGGAACAGAGAGGTTTTAACTCTCCAAAGTGCTTGATAGATGAGCAATAGACCAGAAAAGAACTCTTTTTTCAGGACAAACAAAAAGACCCACTAGAAATTTCCATTAAGACATAGAACATTGCTAGTCATGCCAATGAAAAAATGTACAAAAATTATAGAAATTCCACGGTATCAAAAGACAGGAAATCATAATGAAAGACACTTTGGTATATTACTTCAAGAGTAAATTAACAACCATAATTATTTACAAATTACAAATGCACACATGTATATAAATTCATACTGTGCTATGCAAGGACGGTATCTACATCTGCTCCATGAATTTTTTTCAATCACTGTGAATGACTGTCTTTTATACTTCTCCAGGGAAAAATGGGGAACTGAAACATAGAGAGAGCTTCATAGGAAGTCAGATACTGGGGATAAAAATCAGAATGTCCTCATTCCAGAATGCACCTGCAGAATCACTCTACTGCTATGCCAAAGCTATATCATGTAGACTGTAAATACATATGTCCCACTGAGTGTTCATGGAAAGCATCCCAGAGAAGCTTAAATCATTTTCAATCCTGTGTGCTTTGAATTCTTTAAAAAATATTATTGTGATGCAAATATAGACATATAGGATGTCTATCGTAGCATAATAGTACCATTCCAGAAGTGTGGAGCAGTGTATCCATGAAATTATATACACTAAGTAAATTCTAGTTAAATATGAGTCACAATATATCTGACAAAGTGACCTGGCAGTGTTCAGGCTAACGAAGGCCTAATGTTATCACAGCTGCAGCATCATTGTATTTATTTATCTTATCAAATAGTAAATTAATATATGTTTTACTATGTATGGTTCACAAAAAAAAAAATTCAAAGGTCTTGAAATTCTACATAAGTATAAAGAAAAATGAAAGCAAAAGAATTTTGAGTAAACTTTTAGAAAACAACACATCAATGTCCACATATTTAGATACGGTAGACTAAGTTCATGGTGTTGAAGAAGTGTATTTCTTTGATACATTTATTTTCTTCATGACTTATTTTCACTCAAGAAGAGTCCAGTTTGAAGTTTTATATAGTCAGACGACAACAATATTTGGCAAGAAAAGTAAATATGAGTCTCACAGATGATGGCTGTGGATACTTGGATTACATAAATATGAAATTTCATTCAATTCAGTTTTTTTTCTCCCAACGTTGCTCAATGACTTTACTAAGTAAAAATAAGAGCCTTTTCTTTCTGAATAGACTTTTAAAAAATGGTACAACATAAATATGATGCAAAAGCTCTAGGTTCATTTACATCTTAAAAGCTAACAGTAAATAAATGCCCTATTTAAAGTTTCATGTGGCACCATGAATGCTCAAAATATAAAAGAGATTTGAAAAGTAATTTCTCACAACTCGTTGTCATATTAGCTAGAATTTCACAGAAGAATCTCTTCTACACTATTGTTCTTAATATTTAATACATTCTTCAGATTAACAGTTGTGGTTATTTCAAATTTTAAATGTTATATTATAAAATCAGTCATTGGAAGCAGGGAGGAGAAATAAGAAGGGCAGAAATGAAGGATGAGAGAACTCTATTGATGTTCTTACATGTTACCCATTCACAAAACTAGAAAATCAGATTTGGGTTACAAAAGTAAATTAGCCTAGAAAACTGTTCATGAACTTACGAAGTAAGATTCTGCAAAAAATAGAAGTTATGAAACTTTTCTATGATATCCATACATCCAATAAGTAAATATTTATTCTTGCATAGTTAACTCATACATGACAATGTACAAAAAAGTGTATTGTCACTATGTAGTCTCACAAGTCACCCTTCAAATAATTAATCATAATAACACAAATTAAAATATTTATATAGCCAAAAGGTTAAGACTACAGTAATTGAAAAAGTCACAAATGAATATTATCCCAAATATAGAACCTGAAAACATCATGAGATTTCATTGTATTTAGTACTGTATCACAGATGATTCAAATAAACACATATTCAGTAGTTCAGCATCTTTAAATATAAATATACTATCTGTATTTGTAGACATATGTGCACATTTACACATGTGTATCACACATAAACAAAATACATAAAATCACATTATATAGCTCTATGCTGTTATACCCCAAAAGTTAAGTCAGAATTTGTGTCAATAACAGTTCTGTATATCCCTTAATAGAGTCCAAAATCAATTCTGTTTATACTATAAAAAGACAGAGAAACAAAATATAAGTTACCAAATACAATGACTGACAGATTAAGAATCATATGGTAATTAGCAAAATACAATTGGAAAAGCTTCTACAATGACTTTCACTTTTAAAACTTAAAGTTCCAGATGGGATGGGGGTTTCCAGAGGGAAACTGGGAAAGGGTATAACATTTGAAATGTAAATAAATAAGATATCCAATTAAAACATCCTAAAATTCATCTCTCTATTAGGCATAACACAACATAATCTCTATTAGGAAACACTCTAACAAAAAAGTCAGTTAGGCAGAGTATATGACTGGGATATGTCTCTGAATTAATTTTCTAGAACAGGAAGTCAAGGTTTTTTTCTCTAAGCTAAAGTACTAACCATAAAGTTTAGGACTAAAATGGATTGTCCTTGCCAGGAGAATTGGATGATTGTGCTCAAATAAAGCTTCCCATGCCCTGCAGTCACTATTGTCTAATCATCCTTGGCCAACAATAGAAAACATCGCCACTCCACTCACAGAGGAAGAAAGTAGGTCACCCTTTAGAGTTTGAACTTTGTTTTACAACATAGCGATTGCTAGAATTCTTAACCCAGTTGATCTAACAACAATCAGCTTAAATAAACTTGGTTTATTTTTACCTGGAAAACATCTGTTTCTAAAATTCTTGTTCCAAATACCATGATTCCATGGTATCGACTATCGACCTCTCACTTCTATCGAGGGGTTTTTGTGATTTTCTTCTTACAATCAACAATCATTGTCACAGTTTTCTTCTCCACACTGATTGCGACCCGGTGCCACCTGTAAAAAACCGAAGCAATTCTTTTGTAAGCTTCAAAGACTCTGGCTGTCAAATCGACAGACCCATTAGAACAGGAGCTTTAAATGTCAATGGTGAGCTGAAACAGTACAAAACAGAGGCATGCTTGTGCCTCAGTAGTTTAGCTAGTGACAATTTACTGTTTACCCAGGACAGCACCAGGTACTCAAAAGGACACAGTTTCCTAAGATGAGAGGAAGGATTCGGCACCTGTGCTGGTTAGCACTGGCCATCCTCTGCTTCACTTTGTGCAGCAGAAACAAAAGATTAATCTCACTGTTTTCTGATGAGCACATTTGACAGAGATTGCGATGGATATGGGTAAGCAATAGTTTCTCTGTGCGTAAACGCTTTCTTCCAAAGTGGAATTCCACGAAAAAAACCTTCTGCTCCGGTGATCCCCTGAGAGTGGATATAAAAGGGTCTGTCTCCTGACTGAATGGCTGCTCCATCTGGAGCAGCTGAATGTTCTAATTGTAAAACACAATGTGCTACTCTGTCCTGAGCTCCATTTATTTCAAGTGTTTTCATGTTCTTTTTCCACTTTAATTTCAAGACAGTTATAGATCACCACCGTGGGCAGGATCCAAAACTGAGACACAATATCTTTCCTTCTTTTCCAGGGCTGGCAAGAGGAGGAAACACTGAGAGAAAGCAGAGTCAGTGCATGTGTGGAGTGGGAGGCTCAGTTCACTCTGCAGCTACTGCCCCAGCTAATTCAGGGTGGTGATGACAGGCTTAGAAGGGGGAACGTGGCCAGCCCTTGGAAGCATGCATGCTCTCCCTGCATCCTAGAAAGGGTTTTATTAACAATGTCTGGTGCTAACAGAAACCACTAAGTGAAATTCACTTGGATTTTTTAAGCCACTGTGGTTTATATTTTCTTCCAAATCAAAGTGCTAGATTAATATTCCAGAAGTGTCTAGGAGTAGATCCATAAAATAAAATACCAAGAAACTTGCCTGACCGTTCCCAAATGTCTGTTTCATGATATTTGGCATGACTAGTGGTGACGACCAAGTACATTTCCATACATACTTTATCTTTGGTATTTCCACTAGCACATTCAACTAGCAAAAGCTTGAATTGAGCAACAACTTATATAAGGAGCCTTGGAGCAACATCATACACCGGGAGTAAAATTTACACATATTTTATGCCAAGAAGGCTGTGTGCTAACTTAAACCATTCCTTGTCTTGAGGGATGTGCTTCTCATTAGCAGGATATAAAAATAATTTTATTTGCTAAAATCTCATCTGAACACTAAACTTGATTGTTTTTAATTATTTTTAATTGTCCTGATAATAAGATGACAAAAATCATAGAATTAGGTATAGCATGCAATAGAAATAATTTAAATAGCACTAGATTAAGAGAGTTTTGCATGCTTACTTGCTCCTTTTTTCTCATGGAATTTTACCATCAATAAAACATCACAAATTTTTATGGTGAAACAAAAGTTGATGATTCTCAGCTTAGGAGAAGCCATCATCTCTCTAGCCTATACTACTAATTGGTCTGTGCTTCTATGCATTTGTGACCATAGCAACTATCAAAACATGAATGAAGGGGTTGAGACAACCGCTTAGTCAATAAGGTGCCTGCTACACAATCAAGACTTGACTCCAAGTGCTAGCTACTTGTAAACAAGTGGACATGGAAGCATGCACCTCTAATTCCAGTGCTGAGATGGCAGAGAAAGGTGTCTGTCTGGTATTTTATGACTGGCCAGTCTAGCCTAATCTTCAACATAAAACTCTATACCACTATGAGACACTGACTCAAAAAAACAAAATTGAAGACAAATGGCTGGAACTAGAAAATATCATCCAGAGTGAGGTAACCCAGACCCAAAAGGACAGTCATGGTATTTACTCACTGATAAGTGGATATTAGCCATAAAATACAGAATACTCATGATATACCCCACAGACCCAAAGAAATTAAACAAGAAGAAAGACCCAAGCAGGAATCTTGAATTTCACTTAGAAGGGGGAAGAAAATAGTCATGGGAGAGGGAGAGAAGGACCTGGGTAGGAGAAGGGAGGTGGAGAGTAATGGGGCAAGGCCAGGATCAGGTGTGGAGAGAGACAGGAGAGAGGTCCAGAGGACTAGGAGAATGAATGGAAATCTGCAACTGTTGGGCATTGAGGTGAGTCTCTAGAAAATTCCAGAAACCTGGTATGGGGAGGTGTCCAGGAATCAATGCAGGTGACATTAGCTGAGATGCCTAACAGCAGGGAAATGGATCCTGAAGAGGTCATCACTTGTAGCCAGGCAGGACCCCCACTGGAGGGATAAGGGCATAAGGGCAACAACCCAACCACAAAATTTTCAACACAGAATTTGTTCTGACTACAAGAAATGCAGGGACAAAGATGGAGCAGAGACTGAGGGGATGGCTAGCCAATAAGGCAGCCCGACTTGAGACCCTTCATATGAGCAAGAACCAATCCCTGACATTCTGTTAACGATACTCTGTTATGCTTACACACAGGAGTCTAACATAACTGTCCTGTGAAATGTTCTACTCAGCAGCTGTCTGAAACAGATGCAGATACTCACAGCCAAACTTTGAACAGAGGTCAGGGATCCTTATGGATTAAAAGCCCTGAAGGGGATAGGAACCTCACAGGAAGACCAACAGAGTCAACTAACCTTGACCCCTGAAAGCTCTCAGAGACTGAGCCACCAACCAAAGCGCATTTGAGGGTTGGATTCGAGGGTCAGCACATACGTAGCAGACATACAGCTCAGTCTGCATACGGGTGTCCCAACAACTGGAACAGAAGCTCTCCTCTAAAGCTATAGCCTTACTCTGGTACCTTTTCTGCAACAGTGCTGCCATGTAGGGCCTCAGTGGGACAGGATGTGCCTAATCTTGGGCCAGAGTGGGCAGATACTCAGGGAGTCACTGAAGGGAAAGGGTGAAGAGGGAAGAGACTTTGTGAGGGGGGACCAGGAGAGGGGAAAAAAGAAAGAAAAAGAAAGAAAGAAAGAAAAAAGAAAGAAAGAAAGAAAGAAAGAAAGAAAGAAAGAAAGAAAGAAAAAGAAGAAAGAAAGAAAGAAAAGAAAGCAGATGGCTACTGAGGACCAAAACCCAAGTTTGTGCTAGT
Source organism: Mastomys natalensis (assembly GCA_021653895.1). Lineage (NCBI taxonomy): Eukaryota > Metazoa > Chordata > Mammalia > Rodentia > Muridae > Mastomys > Mastomys natalensis. The sequence continues at coordinate 581,841 of JAJTUV010000534.1, forward strand.
TATCTTATGACCTCCACATGCACATATCTCCAATTGTATACTCACACGTGCACCGTCCCACTCACATCAACATGCACAAAGGTCCATCATTTTTGTATCTCTCTCTCTCTCTCTCCAAAACACACACACACACACACACACACACACACACACACACACACTACATGAATAAGTAAAATATAAGTAAGATCAAAATTTAGCAACTACCCTCAGAGCACCTAATCTCTATTCTATGTCTCTTAGAAACCTTCTGGTGCTCTCGCATCCCAACTCCTGGAAGTTTTGCTTTGTGATACCCTGTAGCTGATCACATCCTTGCTTCCTGCAAACACACTCTATAGGAAGACTCTTTCCTTCACATTCTCACTCAAACAGGCACTTGTTCTTTTACTTTCCTCCTAGCAATCTCTTCTTAAGAGACTTCCACTCTGAAATACCACACCACACAGTGCAGTTCTTCCATTGATGCAGAAGCGGTTGGAGGAGTGAGAAGGTGAGCAGAAATGATGTAAATATAGTACTTCAGTACCTAAACATGAAATTCTTAAAAAATAGCAACACATACACCTGCTTGAAAGTTTATAAAAGAAACTTCCAGAAATAAAAATATCCTCTGTGTTAAAAAACAAGCAATGAGAACTACATTTTATATTTGTTTGTTTGAGCTTCTCATGTTCATAGGATCCTCACACAACTTGTTATAGAAGCTGAGTTTTCCCTATGACTGAGAGTTCTGTCATCCTACCAAAGACAAAACGAATGTTTATTTTTATATCTATACTGCCTTCAACACCTATAACCAGATGCCATAATATCTAGTAAAGCTGACTTTAGAGTTCTACATTCAATATTAAAACATCATCTGATATTACACATATTTGCTTGTGGTTAATGAGGCTCTAAGTAAAAGAAAATGATTACAACATGAACCATGGTTCAGAATCTCTAGGATTGAGAACACAGTCGGAGCTTGATTTCAAATGCCACCTCTGTCACTTTCAAGTCATTTGAACTTCTCCTGCTTCAGCTCCAATAATCTATCAGCTTTATTACATGAGTTAGCAGTGTAGTAAGTGCTTACAGCCGTACACAGCACATGTCCAATGTATAAGCTCTCCGATAATACACAATATTAGTACTACTGTCACAAATATTTAAGTCCATGTGCTAAAGAAATGAGTCAGTGATTAAGAAACTTGCTGCTCTTGCAAAGAACACAAGTTTTATTCCTAGAACCATCACTGAGAAGCTCACAAGTGTCCACTATTCTGGTTTCAAGGTCCCCAGTGCCCTCTTATGACCTCCATATATACATATACAGAAAACCAGGCACACACATATACACATAAATAAAATAAAATGTGTTTCCTATCAGGCCATTTATTTGCTTAGAATGGTTAACTGAGGTCACACCTCACCCAGAATTGAACCCCCAGTTGTTCCAAACACTACAATGTGATCTGCCTCTGGGCCTCCTGACAATTTGTATCCTCCTCATCCTCAGCTCCTGCCTTGCTTTTCACAGTGTCTGGATCAGGAATATTTGCCATTCCTTCCTTTCTAGCTAAAGCAGTATGCATGCAAGTCTCAGCACAACGTACCTTCCATCCCCCCATGCTAATTCATTGCTGTTGTTTAGTTGGGATAGTTTCCAATTTTTGAAACACTTATTCATCTATTGATTGAAGAAAACACACATGTTGGGTGCATGGTGAGATAAGGCAACAACAGGTAGGAGTTGGTTCTCTCCTTCCACCATGTCAGCCCAAGGAATTGAACCCAGATGGACATGCATGGGTCAGGTGCCTTTAACCCACTGGACTATGAGAAGCCTTGACCTAGAATTCTGTTCTGAAAATGGACTTCTCTTCATTTCTTTAAAATTTACCACCATATAGTTTCCTGTTCTCATTACTATCCTGCCTGCTTTTCTGTCTCATCCATACAGATTTGTTTATTTCTTACAGTTTTTTTCCCCTTAATTTCCCAGACTGTGACACAGACTACATCAATGTTGGGAATGTTGGGGTGTTTTCTTTTGGTGTTTTCCATCCATAGCCACTAGAAAAGATGCTTCACAAAGACTGTTGAATGATTAATAGAAATTGTTTTCAGCTTGGTTTTGACGTTTGGTCACTGTGTGACTTACTTGCCATCAGCGATGTTAACTGTTGAGAAGAGAGGATAGTTTTCTGGAGTGGGTTTTCCAGTGTGGTCTTCAAATAGAAAAACTGGGGATCTCCCAACCTCAACACCAAGTTGCTGAATGCCATGCTCATTATAAAGAGACAAGAGGAATGCTTGAGTTCCTTTTTTGGGTTTTATAGTAAATAGTATTGAAAAATCTTGTGGAAAAGTTCCTCCTGAAAAGACAAAAATGAGTTAGAAATTAGAGATTTCCAAATTGTTTCTAGATCACTTTATCTGAACCATTTATGGGACCCCATAACTAAATTCAAGCAGGAAACAGTTGAACTAGTAGTGTGGTTGTAGAGGGAGCCATATGACTATCAAACTTGCTCTTATTAATCCAAGTTAAGCCTGAAAGCTGTTTATTTAAAGCACAATGATTATGAGAAACTGAGCCCACTGTCAGGAAAGAATATCACGATGGCAGGACAATTTTCAATACCACAGAGCACTTTTTAAAACTTGTTTCAATTCTCATTTTAGATGTATTTTATTTTTTAATTATGTGTATGTGAGCAGACAAGAAATGTGGGGCATGTGAGTGCAGGTACCTAAGGAGGGTAGAGGTGTCAGATATCCCTGAAGATGGAATGCATACTGTCGTGTTTGTTTTCTCTTTCTATGATCTTATCTCAAGTACCTAGAGCATCACCTGACCTACACATGTGCTTACTAAACATTTGCTAAATTACTATGGAAACATTACATACTAAGTTGCAGATTTTACTTTTCAAAGTAACAATATATATGATACATAACCACTAACTATATAAGATATCATATGTATATATGTATATGTACATATATGTATATATGTATATATAATGTATATATTTATACATATACTATGATACATTTAGGAGAAATTTATTACTTCAGTTAAATATGTCTGTTCACAAAAGAAGTTGTTTTTATTATAGATTATATTGGGGCCAATATCAGAGTTTTCATATTAATCCATTCATTCTATTCAATTACAAGTTGTATGTAAGTGATTTAAAAGGCATTATAAATATGACTATCACAGTACAATTCCAAAGATGACACAAATAGGCGTTCCATGCTGTTAATATGAGAAGATGCTTCTTTGTGAAGATACTACATTTGAAGCTCATCAAAGCACTATTTATTATGGCAAAAATACTTTTTAAAATACATTGGAATGACTGCAGCTGGCTCACTGAACACGGTTCAAAAGGGAACTCTCTGAATTCACTGAGAATAATAATGAAAGGAAGATGTTTCCTGGGTGGGAAGCCTTTTAAATGTATTCAAAATGGAACACTGACAGGCAGTATGGCTGCGTTTTTTGTTCGTTTGTTTGCTTGTTTGTTTGTTTACCCTGCACATATATGCACAAACTCGGTGAGTGAGAACTAATATGGTACCTCAAGCAGTTTGAGGTCTAGGGCCTCTGGGATGACTCAGCAGGTTAGAGACTTGCTACCAACCATGATGGCCAGAGTTCAATTCCCAGGGCTCAGATGATGAAAAAAGAGAACCAACACTTACAAATTGTCCCTTGTCTCACAAACAGAGGAGGGAGAAGGAGGGAGGGAAGGAGGAAGAGAGGGAGGGAGGGTGGGAGGGAGAGAGGGAGGGAGGGAGGGAGGGAGGGAGGCACACACAGATACACATAAACAAACACAGGCATGCAGATGAATGTACATACACACAAAGAGATACAGATAAATACATACACACACACACACACACAGTTCTGCAACACTATACTAGTCTTTCTGTCTGATCATGATGGCTGTTATCATGATGCCTATTGAAGTGTCTGATCCTCTGGCTGTGTTCATCAGAAAACGCACCACTTTTAAAATGATGCTCACTAGTTTGATATTTATAATGATATGATGTTATTGCTATTTTAAATTATCATGTATACAATAGTTGCAGAAAGTTCTCTCCAAGAAGGTATTTATGTGAATTACCTATCATAGGATTCTCTTATCTGAAATAAGACCCCATCATAGGTGTCTGTTATCTGAAATATCATTGCAAGAACCATTGCCAGAGTACAATAGTGCTAACTGGGGAAAGAAGGAAGAAGGTAAGGAGCTAATATCCCATGAATATAACATTTTGTTTTTTATATTGAATTCCTTTATCATATTTTCTGACTTTTAAAAACTGAAGCATAGAGTCAGAAGTGAGCTCTTCAGATAGTGAAAGAACAGACAATATGGAACATTGAAATGTTAGCTTTTGAGGAAGATTATAAAACATAAAAATGGAGTCTGATCATATTTGAAATACTGATATTGAATCACCTTGCATTACCATAATTAAATATAATAGGTTAAGTTAAATAACATCTGTGAAGCTCAGTTTACCTCTCTGTTAAATAGGAACAAAAGCACAAGTTAAAGGGTAAGTAACTGGTGTGTATCAACCGCATGCATGTGTGATGGGCTGCCTGCTTAATCAATGTGATATCAGGAATTTCCATTTCTGCACTCAATGATCTTTTTGTATATTATTATTATTATTATTAAAGAGATTTTATATCATTGGAACAAATTGTCTCTCATAGAAAAAAAATCTCCCAGAAATTCATCAATATCACATGAAAATTTTCCAGGTAAATTCTTAAAAAAATCTCTAATACCAGAATTCTGAGTATGTGTGAGAATTGACTAGCTGTATGTTTCAATTATTATTTTACTGCTGTGAAGAGATACCATGAGCAAGGGAACTTCAATGAAAAGCAATTAGTTCCTTACAATTTCAGATAGCCCATGATCATTACAGAAGGTAGCATGGTGTCAGACAGACATGGCACTGGAACAGTAGTTAAAAGCTCACAGCTGATCCATAAGTTGGAAGGAGAGAGAGTGAAACTAGGGCTGCTGTGGGGTTTTGAAACCTCAAAGCCTACTCCCAGTAACACACCTCTTCTAGCAAGGCTACACCTACTCCAACAAGGCCATGATTCCTAAGTCTTCTTAAACACATTTCCATTAATTGGGAAACAACCATTCAAATATTTATAGAGGCCATTCATATGAAAATTACCACACCGTATTAAATTTCAGATAAGAATAATGTGTAAAAAATTCAAAACAGACCTTTACCAAAAAAATATCTTTGAAAGTAAGTAGTTACACTAATGTTAGGACATTGTGTGCTGTTTGTCTTAATCTACACGACTGTTAAATTATCAATCATATATTGTAACAGTTTCCTCCAATCTCCACCTCATGAATATGGAATAGTCATATAATACGGCCTTTCTGTATTCTATTGAATACATAATGAATTGTTTAATTTCTAAAAATAAGCATATTACTGTTATCAGATTAAATCAGCCTGGCAGTTAGATATTTTCATCACATCAGTGGTGATAAACTAATTTCTTTGGGTTTCGTTATGTGAAAAATTATATCTCATACTGTAACTTGATATTATGTAGCACAATAGAAACACTATTAAGCCAATAAAGAATAGAAGTTGTATTAACCACAGCATCAATAGCAACAGGAGCAAAGATAACATGAACCTACCTGGAAATAGCTGCTTCGTTGGGGCACTGATTTGTGCTTCCTCCGTAACTCTATAAGCAACATCTGGATCTTTAGAATTCTTCCTGTTTGTGCAAAATCCTGTTGTTTTAGATATTCCCACTGGAGAATTGTGAAAATCTAATGCTTTTAGGATATCAACTGGAGCAGCTGAAAATTAGCAAAAAAAAAAAAAAAGTTAAAATAATTGAACAGTTTAACTTTTTTTTCTTTTTGAGGTACCTTATAGCATTTTTATTAATTTGACAATAAAACTGTGTGGTTTTTTTTTTTTTTTTTTGTTTTGGAAATTTTATTCACATTTCAGATGTTCTCTCCTTACCCCATTTCCCCCACTCCCTCCCAGGAACTCACTATCCCTTCCCCCCCCCCCGCCTCCCCGTTGGTATACTCCCACCCACCCTCCCCGTACCTCACCTCCCCACCCTCGAATATCCCCTCCCCACGACGTCCAGCCTTCATGGGACCAAGGATCTCTTCTCCCACTTATATATAGCTCCCTTGCATATATAGCTGGAGCCGTGGGTCCCTCCCTAAGCGCTCCCAGGCTGGTGGTTTAGACACTGGGGCTCTGGTTGGTTGGGATTGTTGCTTTCCTCTCAACTCCTTCAGCCTTCACTCTATCTTCTCTGTTGGGAACCCCATGATCAGTTTAATGGTTAGCTGTGAACATCTGCCTCTGAGTATTAGTTTCAGTATTTTAATTATTAAATTTTCTTGACAATTCTATACCTGTATTAAACAATGCATTCTGATTAACATCTCCTTGTACTTTCTCTTATCCCCTACTCCTATCAAGCCGCTTTCATCCCTACCAGTCTCTTTCTCCAATTTTGTGACCTGTTTAGTTTAACCAGAGCCAACTCTATGACTACTAGGTTGAACTATATCCATTGTAGCTAGTTGAGTCATTGGTGAATACACAATTGCAGGCAACATTCCTTCTTCTCACCCTGAATGAATCAGTATCAAACATTCCCTAATATGCATTTTAAATCTGTCAAATTATGAAGTTCCTTATTCTAAGAATTTTAAATAATATCACATTTTCTCAAAATAACAAAGTAGCACATAACTCCAAAATCCCAAAAGCTAGATGTCCAAAGAATTCAAAGTGTGGGCACTCTGGCGTTATTCGTTGTAGCAAAATCTGAAACAAAGTAAGAATTAAATGAACGAAGACTATGTGATATATATGATAAGAATTTTATTCAGTCATTAAAAGTAGTGAAGTTTCTGATCCGTGAAATCATTCTACTACTTCTATTGTGGGTTACCGAATACAATGACTACAAACAAACATTTGAAGGTTCATTCACATGGAACAAACCACAAAGACAAAGACATATATGATTGCTTTGGGCTTTAAAAAAAATCTCTGGTCCAAGATAATGCATTCATGTCTCTGAGTCAACAACCAAGTGGAGTAGCACTTATTACAAATGAAGGTTAGAGCCCAGCATGTCCATAAACTTATGATACATTGACTTGTCTCTGTTGTCAAAATAAATGTTTCAATTAGCCTATTTCCTGCCAATATTATCCATCATGCCTGAGATATATAGCCCTTAAAATGCTTAGATTCTAACTGGGTCAGTGCTACAATGTTTTGGTAACTAGGTAAATAGTCATGTCTATGTTCACGTGTCTACAAAACTGCTATCTTGTTCATTTATGACTGAAAATTCTCACTAATATGGTGGGTTAACAGGAACTGTCACCATAGTGCACCTCGTAGAATATTATTTATGCAAGGACTTGGTGCAAAGGAAATTGGGATTGATTCTAGAAACAAGAAGCCAGCATCATAATATCATTTCTCAAAGAGCAGACCCACCAGCTTCTGGCTCCATGAGAATTATAATTTCAATAAATATTTACTTATAATGATACTCCATTTCTCACAGAATGGATGAATGAGCAACTGAATGATAATTGTGGAAAATATGTACATGATTCATTCCTTAGTTTAATAACTCAAGGAAAACTGAATTCTACATCTGCAGATATACCTAGATAGAGTTTTACTGACCATGCCTTTTATATAATTTCCTAATAACAAATACAATTTCCTCTAATAACAAATTCTTGTGCACCTATAGAATGTAACTGATAAATGAAAATCCATATACTATTCAATATAACATATACTGCTTGTAATTGTTGAAAATAATGATTGTGGAAATCAGAAAGGCTGAAGGGATCTACGATCCCTTTTAGTTCAGTCTTTGAATATTTGTTTTGAAATCTGAAAGTTTGAAAACTTGGTTGTCACTAATCCTGCTTCAAATGACTATTTTTATACAGTTCTTGTTATCTTACTTTCTCATTCCATAAAACTAAGAAAATAATACACTAACAGTCATATGAAAAGATCCTAATATGTGGCTTGTCACCAGGCTCGGTGCTTTAAAGACACAACCTTCCAAAATAACATGTTCTTTGCCTGCTATGCAGAGCAAAGAACTAAGCATCAAAGAATAAGTTAAGGGTACTCTCAGGGTCTGTGTAAATACTGAGCCTGGTTTTTGCGCCCCCATTTGTTGCTGTAATAACCCACAGATGAAAACCAGAAAAGGAAACTTAAAACGTACTGAAAATAGTCTGAAATTATCTTAAGCCAGTTAATTGATTCCTGATGCTGATATTTATTTTAAATTAAGCTCAATTCACATTTCAGGAAATAAATTACACTGAGGAAAAATGTAACTGAAAACCACAACATATTATCTACTTATTTTATTTTATCTTCTTGCTGTAAGCTGAACAAGACCCCAGAGTGGACATGAACAGGGCCTAAGAGGCTGTAATTCAATGATAAAAAGATAAATCACAGGTTCTATTCAAAACTTAGCATCCATCCCCAATGCACACGATGGAGCAGGGCTTCCCTTTCATAGCAGTGACTTCTAACACAAGACAGCTACAAGAACAAAACAGTTATCTCTTTCCAATTTCAAATGAATGTGATAAGAGCATCCTCCCTTTGAGGGATTCAATGTAGAGTCTCTACCCTTCAAGTCTGACAAATTTCTTTGAAGGGACAGTGTGTGATATTACCACTCAGTCCTTAATTCACAGCTGTTGGTTGTTGGTGTTGGTGTTGGTGTTTTAAATTTCAATTTAAATTAATTTTCTAAAAAGGAATGTCATTTTATAAAAAAAATTGTAAAATTCAGTCAACAAATTCTGTTTTCTTTCTTTCTTTCTACAAAACGAAATGATAAAATCATTTTGAAATTCTGCCTGTTTCTTCATCCTGTCATTCCCATAGCCACAGCATTTATTAAACTGTCATAATACAGTTTCTGTTGCTTTCCACATATATACAAGTATATGCAAAAAAAAAAAAAAAAAAAAAAACATTCTGGCTTTCTTAGTTCCAACGTGTTTAAAAATTAAAAGCAATGGTTTAATGTGCCTGGTTACAGTAGATCTGAAAAAAGTGAAATTTCTAATTTTTAAAGCTAGTCTGGTATGCTTTGGTACTTTATTTCTATTTCCATGCCCATTGTGAAGTATTTTCATGCATATCTAACTCAGTACAGTATTGTTTTCAGTAGTTTTTCCTGGCTTCTACTATGTACTATGGGTTCATCAAATAGGAGAACAGGACACAGGAGCTCAATCATTACTACAGAAGCGCTTTAAGATCCTTCCTGACTTTCCCCATCTGTCTACATTCCACTGCTTGATTGAGTTTCCTAAATTCCATGAGTCAAGCAACTCTGCTGCTTAAATTCCTTCAGCGAACCCCACTGACTTCCAGATGGTGTCCACATTCCACATTCCATGCATAGAAAATCTTGATGATCTGCTCATGCCCAATTTTCCTTCTCGTCTCAACCCCCACCAGTGCACGTGTATTCTCATATTCACTGCCCCAGAAATACTACCACAGTCAGTGCTGTAGAAAGATTTACTATTTGGGACTTAAAAGAAATACATCAAACACTTTTGTCTACTTTGGGGATACACACACACACACACACACATTTTATATATGTGTGTGTATACATAAATCTTTGCCCACTATCTGAAATAATTAACACATTTCCTGAGTAGAAAATAGGATATACCCAAGATGGTATCTTTAAAAATTATTGTCTCCCTCTTGAACCTTCATCTGGTGTGCTTATACTGGCATTACACCATTCACACATTTCAAGTTATTTGTGTGTGTGTGTGTGTGTGTGTGTGTGTGTGTGTGTGTATACATATGCTGTGAAAGCCTGTGTAATACAGGATTGGAAATTCTGACTGCATCTGAGTTTCACCTCTACCATTCAGTGTCTATGTGGTATGAGCATAGGAAAATATATCAACTTGGCTGAACCACAATTTCAAAACTACCAAAATGGCACTAATAGAACTCTTGACATCAAAGGCCTTTTTCTCAGCTAAATTTGTTGCCACACCTTAGAGAACGAGCCTTAGAACACAGTTCTAATGAGGCAGCCCTGCTTCCCTACCTGGCTTTTTATTGCTATAGAAGTAGTTTTGCAGTTTTAAACAGTAAAAGGCTTTCTCAGACATGAGAACTGTATGCAACATAAACTTAGTATCCACCTGTGAAATCTGGGAAACAGTTACATACATTTATTGGTTACCTATGGCTTTTTTTTCACACACTAAAACCAGTTCTTCAAGGTGTCAACAGAGTCTACATAGATCATAAAAATGAATGTAAGTGTAGGCCTTTGCTCTGTTTTCTTTGGGTTTTGTTTATTTGTTTGCTCTGCTTTTTGTTTTCTTTTGTTTTGTTTTGGGGGTCGGCTTGGGATTGTATTTAGGGTCGCATAGATGCCAAGTCCTCTTCATCTGACCTATAATGACCTAGAAGCCTATCACTCCCTCTTTACATTTTGTTTTCTGGACAAAACCTTACTAATTTGAGTAGACTGTCTTTGAAATGACTTTATTGAACAACACAGAAT